>JAVSCE010000805.1:0-11700 GCA_032199065.1 Smutsia gigantea | reverse complement strand
ATGCACCCCTATGTTTATCGCAGCACTATTTACAATAGCCAAGAAATGGAAGCAACCCTAAGTGTCCATCAGTAGATGAATGGATAAAGAAGAGGTGGTACATATACACAATGGAATACTATTCAGCCATAAGAAAGAAACAAAACCTACAATTTGCAACAACATGGATGGAGCTGGAGGATATTATGCTCAGTCAAATAAGCCAGGCGGAGAAAGACAAGTGCCAAATGATTTCCCTCATTTGTGGAGTGGAGTATAACAATGAAGCAAAACTGAAGGAACAAAATAGCAGCAGACTCAGAGACTTCAAGAAGGAACTAGTCTTACCAGAGGGGAGGGGTGTAGGAGGACGGGTGGGGAGGGAGGGAGAAGAGGATTGAGGGGTATTATGTTTAGTACATATTGTGTGGGGGATCACGGGGAAACTGTGGTGTACAGAGAAGGCAAACTGAATCTGTGGCATCTTACTACACTGATGGACTGTGACTGTATTGGGGTATGGGTGGGGACTTGATAATATGGGTAAATGTAGTAAGCACATTGTTGTTTCATGTGAAACCTTCATTAAAGTATATATCAATAATACCTTAATAAAAAATTAAATTAAAAATTGTTTTACTTTTCTTCACTATTGTGTCTCTGCCCTTCAATTCTCTGTTGCAGCGGGGACAAGGACCGAGGAAAATACACAACGCTCTCCCAACAGCTTGGAGGAACTAAGTGAATGATAAAAAGTTAATAGTTTTGAAGAATTATTTCCATAGTAGTTAAAATGTTAGAAAAAGACAATTCAAGGAGCAGCGTTGATTTACTGTTCAGTCATAATATGAGTGGGAATCAATTAACTTTAGTATGCTACTTAATTTTCTTTACAATTATGATACAATACATAACCTTGAACTCTACTGCATGTAGGAAGAAAAAAAGTACATGACATTTTGTAAAAGATTCTAAACCTTATAAAATTTAGCCAAAATAATACAAGGAAAAACTTAAGTGAATAGTTTCAAGGAAACATTATTATGAAGATAGCAGTAGAGAACAATTATGCTGTGAGGAAATCTGGCAATTCAAATTGGGATTTCAGTGTGAAATTCTTTTTAAATTATTCCCTATTTTTGCACACTAAAATTCTGTCTCTTATTTTAAGGCAAATCTCCTATATTTGTACTACTTCTTTTCTTGGTTCTTCTACACAAGTATAATTACCCACTTAATTAAATTTAGCTGCTAACTTAAGAACTCTTGAGTTCTTTAAAAAATCTTGAATGTCTTAAATAGAATTTATTCTGTACAAAATAGCTACACAATTCCAGAAGATATGGTCAGATGAGACGGAAGGGCGAAATGTGGCTGAATGTTATAATGTCCTGCTGGTCTCATACCCAGAGGTAAAAATTAGCTTCAGAGTTATGTTAACATAAAATGCATCCAGCAGAGTAAGCCCAACAAATGAATGAGAAAATGATACAAGAAATTGGAACTTAGTTCCAAAGGGTCTTCATACCCTTACTTCATTCTTTGTAATAATGAAAACTGCCCCTCAATACTTCAATTTATATTGTTTGTAGAATTCTTTTTACTGCAACTGTTTAATGGAGAGGAAATTATCTTTATCCTACTAGTGTGGAATTTTAAATTAATGAAATGACTTGTAAATCCCCAGAAATCCCCAAGTGGGATATAATTTAGCTGTTACTAGAGACCAAGGGGACAGCATTCACTTTACTCTGGATTTTAAGAGTAAAACCTTAGCAATTTTTAGATTAAAATCTCAAGTCATTTGTTTTTAGATCATAAAACAAAACTGATGTCTAGCTCATAAGCACTTAGATCACCTTTGTAAATTATTGGCTGACTCATACTCACTAACGTCATCCATTTTATGTCAGAAGCTTTATTAGTAGTACAGGAACACAAAGAATGGTAAACAAAAGAATCCAGATAGTATGCTATCTGTTGCAGATGTCCCAGAATCTTCCAACTGTTTTTATCCTTTTCCTTTTCTTAACAATAATCTGTGTATATCAAAGTGAGCCACTTAATCCCTTTGGTAAACCTCAAACTGAAGGAGTAAAAAGAGATTATTGTTGGTTTTACATGAAGAAATACTAGGAGACTTTACCTGAATTATAAGTGACTTACCAGAAATGTCAGAAAGTATAGAATGACAGACTCCAAGTCAACAAAAATGAAGTTTGCGTGGTAAAGACAAGTTTTCAGAGAGGTAAAATCATGTACTAGAGAGAGTATTGCAATGACTATCTTCAGTCCAAAACTATGTATTTATACACATACATACACACACACACACACACATATACACAAACAGTATATAGTTTATATATTTCAATGTATACATTTATAATTTAGTAACTTTGTGACTCACTTCTACACACACACACACACCTGCATACACATATGTATTTTTTTTAAGAGAATAGTTTTATTTTTTCCTAAATTTCTTCTTCTAAAGGGGTTGGTTGTAGACAATCCTGAAAAAATAATATATAAGAATAATTTTGGTAAAGAGTCTGGGACTCTTTTCTGTTTTCTGGTGGGGAAGACATTCACAAAATTTATTTATTGGCCACAAAAACTTTTGCTGTAAGAATTCAGTCATAAAAAATTTCTAACCCTGGGAAAAAGAGTTATCATCACTCGACTTATCCTTCTGACTGTATATTGATTTTTAGGCACAATTAGTTGCCCCAATGCCCAATGTTTTACAGAGTGCAGAACAGAATATTCATTAAGAGAAAACTATAGGAGACATATTCAAGGGCGGAGAATTAGTAAAGTTAATTGTCTCTTAAAGGTTCTTGAACCGTCTACATTAGAATCATCTAGCAAGTAGGTTAAAAGGCAGATTCATGGGCCCAATCCAAGAATTTGAATTTCTGGGGAAAGAGTTCAAGAATATATATGCTTTTAATACATATCCCATGTAATTCTGGTGTACACTACATTTGAATCACTGCTACACTTCTGCAACCTTTAGGAACCAAAGCATGCCTCTCATTATATTTGAGAACTGGGCAATGAAACCAATGTTTGTGAAGGTCTCTTTCTGCTGACAACCTAGAGTAAGGAACTGGAGGTAGCAGAGGCAAAACAGTATTTTAAAGTGAAAAAAGAATTTACCTTCAAATAGAGACTCCAAACCCATGAAACAATGTATGGATTTCATTATACTAAGGGGAATATGCAAATCCTAGTAAAAAGAATGCTACAGACATTAAGAGATAGAAGTACTGTAATTTTAATGTTTTCAAAAGGGTATATGAATTTATAATTATGTTTGATATTTTAGATTTCAATTCAAACTAAGTAGGTAAGAAATAAAGCAAAACAAAAAAAAGTCTTATGTCTAAGAGTTCTACATCTCTGGAAAATGAGTTCCTTGTTATTTTTCCCAAGGTTATTATTACAATGATAATTTGCTTTTTTAATAAGAAGTTGAGAGATGTATTTTTCCCCCACAACATTCCACCAAGTTCCTTTTTCTCCTCTTGCAATTTCCAAATAACACTGAGAAATCATCATCCACTCAACTTCATGGGGAGAGATAGCATGCTTATATCTAAATATCATTATGGATGTAAGCAATATCCTGTGTCATCGATAAGAGGAGGTACAAATTCATTTCTGCAAGGAAAGATCTAAATGGCTAATCACCCATCTGAATCAGAAATCATTTTCTTGTAATTTTTATGGCAACACAGACTTTCATTTAATTATATAGGGTATTTTACAGCATTAATTTATTCAGTAGGCATTAATCATCATCCTGTCTACCTATGACATACCATAAAATGCCAAACTTAAACAACTGTGATAACTACCACTAAAACAAGCAAACAAAGCAAAAACCACTGCTGCCAGTACCAAAAATTCACTATTAACTACGGCCCCCAATGCTCAAGATTTAACACTTATTTCAAAACTTAAAATTTAAACCAAACCCCAGCTTTCCTTATAAATATACGTAAACAAAGTAGATAATCAGAAGCACATTCAAAAAGTGTCACTATGCCCCTCTGCTCCCACTACCTGTACATCTTCCTCACTTAGTTTTGACATAAAATCTACAATAACAGTTAAGAAAACCAATAAAGCTACTAAGGAAACTGGTGCTTGAAGATTTTTCATAAAACCAATTATTTCCCAAATAGATTTTATTTTTAAAAGAATAGCACATTATCATATGGCTTTAAATATAACACATCTAGCAGTATTAATGAATCCAATTACATAAAGTGAGGTCACAGTTCATGTCTGATCATTCCCACAAATGGAAAGGCACAAAGGTGCAGTTAACCAAAAAAGCAGATAACTTAAAAACAATCATAACCCAGTTATATGTTTTCATTTCATACTTGTGTCTAAATACAGATGGGAATTGATACAAATTCACAAGATAAGGAAATATGCTGCTTGAATCATTATAATTCTGTTTACTTTTCTTGTTCTACCATAAACAGCATCACCAATAATGTTCCTATGAAGTAGCACCATAGATCAAACTACTTCTTTCTCCCCATAACACAGCACAAGGCTCTCTCTATTGTTAAGAATCTCAGGTTTAGGAAAATGACAGTGACAACACAAGAGTTTTCTAGACATAACTAATTTCATCAGGGAAAGGGGTTACATATATTCTTCCCAAGAATTTTGTTTTAGTGAGGAAAATGTCAATATGCAATCAGTGAAAGTAGTCTATAGATGATGTAATCATTGTTCATAATTCTTAAAAAAAGAAAAAGAAAAAACCTAGAGGTAAGCAGGAATTAAAGGACTAAGACACACACTTGGACCCTGCGCAGGGTTTTTGAGGCAATTCAGTGTTAACCCTAAGATTATTCAATGAAACCAAAGCCTGGCTCATGGGGAGACTTACAAAGCACCAGAAACAGCTAGTAAACCATCTTCAAAGGATGAGGACCTAAAGACAAAAACCAAAACTGACTGCTGGGACAGCAAATGAAGAGCGCATTTGGCACAATGAATTCAAAGAAAAATTTACTTTTCCACAGTAGAGAGCAGCAGAAAGCCTGAACTTGAGGATGGAAAATCTAGTTAATCTACAAATTAGCTGTTGACCTTGGGCATGACAAACTCTTTGAATGATAATTTCCTCATCTATAAAACAGGCATATTAAGATCCACCAGATTTTTTTCACAGGCTTCAGAATAAGAAGCAAAGGCAATGATGTACTTGAGATCACTTTGTAAACTATAAGGAATTATTAGTAGTAAGTTGAGATTTGGGCACTTTTAAAAAGCATTAAGGATAAAAGCCAGTTAAAGATAAAATTCTGTCAGTTTTTTGACCCAGGTTAGATCTCTACTCAATAGTGGTTGCTGTGCGTCTGCCTCATTTTTTATTAAGGCAGAAATGTGAAAATTTTGCTTGGCTTACTAATTTCCCTTAGGACACAAAGTTATTGTACTGTAATATACTAGTTATAGATTTTTGACATTAAAGAACCAGGAGTGGTAATCTGCTAGCTTTAAAAAGTAAAATACTGATTAAATACAACTCTCTACCTCCTCTACAATATTTTGACACATTTTATTAGGAAGAAACAAACACATAAATAACTTGTTCTATTTCCCATGACAGGTTATTTTTCACTAGAAAAATCAAACCATATATAGCTTAAGGCTGAGGCAGAATATTTCAATGTATACATATTTATAATTTATTAACTTTGTGACTCACTTCAGCATTGCACATCTCCTCAGTAAAGTAGTAACTGTGCACCAGTTCAACAACCACATTCCCGTTGCCCTCAAGCAGGGGTCAAAGGCAGACACACTGTTTCATTATAACATGAAAACAGTAAGCCTTGGACTATTGTAAAAGACTTTTCAAATATCAAATATCAGTATCTAACTTGGAGAGAAGAGAGGGAAGCAGAAATAATGGGTGCTAATTTGTGCTATGACCTGGTCTTATGTTGGGTATGCTCACAGTTGCAATATTTTAAAATTACAAGTGAGCAAGTAAAACATGAGGCTTCATAGGTGAAAGGGGAAAATGATCCGGAGTCTTCTACTCAAAGACAAATTAATTTTTTCTTCCTAATAACTCACTAGAAAGAAATGGGTACTTAGAAACCCTGAGGGTTCTTCAAATAATATTCAGAAGAAAAAAAAACAATTCAAGAACTGAACATTCTTAAAAACTAAGACTTTCTTTAGAGGTGATTGCCTTCTCTTTAAGAATGGATGCTATATAAAATGGCAGATGCATTTCTATAATTCATCATGTTTATATGTAAATTCTCTGGCAGATATAAAACCATCTTTGTCTTCATCTTCTTTATCAAAAATGTCCTCCACCAAAACATCATGATGACTTTCATTCACCACTGCACCATGCTTTTCAAACTCCTTCTTTAAATACACTTTAACCTACAAAAAAATGAATCTCATTAATAATTCAATTCATAAGACAACCATACTGAGCTAATCAATATCAAAAAGTAGACCAGTAATTCATTTAATCATATATAACAACTACTAAACAACTATTTTATGGTATATTTCTAATGATAGTAAAATAATTATAGGGGATTTTTTTCTTAAAACCTGTTGCTATATTGCACATACTTAGAAACAATATTCTGTACTGACATAAATATTGCTCAGAGGCAAAGATAAGATTACATCATCTGAAAAACACCCACTGACAGCAGACTGCCTGTTCTTGATCTGAGTTTAAATAAAGCCAAGCAACTGAAAGACTGCTGTATTTCAATTCATTAAATTCTCTAGATCTTATTTTCTAACAAGGGTCAGAATCCCAGCTATTTCTTTTAAAATCAGATTAAATGATGGCTTTTTAAAAATGTAAGTAAGTGCCTGGGAATAGCATATGATGTGGACCTGGCTGTGATCATGCCACATGATCTTCCAATCTCCAAAATTAAAGCAAAAATCCAACCCAATGAGTAGTTAGATTAAAAATTTGTTTTTCATTCAAATATTTAAAGACAAACAAAATACTGACCCTAATTACCCACTAGATTCACGGTAATGCAATTCAACCTGTATTTTCATTTTAAATCATATCCCTATTATTCCTTCTGTTAGATCAGCAATTTCAAATCCTTCCCACCCCCACCATGCTACCATCAACATGCAAACACATGGCCATATTTATTTTTAAGATTCAGGTGATTTAATGCAGTTTAGAAAAAAAAGATGATGAAGCTCTATGGATTAATGTAGAATATATCTCCAGGATATACTGTATGAATAAAGCAAGATACCAAATTTATGTATAATACTACTTGGTGTACAAGAACGGGGGAAATAAAAATACATATTTATGTTTGCTTATATTTGCATAAAGAAACACTGGAAAGACAAAATAGAAACTAATAAAACTGAATATGGAAGAGCACATAGTACAAGAAGATGTGGGTGGGAAAAAGACTTTTTAATAAATATCTTAAAATTGATTATTTGAACCATGTGAATGTGTTGTATATTCAAGATTTTTTTAATGGAAGAGAATTAGAATTTATCTTGGATAGAAAAAGTCCTACGACTGGTAATATTATGAGGCATTATAAATTCAGTAGCTAAATAGCATGACTTCTTGGTTCTTAACAACTTTGTTCAAGACTTAAATCAACTCCTGGCCATTAGAATGAAATTGACCAAGCATAAAAAGGGACCTGACTTCCGGGAAGATGGCGGTGTGAGCAGGGCGGCAGAAATCTCCTCCCAACACTATATTTATCTACGAAACACAGAAAATACATCTATTCCTAAAAGAGAGACGAGAATACACAGGGAAGCGCACAGCGTGCAGCTACACCCGAGAGGACTCGGCACCCCAAGAGGCGGGTAAGATACGGAGCCGCGACCCGGCGGGACCCGAGCCCTCCCCCACCCCAGCGCACCGGCGGGAGGAGAGGATTCAGAGCCGGGAGGGAGTGGAAGCACACCCCGCGAAGTAGCCAGCCCCGGTGATCTGCGCGGGGAGCGCTGACCCACATTGCGCAGTGCAGCGGAGATTGGAGAGACAGAGGGGCAGGATCTGAGCGGGGAACGCGCCAGGGTGCTTGCAGCCGGCTCCCGGGAAGGAAAAAAAAAAAGCGCGCGCTTTCTTCAGCGGTCTTAAAGAGACAGGAGCCCAGCAGAGGAGCCGGATCGCCCCAGCACACTCAGCCCAGCAGGCTGGGAGTCCTGGGGAGTTTCAGACGCCTTAGCTGGCGACTGAGGAAGCGTAGCCATACTTAACACTTCTCACTGAGATCAACAGCCTCCTATTCGTTCCCACCCCTGCCAGAGCGATAAAGGGCCCTGCGGAGCGGTGCAGCCACAGCTGTGGAATAGTGGGGCAATAGCGCCACCTTGAGCATTGCCACAGAATCTATGTCCGGTGGGCATTTTTTTTGTTTTGTTTTTGTTTTTTCTTTTCTTTCTTTTCTTCTTTTTTTCTTTCTTTCTTTCTTTCTTTTTTTTCTTTTTTTTTCTTCTCTTTTTAAAGTCTTAAAGAGCCCAGCTGACATACGTGGCAACTATCAGTGACCAAATATATAGCCATGAAAAGACAGAGGAATATGGTTCAGACCAAAATCAACCAGACAACCCCAGAGAGGGAGTCTGAAGGGATGGAAATGCACAGCCTCCCTGAAAAAGAATTCAGAATAAAAGTCATAACCATGCTGATGGACCTACAGAGAAATGTGCAAGAGCTGAGGGAGGAAGTGAGGGAACTGAGGAAAGACAATACAGAAATCAGACAAGCGATCGACGGGCTTAACAGCAGAATGGATGAGATGCAAGAGACTGTTAATGAAATAGAAAACAGAGAACAGGAGTACAGAGCAGCTGAGGCAGAGAGAGATAAAAGGATTTCTAGGAATGAAAGAATATTAAGAGAACTGTGTGACCAATCCAAACGGAACAATATTCGCATTATAGGAGTACCTGAGGAAGAAGAGAGAGAAAAAGGGATAGAAAGTGTCTTTGAAGAAATAATTGCTGAAAACTTTCCCTCGCTGGGGAAGGAAGTAGTCTCGCAGTCCACCGAAGCTCATAGATATCCCAACACAAGGGACCCAAGGAAGACAACACCAAGACACATAATAATTAAGATGGCAAAGATCAAAGATAAAGACAGGGTATTAAAGGCAGCTAGAGAGAGAAAAAAGATCACCTACAAAGGAAAACCCATCAGACTATCATCAGACTTCTCAACAGAAACCTTACAGGCCAGAAGAGAATGGCATGATATATTTAACGTAATGAAACAGAAGGGCCTCGAACCAAGAATATTGTATCCAGCACGATTATCATTTAAATATGATGGAGGGATTAAACAATTTCCAGATAAACAAAAGTTAAGAGAGTTTGCCTCTCATAAACCACCACTACAGGATATCTTAAATGGACTGCTCTAGATGGAAGCACACCTAAGGCTAAAAAGATGTCACCAGAGAAAATAAAATCATAGCAAAGAAAGCAGACCATCCAAATACTAACTAAAGGCAAAGAATAAACACCTATTATAGAAAGAATGGAGGAGGAGGAATAAGAAGGGAGACAAAGAAAGAAACATCAGACTGTGTTTACAATAACTTAACAAGAAAGTTAAGTTAGATTGTTAGATAGTAAAGAAGCAACCCTTGAACCCTTGGTAACCACGAATCTAAAGCCAGCAATGGCAATAAGTACATACCTATCAATAATCACCCTAAATGTAAATGGACTGAATGCACCAATCAAAAGACACAGAGTAACAGAATGGATAAAAAAGCAAGACCCATCTATATGCTGCCTACAAGAAACTCACCTCAAATCCAAAGATATACACAGACTAAAAGTGAAGGGATGGAAAAAGATATTTCATGCAAACAACAAAGAGAAAAAAGCAGGTGCTGCAGTACTTGTATCAGACAAAATAGACTTCAAAACGAAGAAAGTAGCAAGAGATAAAGAAGGACATTACATAATGATAAAGGGTCAGTCCAACAAGAAGATATAACCATTATAAATATATATGCACCCAACACAGGAGCGCCAGCATATGTGAGACAAATACTAACAGAATTAAAGGAGGAAATAGACAGCAATGCATTCATCTTAGGAGACTTCAATACACCACTCACTCCAGAGGACAGATCAACCAGACAGAAAATAAGTAAAGACACAGAGGCACTGAACAACACACTAGAACAGATGACCTAACAGACATCTACAGAACTCTACACCCAAAAGCAACAGGATACACATTTTTCTCAAGTGCACATGGAACATTTTCCAGAATAGACCACATACTAGGCCACAAAAAGAACCTCAGTAATTTCAAAAATATTGAAATCCTACCAACCAACTTCTCAGATCACCAAGGTATAAAACTAGAAATAAATTTTAGAAAGAAATCAAAAAAGGCTCACAAATACATGGAGACTTAACAACACTCTCCTAATTAATCAATGGGTTAACGACCAAATCAAAATAGAAATCAAAGAATATATGGAGACTAATGACAACAACAACACAAAGCCACAACTTCTGTGGGACGCAGCAAAGGCAGTTCTAAGAGGAAAGTATATTGCAATCCAAGCCTATTTAAAGAAAGAAGAACATTCCCAAATGAATAGTCTAAAGAAACAATTACTGAAATTGGAAAAAGAAGAACAAATGAGGCCCAGAGTTACAAGAAGGAGGGACATAATAAAGATTAGAGAAGAAATAAATAAAATTGAGAAGAATAAAACAATAGAAAAAATCAATAAAACCAAGAGCTGGTTCTTTGAAAAAATAAACAAAATAGATAAACCCCTAGCCAGACTCATTAAGAGAAAAGAGAATCTACACACATAAACACAATCAGAAATGAGAAAGGAAAATCACGACGGACCCCACAGAAATACAAAGAATCATAAGAGAATATTATGAGAATCTATATGCTAACAAGCTGGAAAACATAGAAGAAATGGACAACTTCTTAGAAAATACAACCTTCCAAGACTGACCAAGCAAGAAACAGAAAAACTAAACAGACCAATCACCAGCAACGAAATCGAATTGGTAATCAAAAACTACCCAAGAACAAAACCCCCGGGCCTGATGGATTCACCTCTGAATTCTACCAGACATATAGAGAAGAAATAACACCGATTCTTAAAGTTTTCCAAAAAATAGAAGAGGAGGAAATACTTCCAAACTCATTCTATGAAGCCAGCATCACTCTAATACCAAAACCTGAAAAAGACCTCACCAAAAAGAAAATTACAGACCAATATCCCTGATGAACGTAGATGCAAAAATACTCAACAAAATATTAGCAAACCGAATTCAAAAATACATCAAGAGGATCATACACCATGATCAAGTGGGATTCATCCCAGGGATGCAAGGATGGTACAACATTCGAAAAATCCATCAACATCATCCACCACATCAACAAAAAGAAGAACAAAAACCATATGATCATCTCCATAGATGCTGAAAAAGCATTTGACAAAATTCAGCATCCATTCCTGATTAAAACTTTCAACAAAATGGGTATAGACGGCAAGTACCTCAACATCATAAAGGCTATATATGACAAACCCACAGCTAACATCATACTTAACGGTGAGACGCTGAAAGCTTTTCATCTAAGATTGGGAACAAGACAGGGATGCCCACTTCTCTCCACTGTTATTCAACATAGTACTGGAGGTCCTA
>JAVSCE010000804.1:0-80601 GCA_032199065.1 Smutsia gigantea | reverse complement strand
AGCTAATTCTCTATAATTTATCTTCCTTTTAATTTTTTGCTGGTTTACTTTTCCATATTAATGTTAGAATCACTTATCAAGTTACAAAAATCTTTTTATTTCTTAGGGAAAGTTTTCATCTATATGGTTTTGAGTCTTTCTATCTAGAAATATTATTTTCCTTTATATTTATTCAGGTCTTAATGTAGGTGTTGACCTATGTCCATCACCAAAACCCACCATAATTTGACCCATCCTAATTTTTTGACCTACTCATCCTTCTGTCCCTTGGATGCTCCAGGCTGTTCTTTCCTCTGTCTCTCATTCTTTTTGTTCACATGGCTAATCACTTTTCATCAGTTAAGGTTTTGCTCAAATGACGCCTCACTATAGCGTTTTTCCATCACCACCTTTTTCAGATAGCACCATCTCATCACTGGTCCCTTACTTAAGGATTACTCTATTTTCTGTATCCTGCTTATCTTCACTGGAAGCATGGTTATTCCTTTCGTCACACATTTGTTTTCTAACTTCCCCAATTAGTTTAAGCCACCATGAAGGTAGAGATGTTGTCTTCTAGTTTCCTGCAGGGTTCCCAATGCCGGGAACAGTGCCTGGCACATAGTAGGCATGCAACACATGTCAGGTGAATGAATGAATGAATGGCCTTTCTTCAGTTCCACCAACTGTCTTCAACTTGTGCTACTACTACTTATACAAACTGGTTGGGTATGTTTTCTGCTTGAGATTATTTGCCTGAGAAAAATCAGTGAAGTAATAACTTGAGACTTTTCCAACTGAGAAGCAGAATCAGGGGTCAGAAGAGTGAGATCCCCTCTGCTGCTCAGCCCACGCTCTCCTGTCTCTCTTTAGCTGTGCTGATATGACTGATAAGACAACCAGCTGTGACTCCTTGAGGCAACACGGTGAAAGGACTAAAGCAGAATGGCTCAGACACACTGAACAAACGGCACAATTTGCTGTGTAATTTGGCTCTTTACAAGTGGAAGTCCCCTGTGCAGAGAATGATCTGGGACAGCAGTTTCAATACCTGGCTGGTGATATGAGTCACCTAGAATGTTTGCACAAATACCACCCTCGAACGTCACCCCTGAGCTACTGAATTAGAACCAACAAATCTCATTAAAACAAACAAACAACACCCACCAACGTAACTCTTGTGGGATTCGGACACACTCCAGTGTTGGGGAACCACTGCTAAGCTGGGGCAGGCGATTTACCAGAGCAGCTGTGCGGGATCAGTGTGAACTGTTGCAGTTACCACAGATAATGGCCCAGATATTGTACATTTTTATGAGTTGTTAAATTGATGGTGAAGCACTAAGCTTAAAATCTAACTTTATCTAATACTCAGCACTGATGAAAAAGTTCTGTGGAATCTGCCCAACACCCACAGACAGGAATAAGCCTTCATTCTACAACGTAATAAAATGATCTCTGTTCCATAGCTGGCCTGCCTGCTCTGGAGCCAGAATGTTTTACTGCTTAATTCAATGTCTAAAAATGTGTTGCTGCTCAGAAATGCAGATTCCTGAGCTTCCTTATGTTGAGTCAGAATCTCTGAACTGGGAGCCCAGGAACCTAAATTTTTATAAAATTCACTGGATGAGCTCTTTTTCACACTAATACTTGAGAACAGTGCAAGCATAGATTTGGGACTTGTTTTGCAGTCAGACCACAGACCACTCGGACTCAAATTATTCTAGCAGTGTGACCTTGGATAAGTTTCCAAACTTTTTTAAACCTCTATTTCCTCATGTATGAAATGGGAAACCAAGAGTACTCCCCTCAAAGGGTTGTTGTGGAGGTTAAACAAGGTCATCAATGTTAACTATTCAGCATAGTGCCCAAAAAGAAAAACTACTCCGTAGATACTAGATTGCATTTTCATTAACCAACAGCTTTCCCCTTGTTTATCCCTACTTGAAAATTTCAATATATCCTATAGCAATAAATCAAGTAGTGGTTCTCAACATGTGGTTTATGGGCCAGCATCATCGCCTCAACTTGCTGGGAATGGAACATTTTGAATACCACCCAGACACATTAGATCAGAAATTCTGGGTGTGGGACTCAGTAATTCATATTTAAGAAGTCCCATGGTGACTCTGATTCATGCTAAAGTTTGAGAATCAGTGATTTAAGGGGGTTCGATGAATAAAAGTGTTAATTGAAAGTGAATGTAACCATACTAGGAAATAAACAAAATACAGTTTACTGAACAGTTAACTTTAAAAGATGCACAGTCTTTCCCACACACATCGCACATCCCATGCCAATGCCCCCTGCCCCCACTCTTCTACCCTGTACTCGTACCTTTGGTCCAAACTATGGATAACACAAGTTGTGTTTCTCTAATTCATGTTCACAGCCTCTTAGACCCATGTCTGCTCTGGTTCTGTTTGGCTTTTCTCTTATCAGAACCCTGGTTATATGTTATGTGCTGTGGCTTCTCTGTATTCTACACTCTTCTCAGTTTTCAGTAGTATCCCCTGGAATGTAACTCCTCCGTATCAGATTGCAGCATAGAGTAGACAGTGGAGACAGGTATGATATGAACCCAACTCAGTTTGTTGATGTTGGGCAGATTACTTAAAGCCTCAGAATTCTAGGTTCTTCATCAGTTGAAAAAGGAGAATAAATACTCAGCAAAACTGTAGACCTCATAGTTACTACTAAATTCCACCTAATGGTAGTAGCTTGAGATTTAAGGTTTAGGAGATTCATGCTCACCAGGTATTTGTCTGCTGGAATAAGCAGAGCAAATTACAGTCACTTGTTAAGAGCTATGTTTGGAGTCATTACATCCTAATCATGTTGTCAAATATAAATTGAAAGCCCTCTCAGTGTATTTATGACACCAAATTTGCCTACGTTCTGACACCTTTCTACCATCAGATAGACTAGCAAGTCACACTCACTAGAGTTTTTTTGTTATGTTTGTAGTACAATCTTCATAGCAGCTGCCTCTTGCCTAGGCAGCCAGAAAATGAGTTGCAAAGTGTATTAGATATACTTTCTGCCTCACTCATTTAAGTTGAGGAGGCTACAGTACTGAGGACCAGATTCTTCATGCACGTTCTAATAAGAGCTCTGATACTGTAAATTGCAACCTTGAGCCAAGTGCTTCACTTCTCTAGCTCTCAGACAATCAGTTCAATTTTCTTATTTATAAAATGATGGTAAAATTGATTTTAGTAAGTATTCTGTGAGTACTTGAGAATAACATGTATTCTTTACCTTATTTTACATATGTCAAAATTGACAGTCAAATTGGATTTATAATGGTTCACATTTTCTGTGGTCTACCTTATTTGTTGGTCTGCTTAATTTATCAGCTATAAAGGGAAATTGTTAAAATATCTCTTTCCATAAGTTGAAGCTGCATTTTGAGTTGCATAAAATTTAAATTGTTAAATCTTCTTAGTGGATTGATTCCTTTGTCATTATGAAATAGCCCTCTTTACATCTAGTAATGCTGTATGCCTTGATGTCTACTTGGTATATCAGTATAGTTATGGAAGCTTTCTTTTGGTGAAGTTGTTGGCCTGATTTATCTTTTTTAATCCCTTGACAATCTACCTTTGCACTTTTATTAAAGATGTGTGTCTTACAAGCAGCATATATTTAAGTTTTGTTTTCACAAATTTTTTTCTATGATGTGGCTAGGGGTGGTTTTCATTGTATTAAAGCTACTTAGAAGTTTGTATGGTTTTACTATAATTACCATTATACATTTTGAAACTTCAAATTTAAGTATAAAATACATAGAGGAAAGTGAACATATCTTCAGTGTGCAGCGCAATGAATTTCCACACACTGAATACATCTCTGTCTATAGCTCAAGCACCCCAATCAAGAACAGAATATTTCCCAAACTGCAAGCTTCCCTCATGATCTCTTCCCATTTCTATTCCCACAAAGTGATCACTATCTCAATTTCTAGCAGAATATATTAGTTCTGGTACTCTATATGACTGAATATATAGAACATCTTAGCTCTGTTGATTTCCAACTTTCATCAGTGTCAAAAACTTCCCATTTTCTCCTTAAATATTGCTTCTGCTCCGTTCTCTTTATTTCCTCTTCCCTGACTCCAGTTAACACATATTTTAGACATCTCTACTGTGTTCTATACATCTCATCCTTTTTCCTCCCTGTGTTTCATTTATGTCTTCTACTGAGTTATCTTCCAGTTCACTGACCTTCTCTTCCGGTTTGTCTACTCTGCTGTAGACTCTACCCATCTATTATGTGTTCATTTACATTATTCACTTTTTAGCTGTAAAATATCCATTTCATTCTTTTTATTGTTTCCAGTTTTCTGATAAAATTCCCCATCATGATTTCTATATTTTAGCATATTAATTAAGGTTCATGTCTGATAACTTGAATATATAGACCTTTTGTGTGTTTGTCTACTATTGTTTTATTTTCTTTTCCTTCTCATTTTTTGTGTTCCTTGTGTTATTTTGTCTCATGGAATGCATTGTAAATTTTTACTGGATGCTCTGTATAACTTATGAAAACATTTAGAGGTAATGATTTCATATTGTCTAGAAGACATTTAGTTTTGTTTTAGGAAAACGTATAATCTAGGGACAGGTCCCCCTAAATCCAATCAAGAATTGATCTATTTTAAGCTGGTTTTCAGTTTTTGTGAGAGCTGACCCATTTGTTTATGCATGTTATTAGATTCAGTCCTCCATTAGTTCCAACTGAGAGTCGAGTCCAGAGTGTTTACTAGAGTCCCCTCATCTTGGTGAACCATAAATTCAGATTCTTGCTTGCTTCCAGTTGTTACATATTATTGCCAGAATCTCTGCTTAGCTTCTGAACCTCTATCACCTTGTGACAATCAACAAATGCCTCGAGGAGAAAAGTGGTGATGAATGTGGGGCTTATTTCTTTGGGTACTTTCATTGCTTCTGAGATTGTGGTCCTGTAAGCCCCTTTTGCCCCTCTGTGGTTTTCAGACAGATTAAAAAAGAAGAAAAATATACTCCAGCCTTTTTAGTTGTTTCCAGGAGAGTTGGTCTGCAACAAGCCGCTTTGCAATTACTGGAAGCAGAAATTCCTCTAGGCCATTTTGAGAATTTATTTTATAAACATATTGTCCTTTTTACATGGACTTTTAGTGCAATCGGTACAATTAAATGCCTTGAAAGTAGACATTTTTCCCCACTAGAGGCCCTATTATATATTTTGAATGTCTTCCTCTATCAAAATTGAAAAATAAAAATTCTTGTAAAATTTAGACTAGAGAGTGACCTAAATGTTTATTTATCCAAAACATCCTCAGTAACAATGCAGAACAAACTACCTGTCTATAGATCCAAGTCTCTTAGGACAAAACATTTACAGAGTCAAATGCTACCATAGCCACTGTTTGATTGACTGATTTAACTCAGTGATCCATAAAATAACAATAAAATCTTTTAATTATGTGAAATAAAAATATAGTGGAAAATTGGGTATTTTCTCTTTAAAATCCATGTCAAAACTGTATTCCATAAGAATAATTGCTCCCACATAATACCCAAAATGAAGATTCATACTTTAGGAGACAGAAACAGCTTACATTTTTTCTTTTTTCTATCATTAAAATATAGTGAGTCATACCTATCGTACAAGATGTGTCTTATAAAAGGCCTGAGAAAATACTTTCATGATGTTTTCAAATCATTTTCTTTGGGGCCTCAGAGATTGACAGCCAGGGAGAGAGAAAATGTAGTGTTCTTTATTTGAAATTAAATAGAACACCATCGAATCTCTGAAACTGTCAGGAGGCTTTCTTATTCTGTGAAAAGACATTCTTATTCAGGCAACTGCAAGTCCATCTGTTGTTTTAATTTGTCTCTCTAATAATTCCCAGGAGTTTCACTTAGTTTGAATATTGGAATAAACAGAAATGAATCAGGTCATTTTCTTTCAATATAAAATCCAAAAATTCAATATGGTATATTAACCATCATCTACCTCCCTTCAAGGTTGTTTGATTTCATTAACCTTCACAATATTCCAATTAAATACAAGTATATTCATTTCATTTGTACTTGATTTCTTTAGATAATCAAACTCTGCAATTTTCAGTGATTTTAGATGTGAATGCTTTTGCAATTTGTAGAATGTTTTTCTTTTAAAACAATGTCATATATTTAAAGAACACAGCAGTATAAAATATTTGATCCTTATCATAGCAATGGAACCATCTATTTTTTATTGTTTTATAATTTGATAGAAAATTTTCAATATATCTTAATAATTATAAAAGACCATTTATTATTAGACCACTTGTTAAAAAGACCTGTGCTTCATGAGTACATCCTGTGATTGGGAAAATGATATGTCATATACCCAAAGTACCCTATACATGGATGACACAGTGCTTTTCTTATGTTGTAGATATGACTGTAAGTTACATAAATTGTTTATTTTTCTACAAGCAAACTTTTTTCTGTTGAAATTTCTGCAGTATTTCTTCAACAGTGGTTATGCACTTAAAATATTAAACACCTTTCTTATCTAAGGTTTGATCAAATACTTAATCAAGTTCTCTGAGGGGCCAGTCAGCCGCTGGTCTGCTCTATCATTTTGGTGACTATCTCTAAGCCACAACTGATCACCTTGGATGAGATCGTCACACCACTGTTCAACTAGAATAATTATTTTCCTGCTACTCTCAAGTGTGAATATCTAATCCAAATACCACATGATGAGAAGGAATCCAAGTGAAGGTCAAGTGGAATAGATGGTCCTCATTTCTTTTGGGACTTCCTTCTCCTTTCTTATTCCTTCCGCCACTCCCCTCACCCCAGTTCCACTTGCCAGTGCCGAGTAGGTCTGTGAACAAAGACATACAGGCGAGAGCAGTGGATCCGATTGTAGAGTCAAGGAGAACTAAGAATCAAAAGTCATGAGGAATGTTTCAAGGCTGGGCTATTAGGGGAGGAAACCCAACTTTTGAACTCATTATTTGCACTTTTCACTGTACCACTGAAACTTAAAATGTTGTAAGAGGGTGAAAAGAAGTTCAGTTAAGGAAGAGATACATAAAAAATTACAAGTTGTTAGCATCAAAGGGTATAAAAAGCTGAAACCAGGAAACTAATCAAAGGAGTCGAGTCCTAGTCTTGGAAATTATTGATGAAAACTGACTGTGTGTGTACAGGTGTATTTGTTTTTGGTTTAGTTTCAGTAAATTCTCATATTGACCATATAAAGATGTGATGAGGTATTTTAGAATACACTGATATGGCCTCAGCTGTAAGAGACATTGTTAGGGACACTACACTTGTAGGGTAGGAGGGCTGGCAGGATTCTGAACAGCCTTGTCCCAGAAGCATTCGTTAGAGGCGGAGTGATAATACTCCTAATGTGCCAATAGTGGGACAGAGGAAGTTCAATTAGAAAGGAATTAAGTTAACGATGTATTGACTGAGGGAAATATTCGGCATTAATTGGGTGGCATTCTGAATGAGACTGTTGTGTACTACAGTTGTTTGTCGAAGACTTCAGCTTAGATCTGCCTTCGCTGTCTGAAATTGCTGTGATCACTTCACAGCAGATTTAAATGAAAACCCTGTAAAGCACATGGAACCTTAGTGTTAAAGTATGTGCATGTGTATGTGTGTGTATAAACCATAAGTGAGTTTGGTGTTATTTTCCTCACAGTTTGTTTCAATATGGCCATGGCAGAAAATGTGATAAATGGATATTGGAGGAGTCTACATAAAATTTATGCATATTTTTGAAACCTTGATCAGATATGAAGGAAAAAAAAATAATGACATAGGTTATAATATTCACTCTGTAATTCATCCAAATAGTTCAAAAGGGTGATAAGCTAAAATTGGGTGAATGGCCAGAATTTATTAATCTATAAATATATATGAGTAATTTATAAAATATTCTGAAAGGGTTCTTTTAACTACCTGGCTCACTCGCTTGCAAAGAAGGACACGAGAACTCCATCAGTGTGGTTTTATTCCCTGTAAGATAAACAGGCAGAGTGGCTGTCTCAAAAGAGAGAGAGCAGCAGCTTGTGGGTGAGGAAGCGCGTTTTTAAGGAGTAGGGTGTGGGACGTTGGTGATTGGATCTTAAGGGGAAGGGCAAAATGTTTTAGAGATAAGGTGAGACAAGTCCAGACATGATTTTCACCGGCCCATGTGCTTGGGGCCATGGGGTAAATGGAGGATAAAGTCTTACATATTCCACTTTTAATTTCTGACAAATACACATATCTGATTAACACAGACCTATGAGGTGACCCAGTCTGCTATTGACACAACTTCCAATGATCTGTGTCTGTTAGCCCCTAATAATAGTACTAACGACGAGATTTAGTAAAATTTTTAAATATATTTATAAAAGTTTAGAGACAGATTTTTCTCTCACTTGAAAATGTGGTGGAATCTAGTCTCAAGAGATCATAATATAGTATAAAAACAAGGATATAAGACATATACATACAAAAAGATAATTCACAATAACATTAAATGTGGCAGATATTTACCATTTATTATTATTATCAACAATGAATATTAATTACATCTCTCCTAAGGGAGCATGAGAGAAAGCCATGTGACAAAGAGAAAAACTTATTGGAAGAAGATGCTTTCTATGAACTGGGCATCTGGAGGTTGGGAAGACCTAAATAAATGAAGTAGAGGTACAGAGAGAACATTGTGAGCAGAGTCCAACAGCATAAGCAGCACCATAACGATGGGAAGCTCCATGTTCCCCAAAGAGAGACTAGCCTAATTGGTTAGGAGGTGGAGTGTAAGGATTGGACATAAAACTGGAAAGGTACTTCATTTCTTGGTGGCAATTGACCTTAATACGCTAGAAACAAGCCTGGGTGTTAGCCTGTTGAGGCTGGGAAGCTTTGGCACACTTTTGAGTAGAACCTGTGATTGAACATTGAAACATAGAATTGATGCTCCTTCTTGGATTACTCAAAGAAGGAAAATTAGTAAAAACAAAATTCCACTTAGGAGAATGTTGTGGACATCTGAGGGAATTCGGGCTTAATTAAGGTGACTTCCATGATTAAAGGGAAGAATGCAAGAGAGAGACATAAGCAATGAGAAGCGGCCAGCGTTGCTGACTGCATAGAGCTTGGTTGAAAGGATGAAAAAAGAAAAGTAGCAAATGCTAAAACAGAGGACAAAAATCACCAGATGTGGGCAGACATGTGCCAGGTTAGTTGTTGGGGGGGGTGTGTGCCCTCTCCCTTTGATGAGATGCTCCTTCCCTTTATCTTACGTGTATGCGTTCCCTGGAGGTCCTGGCATGAGCATAGCCAGCTCCAAGGTTTCAAGTTTGGGTGATTGGAAAAAGCGCCACGTATTTTTGCACTTGCTGAAGGGAGAGTATAAGAAAAGACACATGTTGTATTTTCAAATTTGATAAAGAAAATCTTTAAAAACCCATTTACTTCTCATCTTATATGCTCTTGGGTCAATTCTGTTCTTTAATAATCTAGGTCATCAGAAATAGGTGAGTCTGTTTCATTTTGATTTCAAGTCAGTTTCACTTTTATATTTCTATACAAACAGGAAAAAGAGCAGCTTATTGATTTTTGGTCAAATAATCCATACAGCATATCATATTTTGTACCATTGCAGACAGCACCTCTCATCCACAGCTTTCAGGGCTTTTTGCAAGCGAGTGATGGCTCTGGCAAGGCCCCTGAATTGCATTACCAGACTGTTAAAAATCACCATTCAAATGATACATACAATAATCTAGAATATTTGCTTATGTCAAATGGTATGCACTTCCTGGTTGTGTGAATTCTTTACAAACCAAACTTCAAATTTGCAGGTTAGCACTTCAGTTTTTCATGGTCTCACAAGCCAACTCTGAGCCAGATCTTATGTGCAAGCTAGTATATCATAAAATTCATTCACTGACTTAAAAATAAAACCAAAAGATTTTAGGGCTTTGAAAAACAAAAATTTGAGACGACTTAAATGTCCTCATTGATGTTCACATGACTAATCCGAGAGGCAGAGGAAATTCAGTGACTCACCCAAGGTAAACACATTTAGTAACAGGAACCCGGGCTAACATCTAGGATCCTGGACTCTCAGCCTTTGAATTCTTTGTACAACAGCAATCAGCTAGACAAATTATGATGTATAATCATATTTTTTTATATTTTATTATTCTGATGCAGAATGATACTGTCCCCGGAAACTCCCAGGCCAACCACATTGCATTTCTGACTCCAGGGAAAGGTAAACAACTGAAGTGGGTGAAAAAAGAACCTGTCAGGCCAATGAACTGGACCCATTTCACAGGCTACAAGAAGGTCTCAGCCTAAGCTACTCTGGCTCATTTGGCTTCAATCATGCGGGGAAACATATTTGATACACTTTTTGATACATTTTTTATCTTTGTTTCATGTTTGTGTACTCTTCTCCGGGCTACATGGTAAGCCTACTAAGGTATAGGAAGGCGAAAGAGAGATACTCAGTAAATTCTGAATTGAGTACAGAATTTACGCTAGAGGAGCAAAAAAGAATCCAGTTCATCTCCATGGGGGGGTGTTCCCGTTATAAAAATTCGCATTTATTGAGCTGCTACTATTACTATTAAGCAGTATTTATCAAGTACTGATATGGATACTTTTCTTACGGGACTTATTTTAATCATCACTGCACTCCTAAGTCGCTCTCTGAGTTGGGGTTCCACTAGAAGATGACACTGAGACAAGTATTCGGGACAAGCAGTTTGTCAGGGAGGTGGCCCCAGGACGGAATGGAAAGGAGCCAGCAAGACATCCGTGACACAGCAAATTGTGACGACGACAATTAGAGCTCAATCTCTGACACGTCTGGCCTGCTGCACACACAGCCAGAGCAGCTGTGGTGGCCAGAGTATAAACCCTTAGGCTTAGTTTCTCACAGTTTTGGAAACTAGAAGTCCAAGATCAAGGTGTACGTGGGGTGGGTTTCTCCTGAGGCCTCCGTCTTTGGCTCATGGATGGCCAAATTCTCGCTGTGCCCTCACGTGGCCTCTTCTCTGTGTATCCACATCCCTGGTGTCTCTTCTTCTTCTTACAAGGACCCCAGTCAGATTGGAATAGTCCAATTCTATTGCCTCATTTCATCTTAACTGCATCTTTTAAAGGCCCCATCTCCAAAACATTGGGAATTATGACCTCAATCTCTGAATTTTGGGAGAACACAGTTCAGTCTGTAACAACTGCCCTGAATCCCTTATTCAAATGAACTCATGTAAAAAGGTGCCTTGTCCTTCCTGCTGCTCTTCTCTCTGAGTTTGTCACTCCCTGTTATAGTGTGCACACATTTCCCTTCGTGATTGTGGTGGTGGGACAGCTGACAGCAGCATCCGCAGGGCAGAGTCTGAGCCTCTGGGAAAACACAGGATTGAATGGAATGCTGACGTGTGTCAGGAACGTGAATGCTATTAAATATTCTTAGACATATGTGACTTTGCCAGTGGAGACCAATTTCAAATATGAAAATGAGTTAAGTTCTTGCAGCCTAGAGAAGAACAGAAGGAAATCTGGGAGAACTCCTAAATTCTATAACCCATTCCTGCTGATCATTTACAATCCCATCGGCCTCATAGAAAATTATAGAGCTAAGCAGTTACACTAAATGGTAAGCAATATTCCTTGTGATAATAATTAATAGGATTATGCAGGTAATGGCTGTCAAATTTCAGAACTATGGAGCTTAGATGAGCAATGGGCACAAAATAAGAATATGAAAACATGTCCAGGCTGACAAGAGTCTACTTCCGTTTGCTTCACAAAGCTGCTTGGCCATGAAAGAGACATTACACTAGGCTGCAATCTGTTAATAACTTTTTCTTGTGCAAGCCTATCAAAGTAGTTCAACATTATTTTTTAAATGTCAAAAAAGCATACACATCCAACAAAATTAAGGGTCTGAGTTGATGATCTTGTGGTTTTGTTTCTAAGACTTAATTTTACTCCACTCCTAAGAAAATTACCTTCTTAAAATGGAGCTTTTTGAGTTCATAGAAACTGGGTATGTGAATGGATATTCATACAGAACATAATTCTCTCCTGCTATTATCAGTTATTATACAAGACACCCCAGCCTATGTAGACCTAAATAGATTTGCTTTGGCCTAGATTTGAAGAATGCAAGGCTTAGAATAAAATACAGCATTTTATAGCTAAAAAAACCTTGAGGTTTTATTTTCTATCCTCTCTCAGATGGGGCACTCTGCCATTTTGCCTCCATTTCAGGATTATGGAACTACATCAGTGTGGTAAAAGAGTACTAACAATGGGACATCAGGAACCCTGAGATCTAGTCCTGGCCTTTTTACTTATTGACTATGTGAAATTAAGTAAGAGTGAGCTCTGTCATCAGGCAGGCATGACTTCAAATACAGACTCTCTGATTCACCATTTTTGAGCCTTGGGTAAGTTTAAACTTCATTAGGATAAAGGAAGATACAGTAGGTCTCAGCCTATGTTTTGTTGGTTTTCCTCTGTAGAATATTTTTATACTCATTTGATGTGTAAAAGAACAATTTTTGGGTCTGAATAGTAAATTTTTTAAAGTTCATAATGAGTAAAATAATTTTGTGCTGTGGGTGTAAAAACCTAGCAGGCAAACCCACTTATTTCTGATATTGCCACATAGTCCCTTCCAAAGTCAGATAAAGTAGTTGAGATGATAATAGACCACCCCTTCTGTGGAAGGTGGTTTTACCAGTCAACTTGACTAAGCTATGGTACCCGGCTATTTAATCAAACACTATTTGGGGTGTTGCTGTGATGGCATTTTGTACATGTAGTCAATGTCTACAATCAGTTGAGTTTGAAGGAAGGAGATTATACTTGATAATCTGGGTGGGCTTCATCTAATCAGCTGAAGGCATTAAGAACGAAACTAAGGTCTCCTCTGGAAGGAATCTTGCGTGTGGACTTAAGTACCAGCTCCTGCCTGGGAGTTTCCAGGCTTCTGGCCGGCTCTACAAATTCTGGACTTTCCAGCCCCATAATGATATAAGCCAATTCCTTGAAATCAATCTCTCTATATCCTACTTTATCAGTTTACTGGTTCTGTTTGTTTGGTAGGACTCTGAGTGATACCTCTCCATGAACTGGATCTTAGTATGTGCATTCATGAGACATAAATTCCAAATTCCGATGTAACCTCATTGGAGGAGAGGATCTTCTGGGAAACTGACCATGCTCTCAACAGAAACAGATGGGGAGGGAGTGGGGTAACCACGATTACCAAAGAGAACCAAGTGCCAGGAGGAAGGGGTGCTGTAGAGACAAAATAGTGTTCTCCTAAACTCATGCCCCTAAACCTCAAAATGTGAGCTTATTTGGAAGCAGGGTATTTATAGATGTAATTAAGAATCTCCAGGTGAAGTCACCCTGGATTTAGAGTGGGCCTAAATCCAATGACTGGTGTCCTTATAAGGTAAGGACATGGAGATGCAGCCATGCAGGGAAGAAGGCTGTGCGAAGACAGAGGCAGGTATCTGAGCGCCGCTGCCACAAGCCCGGGATGGCGCGGAGCCACAGGAACCCGGAGAAGACCAGAAGGGATTCTTCCCTTGAGCTTCAGAGGGAGCACGGCCTGATGGCCCCTGGATTTCAGACTTGCAGCTCCAGAACTGAGAGGAGAGACTGAATTTCTGGGCTTTTTTTTTTTAAAGCCATCCAGTATGTGGTACATTGTCACAACAGACCTAGGAAACTAATGCAGTTCATGTGATGCTTTCAAACTGAACTAGGTCCTTCCCGATTTCCATTCAGAGGACAGTTGAAGTAATAAAACATGGAGGCCCAGCAATGTCAAATTCTGATCTAAGAACAATGATCATGAAACACCGCTGCCGAGCACATCTATTCCAAGGAATGATGCTCTGATCATGAGTGTGTGCTACCTTGGAACCAGGGATGGATGATCTCACATTGAGAGATGACAGATGGTCTCTCTCTCTCTCTCTCTGTTTATATTTGAAACAAAATATAAAAAAAACATAAATATATATTAATACATACTTGTATACATTGATATTTTTGTTTATTGCACCTATGAACAGATCTGTTCTTGTCCCTTGGTAAAGGCTGCTTGATTCCAGTGAAACACCAGTTAAAATCTCATGTGTCTGGTTCCCCTAAAAGCAGACTCTGAGATGGAGCTTAGCCTGCAGGAAGGTTTCAAGGGAGGGCTTTGGGATTCACACCTCTGGAGGGAGGAAAGTAAAGGAAGCCTAATTGTCAGACAGAGAAGTTGGACGTCATGCACTCACAGTAGGGTCTCAGAGAACCCACCACCCCTAGGCAGCCTAGAGGTTAAGGTGGGTCTTGAAAATTGACCTGTACTTACTTTTGTATAGCCCAGCCACAGGAAGGGGGCATGTGCCCTGCAAGTTCTGTTCAGCTGTCTGGGGCAGCAGCTGGGAGAATAAGACCTCAGTCTTCAAGGGGCATCAGTAGGCAGGACAACATCCATTACAGCAGGTTGCCAAGAAATGGAAAACTGAGTCTCTGATTTAAACTAGATGGAAAACCATTCTATAACATGAAACCCAAGTCATTGGAGATTTCTCACCTGTACAGTTAATAGGTCAGATAGTAATCTATAAGTTAGAGATTGTATATAAGAACACTTAACATATTGCTGGTATATATGTAGCTAACTTTCATTGAAATTATCTGTATCAGTACCAACAAGTTTTCCAAACATATGACAAGGGCCCCCTCTCTTGAAGTGCCCTGAGATTCAACACAGGGTCCGAGAAAAAGGATTGGAGTGTTTAGGAGACTTGAGAACAAATCTCCTGAGCTGAGTCCTCCTTTCAGTCCTGTGTGTGTGTGTCAGTTTCATGACTGTTCTCCGGATCTTTAGATGTACAAAGGGGTTTTGGAATACAGGATTCCCAGAGTACATTTAAACTTAAACTCTAATATTGCAGGACTTGAGAATTCACATACTCGACTGAACTCTTGAATTCTGGGCTGATCTCTATGTCATAATAAGCTGGGAACAAATGCCAAGTTGGACAATGGAACATACATTTGGTCCAGTAGGAGAAACCTCTAGCTTGTAGGTTAAAGACAGTCAAATTGCCCCATTTTAATCCTGGTTCTACCATTTAGTGGTTGTGTGACCTTGGGCACATTATATAATCTCTCTCTACTTCAGTTTCCTCCTATGTAGAATGGGAATAATATAACAGTCCTGACCTCATAGGGTTGTTGTAAGGTGTAAGTGAGTTCATACGTGTACAACACTTGGAACAGTACCTAGCACACTGTGAGAACTCCACAAATGTCGGACATTATTATTGTTTAATTTTTGTTAGGACAGGGTAATCCCCCAAACTCAAAAGCACCCATTCAGCAGAGCCTGGACAGTGAGGGAATAGTTTGTCTCTTTCTGAATGTTAGTTTGACAATAAGCACAATTCAGAAAGCTGGCATTTTTTAAATAACCATTTGCTCAGACCATTCTCTCTTTGGGACTATAAATTAGGAAGGAAGAGAACAAGGTCATCTTAGAGAGGGGAATATAATGTACAAGAAATCACTCTCAGTTGCTAAGGAACAAGAGACCAATCCCTTTTTAGCTATTAATGCAAATTCCCCACACAATGGAAGTTCACTATAATGGCCTCCTTCCATCTCAATATGATATTCATTAAAATGGCTTAATAGGTTATAGAAAAATTTGAAGGCAGCTTTATATAGAAAGTTAAACTTAGAGTGGATTTGGGGAGGATTCTATTTAAGTCATTGCTGGCATTCCAGTGTTGTTCTCTTCATTAGCGAGGTCATTTACCTGAAAATGGGATTCTGCATTCCAATGGCTTGTTTGTCCCTGTCACTTGTCTCCTGTTCCACTCCTGCCCCCTTGTGCAAGTCACAGTGTGTCGTAGAGAGGATGATGCTATCTCAACTGAGTGTTATGATGCCAAGAGAAGGCACAGAAAGCCGTGTGAGATGAGAGGCAAATGAAGAAAGCGTGGACTTTATTCTTGTTTGGTTTCAAGAAAATTTTGAAAGTTCCACTCTCTTTTTCTACACAGTTTAGAATTCCAAAGACCGAACATGATGATAAATCTCGCCTAACTCAACACAGCTTTGATTACTCCCTTACTCTTCAAGGAATGAAATTCAGTTGAAGTAGTAGTGAGCTTAAAATCAAAGGGCTTGGAGCATTAAGAGAACTGAGGATTTGGATTTTCTTTGGTTTTGAATTTGAAAGTTACACTGGGGGGTTAGTATCTCCTCCATTCCTCCAGCCCCTGCCTTACTCACCAACCCTAACATCCCATCTCCCCCCACCATCCCAACACACACACCCAAAGGAAGCATGTCACGATGCTCTTGCCATTACCCGGGTTTGGGACTTTAGCGAGACTCTTTACCTTTCTGAGATTTCAGCTGCAAAATCGGCAGAGGTAGAGATGTGAAATGTTCATTACACAATCTCTCAAATCTTCTGCTTTCATGTTTGAAGATTCTTACTTCACTGTTTTGAGCAATGAGGCACTACAGCTTCTGTGTTATTTCTCCTCCTTTTTAACTTAGTTACACACCATGCATGTCCCTGAACTAGGCACTCTGTAGACAATTGAATCAATGAAGGCAATTCCCTGTTTATAACTAAACAATGCACACTTTAACGTGGAAGCGTACAAGGTAGAATAGCAGTAGTGGCCAGGCAGAGTTAGGAATTACAGGGAGATGTGGTCAGGTGGAAGAGGCAGAGCCCAAACTATTTTTAAAATCACAGAGCCTTATTACTGTTATGTACCTTGTTAGTAAATGGGGTTGGTTCTCCTATGGGTATTTATTATCTCGCGTAGGTGTCTGCTGTCATTCAATAATGGCTGCCCTTTACGAACAGGAGTACTCATTTCCCAAATGATTTTACCTTCCAGTGCATACATTTCTTGAAGATGTCCTCTCCATTCCATCTATTTTATATTTTTAACTGCTGACCTTTCTATGTGTAGGAAAATTAAGTGATGGAAATTTGGTATCTTAATACAGCTCTTTCTTTTATTTCATAAATCATTTCTTTCTTCATTACTTACCAGTTTAATTAGTAAAATCTTGAATGCTCAATTGCAATAATCTCCTAAATGTGTGTATATATATATATACATACATTTCTTGAAGATGTCCTCTCCATTCCATCTATTTTATATTTTTAACTGCTGACCTTTCTATGTGTAGGAAAATTAAGTGATGGAAATTTGGTATCTTAATACAGCTCTTTCTTTTATTTCATAAATCATTTCTTTCTTCATTACTTACCAGTTTAATTAGTAAAATCTTGAATGCTCAATTGCAATAATCTCCTAAATGTGTATATATATATATATATAATTTAGCTTTCTGTTAAAAAAAGGGTGGCTTGGGTTTTTAGAGAAATCTAAGATTTTTATTGCCACTCGTAGGTTAGGATTCAAATTTTAACATACTTATAAGAAAGTAAAGTATGCTTTGTGAAATGAGTGCACACACTAAAACAGCTCAATGATTTTCACAAAATTAATTTCTGATGTTACTTTTTAAAAATCATTCCGTTACAGTTGGTATTTCATTAATGGTCTCCCTCATACTCACCTTTAAAATGGACAGTTGTCATCTGATTAGTTCAAACATTTCTATTCTATTTATTCAAAACAGGAGAACAAGTGAGATCTTTCTTGGAAGAAAAAGAAAGAAAAACATTACCAGTTCAGTAGTTTCATATTAGAGGAATTTTTAAAAATAATATGTTAGAGAAGAGCTTTCTGACAATGTCTATGCCATGGTCACTGGAGAGTCCCGTGACTCTCATCCATTATGAACGGTGCTCTTCAGGTTGCTGCTCCTCCATGCCCAACAACCTCCCTTCTCTTCTGTCTACAGTGCTTCCTCAGGAAATCTCATGATCAGATGTTTGCTACCAGTTTGAACTATACACATCCTTCAAGCATCACATTTAACAGTCTGCTCTTTAGGTACTGTGGTCCTGCACCCCAGAATTGGGTATCTCACTGAGATGATCAACAGTTGCAAAACTGATGAGAGCAGGTCTTGATAATAGTTTCCTTTCTCTGACCCAAGACCACCCCAATACCAAGAGCCATTCAGGCTTAGCATTGTAGTTTTATCATTGTCACATTGTTGCTCACTGCCCACATCCTATATATTTTAACTCATTCGTTCATGTATGAAAGCAATTTCCCTTTCATGGGTGTGCAGTCATCTATTCAGCCAGCCTGGTTTAATAAAACTGCAGTGTATAGAACATGGCCTGCCTTGGTACTCCAGAAAATGAGACAGTATAAATAAAACATGTTCTGTTGATTTTCCCCCCCTACAATGTATATGCTATTTGCTCCTCTCTTATCAGGCTTATCACTTACCTAGTTCAGATTACCTAGATACCTAATTACCTCAGAAATTTACTGCCTTAAATTTCTCCTCATCATTGCCAGAGTTATCTTCCCAAAGAATATTCCGGATCATATCACTCCTTTGCTAAAAGCAAACAAGAAACAACAGCAAAAACAGAAACAGCAAAATAACAATGATAAAACCCCCAGAGGTAATCTTACTTCCTAAAATGACAAGGAGGGGTTTTCAGCAGCATTGGGAGCTCCCAGGCCAAAGCTACCCATGCATAAGTTATCTTTAATGTGAGATATTTTAAAGTCATCAAACTCTATAAGAATTGAGTTTTTAAAAAATCACATTACCTTTTTCTTTCCTGTTGCCAAATTACTGAGCTTTATCTACATTTTTAGAAATTGAAAAGTGCCTCCCCTTACTAATGAGAAACATGTTGGTTTACTATAATGCTAAAAATGGAAAGAATTGAAAAGCTAAATAATACAAAAATGGCATTGTGCTGGCAAAAGTCTAGTGTCGTTCTGTCCTAGGAAACAAGAGGAGATCCTTCTTTACAATAAGGATGGAGACATTCCTGTCTTCCCCTTTCTGCAGGGCTCATGGCAGTTTATTCAGAAAACCACTCCTGGGTATACAGCAAGGCAGAACAAGCTCCTCAACACATGTGTCCATGAAATAGTACTTAAGCTCTGTTTCGTTTTGTTTTTCCAGTGATCCGTAATGATAGTTTCCTCTGTCTGAAGAGTCCTTTCACTTTGAGAGCTTCTGTATCTTAAGTCACTCCCTGTCTTTTTTTTTCCCTCTGTAATACCTTCTATGGTGACTGGCAATTAATAAACATTTAATGACTTCCACTCAAATGCAATTTTCACCTTCATTTTTTAAGTTGACAGTGCATAAAGAAGTAAATGTTAACACTTAAAACAATGATCGATTAAAAACTAACTCAAGGCATCCCCTGAAAGGCTGGTAGCATTATACAAAAGATGACTTCTCTCCACTGCTGCACAGTGCTAGAAATTGCCTCTTGCTGTTCCGCCCGTTTCCTGTCCTTTCTCTTTGGGTTTTATAGCTGGAGGCAGGTGGCTCATTACGGCTGGAAAAGAGCTTCTCCAAATTCAATTCCTGGGTTCTCTGCAGGAACAGACTTTGTAGAATCTTCTTGAACATAGACACATTTGTTTGTTTGTTTGTTTGCTTTTCTCCATAGTCACTGTGGAGCTCACTTAAACTGATTAGCAGTTAGAGTCAGGGTCATTGTTCTGTAAGTGACACTTCCATAGTCAGGACCAGCAGTTGTTAATTCCTGCTAATGGGACACAGGTTTTCACTTCATATTCACAACTCAGATGACAGGACCTCTGCTGTGCAGAGTCAGAAGTAGGCTGAATTTTTCTGATCTTTAGAAGTCCTCTGAAGGAGAATTTATTACTGTATGGCAATAAATTACTGTATGACAACAAAATCAGTGTATATATATATATATATATATATATATATATATATATATATATATATATATATAAAACACCAAGAAAAAAAAATAAGAAAAAGAGACTTCAAAAATAAAACGGTTGAGAAAAAAACAAGTTATAAATCAAGGGAAGTAGTAGTTCTACCATTTTACGGACAATGAAAAAATATTTGCCGTGAGATAGAAAGGTTAAGTGTCTTGTTCAAAACTGTACAAGTGAGCAACGTATCTGAGAAAAAAAAATGTAGGATCCTCCTAGCCTCATTGTCTACCCTCTAATCCTGATACTGTATTTTCAATTTTATATTCCATCTCACAGTGCTTTCCTACTAGATACCACCTTTGTCAGTGAAAAAAAGCAGCGCTAGCCCCCTTTTACAGGGACACCAGTCCTATTGGTTATAACCCACTTTAATTTCAGTACCTCTGTAAAGCCTCTGTCTCCAAATAAAATCACATTCTGAGATTAGAACTTCAACATATCAATTTGGGGATGGGAGACACAATCTGAGCCATAACAACTTTGTAGAGTCTCATTGATCAAACAACTCAAAGATTAAACAGCACAAAATCTCAAAGATTAAACCACCTAATCTATTATAAGGCACTTATAAAAGAAGGTAAATCAGAAAAATAACAGTATAAGCACCTTATTTGGAACTGCCCGAGTTTTTTTTTTTGTCTATAAAACTCTTCATAAAGCAAAAAATTTCATTTAAAAATCTTTTAAATTTCACAAATCTGAGACTGAAAAAAAAATAGGTGCTCATTAATTTCAAGAGCATATGCTGTCATGATTTTCCAGCTTCCTTTCTATCCCCACACCTGGCCTCTTCTTTCCTCCAAATCACAATTGGAGAGTAACACCACATATGGAAGATGATGTATTTCAGTTAGCCAGTGAGACAACAAAGTGTGTAACTCAATCATAAAACCTTCCAAGAGACATTTCCTTGAGAAAGAGAGAGATGCTTAGGGTTCAAAGTACTTGTGGAAACAACAAGCATGATTTGGATAAATGTATAAGCACTGAATGAAGAGTTGCAAAAGGATACAGATTTTTGTCTATTTTTGAGTAACTATGACCTTGAGAAATCCACTTGGTCTCTAAAGGTATCTCTTTGCTTATTTATCTTATAATAACTGCAGAGAATTTTCTTCCTCAAAATCTTTGAAGAATAAATATTTGAAGTACCTCAGAGATGAGTTTACTATTCTAAAATATCAGAATTCTTACTTGGTAATGAAAGTTTTGGAAGAAATGCCACTATTTGGGGTCATTTTAAACAGAAGTGTAATTTCACCTAAAACACAAAACATATGTTATTTTGTCAAATTTCTACTTGCACATTCATAATATAAACTTTGAGAACTATTAATTGGCAGGTTAAATTCTTACAAGCAAGTTTCTATGAATAGAATGTTTCCATTTGACTTTCAGGTTAGTTGACCAATATGCTATCTATTAAAATACTGTCTTTAAAAAATAAGTGTTCTCCAACAATCAGTTAATGTGTTTCTCATTGTATTTTGTCATTTTGATTTAGTTCAGAATCTCATCTCTGGTACTGAAATTAGGCAGTAAACATTAGCTGCTTCCCTTTTCTCCCATCCCTTGAACATTTTATTGAAAAATTAACTCAAATATATTTTTTTCACATAAAGTACTGATTCACTCTCTGAAATCAAAATGGAAACATGAAAGATAGTAAAAGGTTGAGGGAGACTTTAAAACCTAATGTAGTTTGTGAGATGCACCAAAGGAGAATGTAGTGTTATAAATAATAATGAAAATAAGCCTAGTGTATATCTAACTAGCTTTCCCCTCTAAAGTCTCCCAGAATATACCACTGAATTAGTTAGATCAAAATTGATCCCGTATTCTAGTCCAAGAATTAGAAATTGCTTCAGCATCCCTGCCTTATACTTATCAAAAGAGCGAGGCAGAACACCATGTACAAATCTTGTCAACTCACTCCTCTCTAGTCCAAATTTTCCAAATTTTACCATTTCTGCTTCCTTTCAGACTCCCCTCCATCATGTACATCCCCAATCTGCTCCCCAGCACTTCTTATCTGGGTAGGAAGAATTATTCCCCCCAATCTAAACAAGGCTCTCCCTCTCCCTGCAGACTGACCAATGACTATTTCACCCCCAGACTACATGGATGTTTCAACCCTGCTCTTGATGCCATTGCATCTTTGCCTCCCCAGGATCTTTTATTTTTTTATATTTTTCACACATACAATATTTTTTTATTCAAGTATCATTGATATACAATCACATGAACAACATTGTGGTTTCAACATTCACCCATATTATTAAGTCCTCACCACCCCCATTGCAGTCATAGTTTATCAGCATAGTAAGATGTTACAGAGTCACTGCTTGTCTTCTCCGTGCTGTACTGTCTTCCCAGTGATGTACCTATATTCTGATTGTGAATTATAGTGCCCATTAATCCCCTTCTCCCTCTCCACCCACCCTCCTTTACCCCTCCTCACCTGCCCTGCTCCACCCCTCCCCCTTGATAACCACTAGTCCCTTCCCAGAGTCTGTGAGTCTGCTGCTATTTTGTTCCTTCATTTTTGCTTTGTTTTCATATTCCACAAATGAGGGAAATCATTTGGTACTTGTCTTTCTCCACCTGGCTTATTTCACTGAGCATAACACCCTCTAGCTCCATCCAGGTTGTTGCAAACGGTAGGATTTCTTTTCTTTTTATGCCTGAATAATATTCCATTGTGTACATGTACCACCTCTTCTTTATCCATTCATCTACTGATGGACACCTAGGTTGCTTCCATATCTTGGTTATTGTAAATAGTGCTGCAATAAACAGGGGTGCATATGTCCTTTCGAATCTGAGATCTTGTTTCCTTTGGGTAGAGTCCTAGGAGTGGAATTCCTGAGTCAAATGGTATTTCTATTCTTAGTTTTTTGAGGAACCTCCATGCTTTCCACAATGGTTGAACTATTCTCACCAACAGTGTAGGAGGGTTCCCCTTTCTCCGCATCCTCACCAGCATTTGTTGTTTCTTGTCTTTTGGATGTTGGCCATCCCAACTGGTGTGAGGTGATATCTCATTGTGGTTTTAATTTGCATTTCCCTGATGATTAGCGATGTGGAGCAGCTTTTCGTGTACCTGTTGGCCATCTGAACTTCTCTTTGGAGAAGTGTCTGTTCAGATGCTCCACCTATTTTTTAATCAGTTATTTGCTTTTTGGGTGTTGAGGCATGTGAGTTCTTTATATTTTCTGGATATTAACCCCTATGGATACATCATTTATGAATATATTCTCCCATACTGTAGGATGCCTTTTTGTTATCCCCAGGATCTTATGACTTTAATTATTTGCACAATTGTTTTCATTTACACTATCTCCTCCTCTGTGGGCTCCATCATCTCCAAACCCAAATTTCAACCTGAAATGTAAAGAAACAATGAAAAGAGCATCAACAAACACACATGTGCGCATGCACACACACTCATGCACATGTGCACATGCGTGCACACACACACACACAGCGCCATTCAAGCTTCTGTCCTCTTCTAGTTCTTCCAGCTCTCACTATCTGTGTCCCCAAAGAGCTAACTATAGGTGTTGCTTCAACTTTCCCACAGACTTCTCAAAGATCTCTCATTCGGCTGCCAATTTTGCAACTCTCTTTCATCCCTTAATAGCCAAATATTATATGTTTTCTCAGCTTCCTTGCTCCTTAAAGTCTGGACGATTTTAAGTATTTATTATATTTTGCTTCTTAAAGCTTTACCTTCTTGGTGTATGTGGACTTCCTTCAGCCTAATCGAAACTGGTCATGGGCCACTAAAAATGTGTTATAAAAATGAACTCTTCACTAGTTATCATAATCCCTTGAACACAGCTCCTACTCAAAACTCTCCTATGCCCTTGCTGTCAAAGAGTTTTATTTTTTAGGACTAGACTTTAGGAAAAGGCTAAATTTTTAAACAATGTCCTTTAAAATGCTCTGTCCATCCTTGGCGTCTGTAATGGTGCTTCGCAAATATTTTTTGAATTGAGTTGAGTCAAATGAGTGTAATATGTAAATTTTAATCTGATTCTAAGCTCTGTTTTTATTAGACCAGTATCAGTGTATCAATATCAATTATTTCTAATTAGGCAGCATTTTTACTCTAAATACTTTTATCTGTGGAGGTAATTAAAAAAAATACTTCCAATTAGATATGAACTTGGGTACCTGTACATTTCAGTATTTTCCTATTTTCTTTATATTTATTTTGTGCCCATGTTCAAATTAATTTCAAGAGGTCTCTACCCCCTAAATAAAAACTAGTAGGAAAGCATAATATTCATAATAGAAGAAACATAATGTAAGGTCTAGACAAATTTTATCACATCACTTTAATCATTTCTCCAGCCAAGAATTTTATAATACTTTGAAATCAATTTTCTGCTTATTTTCCATTTATGGAGTGATTCAAATGAGGACCCTCTGAGAAAAGTAAAAATCTCAAACTTACAACTTTATTCTGAATCTCACATTAAAACCATATAATCATTATCATCCATGAAAAGCATTCTTGAGACCTGTCATTTTCCTTTTCTGTATTGAACATTTAGATTCTCTTCTTACCCATTTTTAATGACATTTGAGTTCTTAAATGTGTTCTGCCCTGCCCTTCCTGTCATCTGACCGGAGGTTCTGATCCCTCATCCGTATCCTTGCAATTGACTCCTCCCAGAGTTATTAGTAAAGTTAGAGGAAGGAGGTTGATTGCACTATATTAAGCTAGCTTTTTGATATCTGAAGAAATATCATAAAGCTGAATTCTCCTTGTTTCTTCCATGAACACATTACCTTTCTTGCCGTCCTCCACTAAATTGCTAGCTGCAGGTATGGAGCTTCATACTAAGCTTGGAAAGTGAATATAGGTCACTAACACAGCAGGGCCATGTACTGCAATTTGTCCACCAGCCTGACTCATTTTATGTTCTAATTTCAATAAGAGGGTGCTGATTCTTTGCTAAGTGGTAATTGCACCAGCAGTACTAAAACTTTTCTACATGCCTGGAAAAGCGCATTCACGATCAACTTGCAATCATCTCCTACCGCGCATCACATTAGCTGCCATGAGCTTGCTGGCCTTGACCCTCAGAATGAATCCCTGGTTCCTTCTATCAGAGGTAGTTGTGTACCTCGTGGAAGGCATGCCGGTACTGTCAGCAGGAGATCAGGCATAAGATGTACCAAGACTTTAGATCAGTGTCCTGTGTTGTACTCTAGGGCTCTAGGGAGAGATTTTCATATACTGCCTGGGACCTTGGGAAGTCATTTTCATCTAAGGTTCAATATGAGTCATAAGAATATCAATGGGAGATATTTTTGTTTGGAATCCTAAACTTGAGTCCACTAATCCAACTGCAAATTTTGTATTAGTGCAAGACACTGGGTCTTTTCTTCGTGGGACAGAAGATTCAGAGTTGTTGCTCTTCCTCTGTGTATATTAGTACTGAGAAAAAACCACACACACACACACACATTTTTTTGTGTAATGCAAGGAAGATTGGGCAGCAGTTCACTAATATGACAATAGGCAAATAAACATCTATGATGCCTCTTCTAAGTTTCAATACATATTCTGACTTTATGCTCAGATTGAAACAAATCACAAACCAGGTCAATGTTTGCTTTCTCTTCTTTACTATTAATACTATATACTTTATGCACCTGCAGGAGTGGGCACAAGGATTTTGACTTCTCTGGGACCAATTCTAGTTTCTGCCACTGATGCCCAATAATTGCTTATTGAACGAATGAATGGAGATGTTTCACTGTTTTGACAAAATTCAAGCTGGAAGGTCTAGTTTGGGATCAGCAATTGGATAAAAAGATACTGGATGTGCTTAGTTAGAAAGTAAGGAGGGGAGAGATAAGCAATGAATAGATTATAACAAGGAAAGAGTTTTGAGATAAGAATGTAAAAGAAAATTATTATTTTCTAATCTCTTTAGAAAAAAAGGTAAATTGCTGCTGTGGGGTACATGAAACAAATGGGTGGGAAAGAAATTAAAGCTGTTAATATTAATCAAAAAATAAAAGGAATTAAGGGGTAGGTGAGCAAAAGAAAGATTAGGCTTTAGGAATCTTAGTTTCTCCCCCTTCTCCTTTAGGCTTGGTGCTCATGACAGAGGGAGCTGGTTGACTGATTAAATTGCTATTTAGCAGAATGCAGAATCTTGAGATAAAAGGTGATGAGGAAAACAGGGAGTATATGTTTTTAGGGTCTGAAAGGTACAATGTTCAGGCATTTGTTAGACGTAGAGCATTATCAGGGCTCCAGGAAACTGTTAAGTGAGAAAACAAATAAAAGGGAGATTGTGCAAGGAGACAGGGAGAAGGAGACACTTCAAAAGACGATATCCATTATTCTCACAAGGCCCAGCGTGAGATACTGAACGCACACGTTCCTAGGAGAACCAGACCTCTTGGTATTTTACGTGGTTGAAATGTAATCCCCCAGTTCGAAGAACTCCCTAAAGGCAAGTCTTTACCATACAACTCCCTTTCTACTCTTTAAGATGGATTCATAGCCTTTGGGAGGGGATTTCCTAACACCAATTTAGTCAATAATGGTAATAACACTACTGCCTAATTTTTCATGTTATATACCAGAAACATTTTGGACTTTTCTCTCTCAATATTGTACATTCAAAACAAACTCACTGCAAAAGCTTGGGGCATCTGTAGCATCTAAACCACTAACAGAAAGAACAAGGCTTTTCTACCATCTGGCAGCACATTTCTTCCCTCTCTCTCCATGATTCCACTTGAAATCACCTCTGAAGGTAATGTCTCGTATATAATATGCTCTCAGTAAAAAATGTTTTAAATTAAAGTAGAAGAGGGCATGTAATTTATGCTTGGAAATTCTTTGCCATACCCTTGGAATGAGAAAATTTGTTCAAGACATTGACAGCAATACTGTATACATACTAAGGTTGATGCTTTTGGCCTCTGTGAACCATGGTGGAACAGTAAATCACTGAAGGTGAAAAGAAAACCATAAATATTTGGGGGAAAAGCCAAAAATATTAAAGTAAGCTGAGCTTAGCAAGAGATTCTAGCCAATTTCACTTGGCAGGATTGCTTTCAACAAAATATGGAATTAGATGCAAGTCACTTACAATCAAATAGGCGATCGCATCTGCCCAACCACTTCAAGGGAACTATTAACTGATGTATTAATTAATCAGCATTTACCAAGCATCTACTTTATTCAATGCCATTATTAAATGCTAGGCAGCATTTAAGATTTACCTTCAGTGAGCTTATAGCACTTGAAACAGAAACCATTTCTAGATCAACAGATACTGTGAAGACTTAAGAGATGAATTTCATCTTACTTATATATACTTTGTTACATAAAAATGTCAACAGTATTATCTGAACATGAATTAGCTCTTCATTACTACAAAGATAATTATATTTAAATATGAAATGTTTCACATTCTGTAGGGACTGCCTTGTCTGTCTCCTTTATCTACAGCACTTTTTACATATATTGCCCTTCATCTTCTTTCAGGCAGGGCTACTCACCAGCTGGGAAAGTTGGAACCGAATACAAGAAGCTTTTACATTCTTTTATTCATGCATTCACTCAATACAAGTTTATTGACAGCCTAATGTGTGCCAAGTGCTGTGGCAGGCTCTAGGTGAACAAAACATGCATGGTAACTAGCATGAAGCCTAGAGTTCAGTAAGACAGAAAAGCAATAAATACATATGTGTGAGTGTATGTTTCAAAACAATTACAAATTGATTTATGCGCATGAAGGAAAAGAATGGGGCATTGTTAAGAAATAGAAATGAGGAGCAATTTTAGAGAAAGCAGTAAAAACCCTCCCCAAAGGAAAGAATGAAAAGAACCAGTCAGAAATAGGGGAATAAGTGTTCCAGGTAGGCGAAAGCATGTGGGAGGGTATCATGTTGGCGGAAGGGGAAATAAATAAAACTTGGCTCAAGGAGGAGAGAGAAATCCAGTGTGATAGAAAGATATTTAGCAAGTATAAAGGCATAAAAATGTAGTAATAATAATAGAGCTCTTAATATGTGCCAGGCATGGTCCTAACCACTTCTTATGCATTATCTTATTTGATTCTCAGAATGAATCCATAACGTAGTCACTGTGGTGTTCCCCATTTTACAAGTAAAGGAAACTAAGGCAGAGAGAAAACAAGTAACTTGCAGAGGTCAAAACTGAAATTAGTATTTCAACAAGGATTTTAATATAAAAGTCCCTGTGCTTTAAACCATCACATTATAATATATGAGATATAACATGGGAAAGGCAATGGCCAGCTCTCACACAGACTACCTAGTCCCTGTTAAAAATTCTTATATTTTATTCTGAGCTCAATGAAAAGTAATGAATAGTTTTAAATAGAAAACAAGTTTTCAATTCTATTGAAAGCTGATAAAAGTTTTAGTTTGATGAGATCTGAAAGGTTTCCATTAGAGTCACCTTTATGAAAGTCATTTGTCATATTGGTAATTTTGGAATGGTGGAGGCAGATACCACACTGGAATATAAGGATGACTCCTTGATAAATTATGGGAGACAGCAAATGTAGACAGTGTCCTCTTTCCTGAGGTTTAGCTGGAGGGAAGGGCAGAGACATTGAGTGGTTGAGTGGCAGATAAAAGGAAGATACAGAATCGAGGGGTGTTTTGTAATTTGTTTTGTTTTGTTTCTGATGATGGGGCCATAGATATATTTGCATGCTCATGAGAATAAGATAGTGTATAACACTCCCTTTGATTTCCAGTTGGGCGTGATGCTGTCCTTACTGCTGATACCTTATATGAAGGTCAAAGCTGCCAATTAAAATCTGCAAAGCTTTGAAAATGCCCTAGAACCTCACTTATACTGCATTCTAGGGCATTTTCAAAGCTTTCTGGATTCAAAATCTGCAGGCCTTTGTGAGGGGCCCCTGTGCTGCTCTCAGGTTTGGGGACCTCAATTTTTGTATCTTCAGCTTGCTGCTTTCTGGTATGAGGAGACCTCTATTAAAGCAATGCGAAGCACTATAACATATGAACTAAAGATTATAGTGGGTAAACATACTAAAAGTTTATTTTGTGCTCATTAAAAATCCAGAGTGAATACTCAGGAGAAATTGGTAGAAATCCCTCATGTCTGCAATGAGGAGAGCCAGACTCATCATCATGGAACTTTATATCAAGCCTGTGAAAGGAAGAAGAGAGAAGGTCATTCATGGGAGGGTTCCATAGGTGAAGCACACATCTCTGAGATGCACATAACTTTTGCTTATATGCCACAGTCTAGAACTCAATCCCAAGGACAAATTTAACTTCAAGGATGGCAGAGAAACATGGTCTAGCTGTGCACTGAGGAAGAAGAGGATCAGGGTCAGGTGACTGACAGACAGTTAATTGTTGCCTCTCTGGATTTGACCACTTATGCTTTAGAAGAATTAGAACACTCCATTGCCCACTGCCTTTATGGATTTTCCTGTACTAACCCTGTCCTGTCTTACTGAATAGATCAGGGCTTCTTCCTCTGCAGCAAAATTTCTGCTTCTGCCTCTATTGTTCTCTTTAATGTTGCCAAAGTCAAAGAATGACATCAGTGTTGTTTACTCTGTCTTTCAAGGGAAATGGACAGTGTTGCCTATTAAGTAGGGCTTCCTTTAGCAGGCTAACTCCAATTCTAACTTCAAGAATGATGGCTGCACCTCTCAGCCACAAACTAAACCAGGCTAATTTCAGTAAAAGTCTGTTCCCTCCCAGAAAATGATAGTCGTTCAAAAGATATCCTTCTCATAGAGATGTATTTCTGCAGAGCATTTTATTATATAATCTTCATGATAGTTCTAGGAAGCAGAAATGTTAACCCTTTTATTTTATGGAATAGGAATTGATGGGAAGGTTACGTTTCATTTAATAATTGGTGGGTATTAGAATTTCTTGAAAAGCTCTTATTTCTGAAGCCTGGTGGATGGATGATTTTCTTTCATTTGGGACAGAGTAATTTTTTTCTGTAGGAAATATCAAAAAACTAGTGGAAAGTATAAAATAGTGGGGGGAAAAAAAGAACCGTAAGATCAGTCCTCAAAAATGATAGGTTTGGTGAGTTTTTCTTACAATATTTTTATGATTAAAAAAATAGTTTTGAAAAACTACATATAGTGAAGGTAAAAAAAAAAAAAAGACCTTATATACCCACTGCCCCAAATTTGGAGGTTAATATTTTCTAACATTTACTTCATATATCTTCTTAAAGATAAAAAATATTACAGATGAAAGTCACATGTGTTTTACCTTTACATTCATGGATTTATTATTTCATACTCTGCTCTTCACTAAATATTTCATCACAAAATTAACCCATATCATTAAAATTCATTGTAAACTTGTTGCATGGTTTACTATTGTTGAAAATTTGGGAAGGTTTGCAGTTATGCTATAATTGTATTATAATGTGTTTCCTTATGCTTAAACATTTTTCCATATTATAGATAAGTTTTTCTGGTATATTTCCTAAAAAGAGAAAAGATTTGCCTCTGCTGTGTCTATACCATTTCTACCTTCTTAAATTCTTAATTCTGATTTTTGTCTCATCTGAAATATATCTTTATGTCATTTGTTTCTGAAATAGGTAGGTGGCTGGTATATTTTGAATTTTTCTTATAAGAGAGTATCTTTTTGCTGGCTTTACAAATGAAGAACAGTTTAGCTAGTTAAAAAATTCTTTAGTTACAGGCTTTTCCTTTAAAAACATAGATATTATACCAAAATTTCCCAACATTTAGTAATGCAGAAGAAAATATAAAGGCAGCCAGTTTTTCTGGTTGTTCCTTCAATATTTTCTTTAACTATTTAATTCAAAATTTTTTTCCAAGAGTGTCTAGGGATGGGACACTTCAATTATTTTATGTATAACATGGTATGATTTTTTATTTGACTACTCAGATTTTTGTTCACTTGTTTATGTTCAAATTGGTTTTATTTTTTCCTTAAAACCCCTAAAATTACTCTTCTTGCATAATTTGTCCTCCATGTCTATCATCTTTTTTTCTTCTGCTCCCTTTTTAATCTTTTAGGCTTTTTTCTTTCTGCAAAAGTAATTGAGATTTTTCACTTTATCACTGGTTTGATTTTTAAATAAATCTTAATGCCTAATGTGAATTTAATTTTTTTATTGCATTTGAATTTTTCTGCTAATCTGCCTTTTCTCAGCCACCTTCTATTCCATTTTCCTGTTTTATATCCGTATAGCCTGTTCTTCATGTGCCTTTCACACCTGTTACCATAGATGCTGGATATTGTTTTGCATCCTTTTAATGAGTCCAAAAGCTATTGCAATTTCCTTTTATTATTATTTCTGGTCCCTGGTGTCATTTTCTCAGCTTGTAGGATGACAATTTCCTTTTTTTCTGCTGTGTCATTACATAGGCTCTTTTATTGTTATTTTGTTGTTTTATTTACTCATCCACATATGGGGGCCTGTGTTTTTACCTTTGGTCCCATTCTGTAGGCATTTCAGGGCTGGGTGAAAATCCTCTTGCAAGGTTTGGTCAGACATCCAGTTAATATGCACAGCTCTTTGCTTAATTGCTAATGTCTATTATTAGCATTTTATTAAGTGTAACCAACCTGAACTTTGATGATATTGTCAATTCCCACTTTGTGAATCTCTTTCACTCAGAGCAGATTTAAAAACAACAAACAAACAAACAAAAAAATAACTCAGGAGACACTCTTCTCAGAGTTTTTCCAATTCCCATCACCACTAAGTCCTTGGACTATAATATGTCCATGGTATTTCCTATGCCTACTTGCTAAACATTTATTCTCTAGAAGTTTCATTCATCGGCTGAGACTAGAAGGAAAGGTGCTGATGTGTGGGGAGCAGCAGCTGTTCCCACAGAAAGTGTAGACAGATTCCTGATTTTCTGCTTGCCAGAGAACTTATGTTTCTAAAGGGGAGTAAGTCTGGCAGTGATAAGGAGCAGTAGAGCATGGCTCCTCCATCAGTTGGTGAAATCAAAGGCCAGTCATCAGAAGAAAATGGAACAAAACTCCAGGGTCTTGGCAATAGTGGAAACGTTAGTAATTGCTTCCATGCTTTGCCAGTTCTCTTACCTTAGCAGTAAGTTTTGAAAACTGAACTGGGAAAATTAGCCAAAATTTTAACCTGGAACTACTAAATGATTATCAAATAATATATTTTGAGGATGATACTTCTATTTAATATAATACACAAAAATCCCAATGGTGATCCAGGCTAACATTTTTCCATAAGTAGGATATGACTTATTTAAGAACACAATTGCACCTTGTGGGAGCTTGTTCACTGTATTGGAACTTGTTCGTTGCATGGTGAACAATAATGTCTTGTGTATTGAAAAGTTGTTAAGAGAAAAAACCTCAAAAGTTCACATCGCAAGAAAAAATAATTTGTAACTATGTATGTTGAAGGATGTTAACTAAACTTACTGTGATAATCATTTCACAATAAAAAAATAAAGGAAAAAAAATAAAAGTGGTTATGAAACAATGAAACTGCCTGGTGGTAAGATCTGAACAATGTTAAAAAGATGCATGGAAAAAGACTGGAAGGAAATGAAATTACAATTGGTTTACAGGGACATCTCATCCTGTATAAATGTGGAGCTTTTTTGATTTTTTTCAATAGCTACAATCAGTGACACCATGTTAAATACCTTTTTCTCACTGGGTAGGCTTAATGATGGATGCCATAGGTTCTCAGGTACTTTTGGAAATAGAATAGTCTCCTTCTGCCATTTAATTGATTTTAAATTTTACATAAATAAAAATATTCTTAAAATATCCAAAAAAACACAATTGAAAGAAAAAACAAAAGGAAATCACAAATAGTTTCCTTTTGGATGTTTCTGTTGATCTTTCAGTGTGAAAAATTAACAATACCAAACATGGAATATATTTATAGGTGAATGTCTAATTAATGCCTAATTTTGCCATGTGATAATTCTCCCAGTATTCCCAGTACTCTATAACCTAGGAATAAAGCTCAAAATGTACCCATGGGTCTTCCTCCCTATAATTTTTCTCAGATGGCCAGTTTATCAGTGGAGTGAAACATTTTTGTTTATTAGCTGTATTATTTTTATTAATCAACTGATACCTTAGAAGTATGGTTCTAGATAATTGTATTTGCCTATATTCTACTGTCTGGGAGGTTATGCTACTTGTCATTTCCTTCCTGACCATGAAATACATAAAAGCAAATGCCTACAATTTATCTTCTTTGGATAATAAAATGTCACTTCTCTGTGAAATGAGATAACTATAAATTGGGAGAAAACATGCCTTAAATATTTTTAAAATTACACCCATAATTACAAAAAATGTTGGACTTTGACTTCAGAATAAGGAAACTCTCAAAAATATTTGTAGGAAAGTGCCAAATTCTTTCCAAATGAAAGAGATGATTTTAACTTGAGAGAGAATGCTCTGGAAATGTAACACTAATGGTGCCAAAACAATTAGGAATTAATACTGACAATAAGAGTACTACCATTTATGTGTATTAAAAAGGTAATCATTTAAGCATTCTGTTGCTCCGGGAGAAGGGGGTTCCACTCTCCGGGCAAGTCCACCATGAATGCGCTGAGACCAAATAAAGACAAGAGCAAATTAGGGGGGTTTAAAGGGGCTCATACCACATTTATTCTCAGGGCAGTAGGTCTCAGGCTCTCCTGGCTCCAGCGCTGCTCCCTCCTGCTCACTCTCTCTGGTCCCCTAAGCTCTCCACTTCTCTGCTGGCACCGCTCTCCTTCCTTCCCCTTAGCCCTAGCTAGCACAAGGGAGGAACTCTGTGGGTGGGTCTCTATGGTGACTGGCAGGCTCCCAACCAATTGTGTTTCAGGAACCGAGGAAAGGAGAGAATGGGTGTTTCCCCTCCACCCCTTCCCTGGTCCTGTACTTCTATGACTCACTGGCAAGTCACCCATAAACGTCCTGCTGCTCTCATGGTTATGCAAACCCGCTCTTTCAGGTCTACAATGGGAGCTATTAAAGCCAGGGAGGATCCTGGCCATAATTTCCATTTTCTCTACACATTCTCATTAATTAAACACATTATCTCTAACTGGGCACTTAAGGATACCTCCTTATATTTTTCCACAATGATAATATTAATTGGAAGGTCACCATCAGTTTTAAAATTGAGACTGTATTTGCTCTTTCTTAACTGAATTGAATTCCTTTCACGTTATTGCTACTATATGAAGTGACTAAACAGTTTCTGACAGTAAATTTAGTTCTACATAGCCATATTTATTTCAGTTTTGGTGGGCTGGTGAAATAAATGTCCATTGGGCCATCTAGCATATTTAAAATGTGACTAAAGGCAATGGAAGAAATATGAAAGCTTATTTGTCATGTCTTCTGACATCCTCCATTTTCATTTGTAGAGCAGTAGGAGGTGTGTGGTCTTTTAAGTCTCTGGAGAGGGAACATCTGCTCGGGAGACCCAAGGTTCATCAGCCACATCTACTTGAAGGGCAGCCAGCTCAGCCAGATACAAACGTTCTATTCAAACACTTGGCCCAGGTCTCCTGCATGTTGTCTCCACATTCTTTTTGCCCTCTTGGCTTTTGACAGGCCTTTTGTAATAGCCAAAGGACCTTCCTGGAACCTGCAAAATGTGGTCCAAACAAAAAAAGAGTAAAAAGGAATTCATGTTTCTGACGAAGAGCCATTAGCATTAATTACATCCCATTGAAAGAGAACAAGGAAAAGGCTCCCCAATAAGGATATGAGGAAAAATATATATTTGGAAATCCACCTTTGAATTATTTTCTATTTGAGCTCCTTGAGAATACACAACTCACTATTTTATCTGTCTCATTTACTCTAAGTAAACAAAAATAAATTCAAACTTTTGAAAAACATCCAAAATCCTTAAATTAAAAATTACATGTGGGATTTAACTTATTTGCTATTCTTTCTCACTCTGCCCTAAATAATTTTTTCAATTTTTTTTTTATTTAGTCTTTAAAGTTCTCAAAGTTTTGTATAATATTATAGCATACTAAAATTGATTTATTGCCAGGATCATCATCCTACTCCTGATCTTGAGAAGGTATTTTCAAGGCATACAGATAAATATTAAATCTCTTCAAGAGCAACTAGATTTATCATTGAGGATTTATTTACATTGTGATAGTAAAAGCCAAACTTCTAAATGAGAAAAACATCTCTACATAAAATTATTAGAACTTATTATACTTGTATAGCCATGGAGCTCATTGATGATGGGACACTGAAAATGTCTTGTTCTAAAACCATTAGCAAAGTGAAATATTTTTTGATACACACTCAAAGATTGCATGCATATTCCCTTTCTAGGAAATCTTAAGTGCCCTCCGCAAACTGTGCTATATTACATGATAGTTAGAAACAATAGAAGTTATTTTATTTATGAAGAGATGAACAGGGTTGTAGAGAGATATCATGGCTGAGGGTAAAAGAAACATGATAAAGCCAACACCTCAAAATATCTTGGGATACAAATATTAAGTTAGTAACAATGAGAATGCTGATAAAAATTTAAACATGTGAGTGTTTGAATAAGGCTAGTTTGTGGCCTCAGCAAATTGGAAAGTTTTTTTGAGGATGGTTTTACATTAAGGTACTAGTGTCATCTGTTTCAATATCTATTTTGAAAAAACTGATCCACACAATAATTTTATCTTTTACAAGTAACTATAGACCCACTGAATATTCAGTGACTTAGCATTCCTGGAAGTTAGTATATATCAGAGCCACATACTCATGACTCTGTTTGTTCATCCTTCACTGGAACAATGATCACTGATACAGAAGCTGTGATGGTTTTGAATTTTATATTAATTTTGTTAGTTGTTGTATGTGTTTATTTGTATGCATATAACACCACTGGCAAAAACAGAAGCCAAAAGCAGTACTTATAATCAGACCCAACAAGTTAAAGAGCCTAAAATTAAAAGTCTGCCAGTTTTCTTCAAGATATAATCATCCCCAGATCCATAAGTAATATTCATCAAATAAAATTTACTATATAACACATTAAAAGCCCTTCTATATGTCAAAAACTAGTGTCAGAAAACAAAATATGATAAAATTTTTTATTGAATTAGGTTTTCCACTTACTGGAACTATGCACACATTATGTTATATGCTTGCAAATAGTAGCCAGAAACTCCTTCTCATACCTTGTCATTTAGAAAAATAATATGAAAAGCATAAAAATAAACCAGTGTGTTTTTACATATAAGAATTCCAGCTTGAAATTTTAAAAATATTTCTACCATAAACAATACATTTTCTATTTTAATAATATGGGGTTCCAAAATTGAAAATAAAAGTATCAACTGTAATTGTAGGACACTGTTGTGGGATAAAGAGAACTGTGTCCCTTTGAGTTTCAGTTTCCTAGGAAACAAACTGACCTACGTCTTCAGTTTCTGGCAGAAAATGTCTTCTCTCTTTTTCCCTTGATTGAAACCTTACTCCTCCTTTGATATACAGTTCTTGCTTAGGCCTCTCGATGGCAGTGACTTATTTCCCCTTACCAATGTCTTAGCTTAGGTTGGATAATGACAAAACATCCATAACATAATACCATAGGTTGGATGACTGAAACATCAGACATTCATTTTCTCACAGCTCTGGAGACTGGAAGTCCAAGATCAAGATCCCACTTGGGGTCAGTGTCTAGTGAGAGCTTTATTCTCGGCTTGCAGATGGCCACCTTCTCACTGTACCCTTACACGGTGGAGAGAGAGGGAGAAAGAGAAAGACAGACAGAGAGAGCTATTTGGTGTCTCTTTTTATAAGGACACTAATACTATTGTATCAGGACCCTACCTATGACATTGTTTAAGCTTATTTTCCTCCTTGTAGGCCCTGTCTCCATATATAGTCACATTGGGGGTTAGAGTTTTCAACAATTCATTTGGCGAGGACATAATTCAGTCTGCAGCACCCCATGTACCTCTCTGGGTAGGCAGATGGGGGCAGGAGTGTCCTCACTCCTTCATGCAACTTCCAAACCATCCCCTCTCTACCTTCACATAAACCTCCTTGTTCTTTCAGGGCCTCTCTTATTCAGAGACTCCTAGAAACGTTGGCACTAGAAAGAGCTCAGTGTGTGCTATCTCTGTGCCTTCATTTGGGAGGCTGAACCTAGCTTGAGGAAAATCAGATGAATGCATATAAAGGAGCTAATGAATAGTCATATTCCACCATTTGAGCTGCATTCTCAGTATTGCCTAGAATTCCTTCAGTTCCATAGGTAGTGATTTCTTTTCCTCCCTTCACCCTACCAAGGAGCCTTCCATTTTCAAAATATGGCCACTTGGCTTGCTATTTTGATTGATTAATTATTTGGATTGATTTGAAGTAATAGCTTATCAGGTAGAAGACTCACTCTACTTTTTTGTCATCAATTTTAAAATTTATCTACAGTCTTCCATCTTTTCTAAAACTAATTCCTCCCAGTTATGGTCTATACTAAGGTTTTTAAAAAAAAATGTACAACTAAGAATACTAGCAATAGGCTTGCTTCTTCCGGAGCAGAGGAGAGAGATGGCCCAGGACTGCAGTTTGTAGAATTACCTCCCTGGGGGTAGAAAGAGAGAGTTCCAGGAAGATGGTGGCATGAGCAGGGTGGCAGAAATCTCCTCCCAAAACCATATATATCTATGAAAATACAGCAAATACAACTATTCCTAAAAGAGAGACCAGAATACACAGGAAAGCGCACAGCATGCAGCTACACCCGAGAGGACTCGGCACCCCGCGCACCGGTAGGAGGAGAGGATTCAGAGCTGGGAGGGAGTGGAAGTACAAACCTGCAAAATAACCAGCCCTGGTGATCTACGCCGGGAGCACCAACACACATTGCGTGGTGTATCAGATATTGGAGAGGCAGAAGGTACAGGTTTTGAGCTGGGAACGCACCCGGGTCCTTGCAGCAGGCTCACCGGGACAAAAGAAAAGAGCGCACTTTTTTTGGCGGTCTTAAAGAGGCAAGGGCCCAGGATAGTCCCAGCACACATGGCCCTGCAGGCTGGGAGTCCTGAGGAATTTTGGACCCCTTGGCTGCCAACTGGGAAAAAGTAGATGCACTGAAACTTCACATAGAGAACAATAGCTTCCATTCGTTCCCACCCCAGCCAGAGCCACAAAAGGCCCTGCGGAGCTGCACGGCCATGAATGCGGAATAGTGGAGCAGCAGCGCCACCTACGACATCCTTACAGAATCTACTCCCAGTGGGCGTTTTTTCTTTCCTTTCTTTTCTTTTCTTTCTTTGCTTTTTTTCCTCTTTTCTTTCTCTTCATTCTTTTTTTTAAGTCTTAAAGAGCCCAGCTGACATACGTGGCACCTACCAGTGACCAGTTCTATCGCCATGAAAAGACAGAGGAGTATGGTACAGACCAAGCTCACCAAGACGAGACAACACCAGAGAGGGAGACTGAAGCGATGGAAATGAACAATCTTCCTGAAAAAGAATTCACAATAAAAGTCATAACCATGCTGATGGATCTACAGAGAAATATGCAAGAGCTGGGGGAAGAAATAAGGGAGTCAGGAAAGACAATGCAGAAATGAGACAAGCCATCGACAGGCTTACCAGCAGACTGGACAAGATGCAAGAGGCTGTTAAAGGAACAGAAATCACAGAACAGGAATACAGAGAAGCTGAGGCAGAGAGAGATAAAAGGATCTCTAGGCATGAAAGAACATTAAGAGAACTGTGTGACCAATCCAAACGGAACAATATTCGCATTATAGGAGTACCAGAGAAAGAAGAGAGAGAAAAAGGGATAGAAAGTGTCTTTGAAGAAATAATTGCTGAAAACTTCCCCATGCTGGGGAAGGAAGTAGTCTCATAGTCCACGGAAGCCCATACAAGGGACCCAAGGAAGACAACACCAAGACACATAATAATTAAAATGGCAAAGATCAAAGATAAGGACAGAGTATTAAAGGCAGCTAGAGAAAGAAAAAGGATCACCTACAAAGGAAAACCCATCAGACTCTCATCAGACTTCTCAACAGAAACCTTACAGGCCAAAAGAGAATTGCATGATATATTTAATGTAATGAAACAGAAGGGCCTCGAAACAAGAATACTGTATCCAGCACAATTATCATTTAAATATGATGGAGGGATTAAACAATTTCCAGACAAGCGAAAGTTGAAAGAATTTGCCTCCCATAAACCACCTCTACAGGACATCTTAAAGGAACTGCTCTAGAGGGAAGCACTCCTAAGGCTAAAAAGCTGTCACCGGAGAAAATAAAATCATAGCAAAGAAAGCAGACCATCCAAACACTAACTAAAGGCAAAAAATAAAACACCTAGTATATAAAGAATGGAGGAAGAAGAATAAGAAGGGAGAGAAATAAAGAATCAGACTGTGTTAACAATAACTTAACAAGAAAGTTAAGTTAGATTGTTAGATAGTAAAGAAGCTACCCTTGAACCTTTGGTAACCACGAATCTACAGCCAGCAATGGCAATAAGTACATATCTATCAATAATCACACTAAATGTAAATGGACTGAATGCACCAATCAAAAGACACAAAGTAACAGAATGGATAAAAAACCAAGACCCATCTGTATGCTGCCTACAAGAAACACACTTCAAACCCAAAGATATACACAGACTAAAAGTGAAGGGATGGAAAAAGATATTTCATGCAAACAACAAAGAGAAAAAAGCAGTTGTTGCAGTACTTATATCTGACAAAATAGACTTCAAAATGAAGAAAGTAGCAAGAGATAAAGAAGAACATTACATAATGATAAAGGGGTCAATCCAACGAGAGGATATAACCATTTTAAATATATATGCACCCAATACGGAGCACCAGCATATGTGAAACAAATACTAACAGAATTAAAGGAGGAAATAGACAGCAATGCATTCATTTTAGGTGACTTCAACACACCACTCACTCCAAAGGACAGATCAACCAGACAGAAAATAAGTAAAGACACAGAGGCACTGAACAACACACTAGAACAGATGGACCTAACAGACATCTACAGAACTCTACACCCAAAAGCAACAGGATACACATTCTTCTCAAGTGCACATGGAACATTTTCCAGAATAGACCACATACTAGGCCACAAAAAGAACCTCAGTAAATTCAAAAATATTGAAATCCTACCAACCAACTTCTCAGATCACAAAGGTTTAAAACTAGAAATAAATTTTAGAAAGAAACCAAAAAGGCTCACAAATACATGGAGACTTAACAACATTTTCCTAATTAATCAATGGGTTAACGACCAAATCAAAACAGAAATCAAAGAATATATGGAGACTAATGACAAAAACAACACAAAGCCACAACTTCTGTGGGACGCAGCAAAGGCAGGTCTAAGAGGAAAATACATTGCAATCCAGGCCTATTTAAAGAAGGAAGAACATTCCCAAATGAATAGTCTAAAGGCACAATTACTGAAATTGGAAAAAGAAGAACAAATGAGACCCAAAGTCACCAGAAGGAGGGACATGATAAAGATCAGAGAAGAAATAAATAAAATTGAGAATAAAACAACAGAAAAAAATCAGTGAAACCAAGAGCTGGTTCTTTGAAAAAATTAACAAAATAGATAAACCCCTATCCAGACTCATTAAGAGAAAAAGACTCTACACACATAAACAGAATCAGAAATGAGAAAGGAAAAATAATGACAGACCCCACAGAAATACAAAGAATTATTAGAGAATATTATGAGAATCTATATGCTAACAAGCTGGGAAACCTAGAAGAAATGGACAACTTCTTAGAAAAATACAACCTTCCAAGACTCACCAAGCAAGAAACAGAAAAACTAAACAGACCAATCACCAGCAAGAAAATTGAATCGGTAATCAAAAAACTACCCAAGAACAAAACCCCCGGACCTGATGATTCACCTCTGAATTCTACCAGACATATAGAGAAGAAATAACACCGATTCTCCTTAAAGTTTTCCAAAAAATAGAAGAGGAGGAAATACTTCCAAACTCATTCTATGAAGTCAGCTTCACTCTAATACTAAAACCTGGCAAAGACCTCACCAAAAAAGAAAATTACAGACCAATATCCCTGATGAACGTAGATGCAAAAATACTCAACAAAATATTAGCAAACCGAATTCAAAAATACATCAAGAGGATCATACACCATGATCAAGAGGGATTCATCCCAGGGATGCAAGGATGGTACAACATTCGAAAATCCATCAACATCATCCACCACATCAAGGAAAAGAGGAACAAAAACAACATGATCATCTCCATAGAGGCTGAAAAAGCATTTGACAAAATTCAGCATCCATTCCTGATTAAAACTCTCAACAAAATGGGTATAGACAGCAAGTACCTCAACATCATAAAGGCCATATATGACAAACTCATAGCTAACATCATACTTAACAGCGAGAAGCTAAAGCTTTTCATCTAAGATCGGGAACAAGACAGGGATGCCCACTCTCTCAACTGTTATTCAACATAGTACTGGAGGTCCTAGCCACGGCAATCAGACAACACAAAGAAATAAAAGGCATCCAGATTGGTAAAGAAGTCAAATTGTCACTATTTGCAGATGAAATGATATTGTACATAAAAAACCCTAAAGACTCCACTCCAAAACTACTAGAACTAATATCTGAATTCAGCAACATTGCAGGATACAAAATTAACACACAGAAATCTCTTGCTTTCCTATACACTAACGATGAACTAACAGAAAGATAAATCAGAAAAACAATTCCATTCACAATTGCATCAAAAAGAATAAAATACGTAGGAATAAACCTAATGAAGGAAATGAAAGACCTGTACTCTGAAAACTGCAAGACACTCCTAAGAGAAATTAAAGAAGACACTAACAAATGGAAAGTCATCCCATGCTCTTGGCTAGGTATAATAAATATTGTCAAAATGACTATACTACCTAAAGCAATCTATAGATTCAATGTAATCCCTATCAAAATACCAACAGCTTTCTTCAATGAACTGGAACAAATAATTCTAAAATTCATATGGAACCACAAAAGACCCCGAATAGCCAAAGCAATCCTGAGAAGGAGGAATAAAACAGGGGGACTTACACTCCCTGACTTCAAGCTCTACTACAAAGTCACAGTAATCAAGACAATATGGTATTGGCAGAAAAACAGACCCACAGACCTGTGGGACAGAATAGAAAATCCAAACATTAATCCAAACATGTACAGTCAATTAATATTTGATAAAGGAGCCTTGGATATACAATGGGGGAGATGACAGCCTTCTCAGCAGCTGGTGATGGCAAAACTGGACATCTACATGTAATAGAATGAAACTGGATTACTGTCTAACCCCATACACAAAAGTCAACTCAAAATGGATCAAAGAACTGAATGTAAGTCATGAAACCATAAACTCTTAGAAAAAAACGTAGGCAAAAATCTCTTGGACATAAACATGAGCAACTTCTTCATGAACGAATCTCCCCAAGCAAGGGAAACAAAAGCAAAAATGAACAAGTGGGACTATGTCAAGCTGAAAAGCTTCTGTACAGCAAAGGACACCATCAGTAGAACAAAAAGACATCCTACAGTATGGGAGAATATATTCATAAATGACGTATCCAATAAGGGATTGACATCCAAAATATATAAGAACTCATGCACCTCAACAAACATAAAGTAAATAATCCAATTAAGAAATGGGCAGAGGACATGAATAGACACTTCTCCAAAGAAGAAATTCAGATGGCCAACAGGCACATGACAAGATGCTCCACATCACTAATGATCAGAGAAATGCAGATTAAAATCACAATGAGATATCACCTCACAGCAGTGAGGATGGCCAACATCCAGAACACAAACAACAACCAATGTTGGCGAGGATGTGGAGAAAAGGGAACCCTCCTACATTGCTGGTGGGAATGCAAATTAGTTCAACCATTGTGGAAAGCAGTATGGAGGTTCCTCAAAAAGCTCAAAATAGAAATACCATTTGACTCAGGAATCCCACTCCTAGGAATTTACCCTAAGTATGCAGCAGCCCAATTTGAAAAAGACATATGCACCCCTATGTTTATTGTAGCACTATTTACAATAGCCAAGAAATTGAAGCAACCTAAGTGTCCATCAGTAGATGAATGGATCAAGAAGAGGTGGTACATATACACAATGGAATATTATTCAGCCATAAGAAGAAAACAAATCCTACCATTTGCAACAACATGGATGGAGCTAGAGGGTATTGTGCCCAGTGAAATAAGCCAAGCCGTAAAAGTCAAGTACCAAATGATTTCACTCATATGTGGAGTATAAGAACAAAGAAAAAAATGAAGGAACAAAACAGCAGCAGACTCACAGAACCCAAGAACGGACTAATAGTTACCCAAGGAAAGGGACTGGGGAGGATGGGTGGGAAGGAGGGACAAGGGGGAAAAAGGGGCATTATGACTAGCAGATATAGTGTTGGGGGGGCACGGGCAGGGCTGTACAACCCAGAGAAGACAAGTAGTGACTCTGTAGCATCTCACTATGCTGATGGACAGTGACTGTAATGGGGTTGGTGGGGGGGACCTGATGAAGGGGGTAGTTTAATAACCATAATATTGCACATGTAATTGTAGATTAATGATACCAAAATAAACTATAGAAAATAAAATAAAATAAAAATAAAAAAAGAATACTACTAACAAAGATAAACCATGCACTGGAAGATTCATTCATTTGCAATGTGTTTAACCAGCAAAGGGCTAGTATCCAGTTTACCTAAGAAGTACTTGCAAACTAGTAAGGATGACAAACTGGTTGAAAAATGGGCCAAGGCTCTGAATAGGCATTTCATTTAAGATACCGTTCACTAGGACTGTCAGGCAATGGAAACAGTGGGACACCGATCCACACCCATCTGTCAAACAATAAAGGGCACCATGTGAGCAAGAATGGAAGCTCTCAGATACTACTGGTCGGAGCGTCAATGGGGCAATCCCTTTGAAGAGGGATTTGGCAACATCCAGAGAAGCTGAGGATGCATATTCTGCAATCCAGCATTTCTCCATCTAGGTGCACCCTAAAGCCGCTGTCATTCATGGACACAGGTGGTCATTGCTACATTACGGATACAACTGCAACATCATGAATAACCAAAATATCTATTGTTACAGAAATGCCTACATAAAAGTGGTTTCATTCATAACATAGAGAATTATATGGGAAATAAATGAATGACCTAGAGCTACGTATATAATAACTGATCAATTTGACCCATTTGAAGCATTTTCGTCATTTAACATCTAGATTCTGACACCTGGTTTTCCTCCCAGATTTTTGGCTAGTCTTTCTGTTTCTTTGCTGGTTACTAGTTATCTTCATAACCTCCCCTTGGATTTCTCTTTTCTATCAGTATTTACTTTCTAAGTGAGCTCATCCTTTTTATGGCTCTAAATCCTGTTCTCGTGCAAGTTCTTGACTAACAGGTTGTATCTCCAGCCTAGATCTCTCCCCTGAGCTCCAGATTCAAAGTCCCACAGCCTGTGTATTCAGTGTCTCACTTTAGCGTCATGGACTTAGGGTCCTGTGCTCCCCATCCCATCTTCCTCACTGGCAAGACAATTCTTAAAGTTGCTCAAGAGCCTTCAAAATGTATCCCCAGTCTGATCACTTCTCCTCACCTTCACTGCCACCTACCTGATTAAAATCACCATCATCTTTTGCTTTTGCAACTGAAATAAGTTTTACAGCCATAAGCCTCTTTTCATCTTTTCTCCACAGGGCCATTCAGAGCAACATGTTAAAAGAATGGCAGACCTCTGCTTAAACTCTCTGCCCTGGTTTCTACATGATCCGGCCTGTTACCCTGCGACCTCATCTGCTCCATCGCTGCCCTCTTTCCCTCCACCTGGGCCGTTCCAGCCTCCTTACTGCTGCCAGAACGTGCCGGGCAGCCTCCTGCTTCACGGTCCTGGCCCCTGCAGTTCCTGTTTGCTCAGAGAGCCAAACCCGCTCCTCTGCTTTCTTCAGATCTTTCCTCAAGAATACCTCGTTGGTCAGGACACTTCAGTTTCAGCTTCTAGTCTGATCCCCATCACTTCATCTCCCCTTTTCCTACTTTATTTTTCTTGATAGCACTGATCAATATAGAGCAGCTGTGTTAGTCTGCTCAGACTGACTAACAAAACACCACAAACTGGGTGATTTAAACAGCAAACACTGATTTTCTCACAGTTCTCGAGGATAGAAGTTCTTGATCAAGGTGGCAGTAGATTTGGTGTCTAGTGTGGGCTCTTCGTGGCATTCGGATGGTGCCCTTTCTCTGTACCCTCATATGACCTTTCCTCTGCACATGCGTGGAGAGAAAGAATTTCAGATGTCCCTCTTATAAAGACACCAGTCCTATGGAATGAATGCCTTTCCTTTGTGACCTCACTTGACCTTTATTGCCTCCTTATTGGTCCCATCTCTAAATTGAGTCACATTGTAGGTTAAGTCTTACACACAGGAATATGGGGATCCAGTTTAGTCCATAACAGCAGTCTATAGATTATTCATATTCTCTTGTTTATTTTCTGTTCACACTACTAGAAGATAAGCTTCATAAGGGCAGAGATTTTAGGTTGTTTTGTTCACTGCTTTATTCTAGCACAAATGAGTGCCTGATGAGTAGTAGGAATTTAGTAAATATTAAATAAATTATCTCAAAAACCTGATGTATAAAAAGCAAGTTATCATCTTATGCCAAAAACATCATTTCAAAATTTCCAAAGTACAAAAATCATGCTACATATTTTTTCGTGAACCAGTATGTATATGGTAATACATTTGAAAAGAATTGGAAGAATGCCAGCTTCAGGACAATTAATTACACTCCTGAAGAGAAGAAGGGAAATTAAAGAGAGGTCAAAGTAGCTCTAACTGTAGCTATTTGATTTTATTTCTTTAAGTAAAAGTTTTGAAACAAATATGCAAAATGTTAACGTTCGTAAAATCTTGAGAGGATACAGGAATATGTGATATATTATTCTGTTTTCTATATTTTAAGTATTTCAAGAGAAAGAGATCAGAAGTTTCTCTAAGAGGAAGGACCGCATCTGTTTTGTTCCTGCATGTGTTTCAAAATCCTAAAATGGGTGATTGGTGGATGGATTTGGTTTCAGACAATTTGGACTTATTTGTCTTTGATTCTGAGCATAATACTTGGTACATAGACCCAGATAACAAATATGCAGGCAAGTAAGCAAAGATACACACAAATAAAAATATTTTTTGAAAGCTAAACAAGGCTCTCTAACCATACTACTAATGTCACCCTTCCTTCTTTCTGCTCCTTGGAGTCCGGACTTGGGAATGGTCTATCTGTCTTGACAGCCCAGTTTTACCATGTCTCTCTTCTCTCACCACTAATTAACTTTTCTACCAGGAGATAAAAGCCACTAGAAGCCACTAAAGGAAGGTTTTAAGTGACTAACAGAGCTTGCAGTAAGGCACCAATCTTCTGCATTTTCTCCATTAACCTTTAAGCCATTTGGGACTACTATGTGGATTTGTACTTATGTTACATAAGTCCTCCCTCATTACTTCTGATGGATTATTCCACCTAAAACAACAGTGGTAACAACAAAAACCTGTTCTTTCTAGCCATGCTTAGCATATTGACACCCTTTGCTCACATCATGTCCTGCCCCATCTCTCAGTCAAATGACCCTGATCAGATATAGACAGCTGTCTCCTAAGATTCCATACACAATTTTGCTAACAAAAAATTAGTTTCCTAGTTTGTCTAAAAATCTGGAAGTCAGACATTTATATTTACCTTCGCTAGATGACAGATTCTAGCCAAAGTTAAGAGTTTCTGTGTCCCTTTAATTTTTTCTATTTTGCCTAATTATGAGTATTTTATGTATGTTTTGGTCAGTCTAAGTCTTTTCTGCCTTAACTTTTTACAAATAAGCAAAAGTCAAGTCATTAACCAGAATGTGAAGATATCAGAGAAGTCCTTCCTTTGCATAGGTTCTACCTCTGTGTTAATTAGAGAAACAGTACAGGATTTCACAATTGCCTGTCATCTTTTATCTCTCTTTCTACTTGGCCATGGGGAAAGTGAAGACTCTAGAACCTAAAAAGAGAAAAGACTTTGGAATTATAAATGAAAATCCTTTATCTGATAAATACCAAGCCAGATATTAGAAAGCTCACCTCACGCCACACTAAGAAATAGGTTTCATGTGGACTGAGTTAAAAAAAAAAAAAAGTAATAAGGTACCTTAAAGTATTTGTCAAATCTTTGGATGGAAGACTTTCTTAGTTTAAAAGCAACCACAAACATACAAAAAAAAAAAGTAGTGGACAATTGACCTGTGTAAACATTTAAAATTTAGGTATGATTTTTGCTCCAAAAAGGAAAAAATACATAATTAAAAACAAAAGATGAAAAATAAGTTGAGTGAACTATTTGCAACAAATACAGTATTTTTTGTTATAAAATGAGCCATTCAAATTGATACTTAAACACTAAGACTTTAAGCTGAAAAAGGGTTGAATGACATGGACAGTCAGTTCATAAGTGGGGAACTACATTTAGTACCAAAGTAAATTAAAATATTCATCCATTTAATAAAGAAATCAAATTAAGAAAAACTCTTTGAAGTAATATTAAGCAATCAAATCTAAATTGAGTTGAATGAGTACTATTATATTCTAAGAGGAATGTGAATTTATACAACTATTTTGATAAACAATCCTGGATTTAGAAATTTAAAAGCCTTCCTAATTATTGACCTAGTGATTCCATTTCTCAGAATTTAAGAAACTATTCTAAATACAGAAAGAAAACACCTTTATTGCAAAGCTAGGTATTAGAATTTTACTTATCTTGTCAAAAAATTGAAAATAGTCTCCTAGGCTTTCAGATTATTGAGAATAAATTACATTCATTTGATGGCTATACAAAGCCAAAAATATAACATAAAGGAAGCAAGAATGCTTAAAAAAATATTTAATGTGGCAAATATGAAATTCAGTAATGAACACATGGGTCAGTTTATTGTTTGGTAAACAGATTCTTGGGCCAATAGTGTCTGGATCAGTTGGCTGTGGTTGACCTTACAGCTGCGCTAATAAACTCCATGGTTTCCATGCTATGGATGCTGGCCTAGCTGGACATTTCAACAACAAACGCTTCCAAAGCCCAGAACCTTTGTTTTCCGGCCAGCACTACCCATCTGCTCTCCTAGGGACAGCTCTTTGTCTTCCTAGGTGCTTGGGCCTCTGGTTGGTGATAACTTCCTCCTCCAATTCCCATAGGCCCCGTGCTTTAGAAAGTCTAGACACCCAATGCTTAAACCTGCCTGAGCTGTGACAGAGATATAGAATGACTGGCATTCGTTTTCATCTTGGTTACACTTGCCAGTTTGTCTTGAAAAGATAATTTTTGATTTCTACCTTTTGCTGGGTTCTAGAAACTGTGCTAAGTGTCTGATGTCTATTACCCATACATAATCTTCTCAACTCAGGACCTGTGCTAAATATTTAATGTGCAGTATCATACATAATCATCTCCATAGCATTGTGTCAGAAATAGTGTTTTCTTCATGTTATAGATGAAAGGGTTTAAGTAACTTTCCCAAAGCACTATGAGGAGGCAGCAGGTGTGGAATTCAAATCCAGGTCTGTGTTGGCTTCAAAGCGAAGTCTTTTTTCCCCTAAGTTCTAGTCTAAGTAAAAATAGGGTTGCACATTAAGCTAATCACAGAGAGAAAAGGCACTTAAATGATAAATACATATTTGAAAACTTAAAGGTTTATGGATGTTCTACGCCTTTATTGCCTCCTATTCATCCCATCTACTGACAGTCCCGGGGAGGACGCTGCTCACCGTGCTACCTGGGGGCTTGCACTCAGGATCAGAGCCAGCCAACAAGGGATGGTAGGGGGGCAGGTTTCACAGTGACCGGGATGGGGTGCCCTCTGGTTCCCACAGGAAAATGTGATTAGCTTGTTTGAATGATTTTGTGGGCTGGCGAGGAAGTGACATCCCTTATAGTGAAAAGGAGCAGGTGCAACTGATCTAGCTGATAGGGAAACTAGCTGGAGGGGGGTCTTTCCTGGTGAGTTGGGGGGCATCTCTGGTACAAGCAGTGAACTCATAGTTCAGCCTTTGAAGCCCTGGGAGGCTCAAAACATGTCAGTGTAGCACTTGAAATGTTATATCTTTGAGTTCATTCTACCTGCAAAACAAGGAAGAAGACAGAGACCTAGTCTTACTTCTCTTTGTATCGATTGTTTGCAGTCCTGCATCTGGTAACGGTAATTTCCAGTAGCATCTGCTGTTTCTATAGTAAATCTTCTCAGTTTTCACCAAGAAAGACATAAGGAAACTGGTAGTGGATGCAGGAAAGACTCATTTCCAATAGAAGGACAGTGGAAATTAGGAATGCTTAAATGTAAATAGCTCGTATGTAAGGTGTAATTAAGAAGGGTCCAAAATATTAATATTTTAGCATTCAATTAAACATAGTTACCTTCTATACTTGAATAATCAAACCACCTAAAATATTTCTGACTGTGCATAAAAAGAAGAAAGCATCATCCAGATCTCCTCATTGGAATTTAATTATTTTAGTTGACTTTCCTCTATCAAGTCTTGTCTGTCCTCTCAACTCTACCCTAATTAAAAAAATGACCTGGGACAATTTTAAAGATTTCTCTGTGACATTAGGAACTTGTGTTTTATCCGTTCTCATGCAGTGTCTTATCTTCAGGAATCATTAAAAATTTTTCATTTTGTTCTATAATTTTCACTTAAAAATAAATTCCTGAGACCAAGAGACATCCACTGGTACCTCAGGAAGGACTGAATCAGAGTCCCTGTTGACAGTGAATTTTTAATGAGCTCAGCAGGTGATCGCTGTGCATGCCCAAGTTTGATAAAACCACTGAGATAGAAATGCTTGCAATTGCTCTTCACCTATTCTAGCTGTGATGGATAGAGGGTCACAAAGTGAAAGTTTTGCATACAAGCATCGTTCTTTATTCTTATTCCTGTGTGACCTTGGCAAGTTACATGCCTGTTTGCACTTCATCCTTCTTATGTCTGAAATGGTGGTAACCTGCAATATTAAGATTACTGTAACAATCTTAATTGTTGTTCCTGGGAATCAGGCACTTAGAACATAGCTGGCACACACTGTACATTGAATAATGCCATTGCTTTCCCCTCCCTTTCTCCCACTGCGGTCTCTTCCCTTTCTAACCATTTTAGGAGAACTTCAGAACGTGACTCAAATGAGGCAAGTCAGTCTTCTTAATAATTCTGTGCCAAACTACAAACTATACATGTAATAATGAGTATTTTACATTTATGTCTACCATGTACTATGTGCTTATATAAGTCAACTCTTAATTCTTAGAGTAATGTGATAAAGTTGGTAGCTTTATATCCAAACCAATAGATGTATAGATGAGAACACTGAGGATGAGAGGAGTATTAAAGTGGCCCATTTCCAATGCTAGGCACTCAGTGGATCATTAGTGAGCATTTGTAGATTTTTGAGTAAATTACAAATAACTCAGATTCATTTCATTTATACTTAGCCTCCTAAAATAAAGCTTTCTTGGACTTAATATCCATTGCATTTGACTGTATCAGCATATGACATGCCACATTATTCCAGAAATTGCATATTTAAATTGATCATTTTTGTTAATAAAAATGACCTTTTACAAAATGATATGCATAGCATGCTCATGGGACTCACTTTGTTAGGCAATTAATCCAGCATACTACCAAAAGTTATATATTTTGTATATATTAATAAAGTAATTTAGATGTTTCAGATACACTGTGAAGCTTTTATAGGTTGAACAAAGTATGGCTTTTCATCTACACACAGTCAAATGGTTTCTTAACAACACAATTATCTTTGGCTGATCCTGGGAATTTTACTAGTTTTTTCCTAACAGTACTGTGATATTTTACATCTCATATTACTTTAATATTTAAAGAAAAAAGTATTTCTCACTTTTTCTAGGCAACATTATGTCTTGGCAATGCCATGGATTAATCTTGGATTCCTAGAATTGACAGAAAATTATCTAGGCCTAACAAACTTCATGCATGGTCTCCCACTGTATGTGCATATTTAAAGAAAAACAAATAAAATAATCAAGTTTCCAAAGAGAAGCTTCTGTAAAGTACTCTTATATGAAATAGGAGTTCACTAATGAAATTGTGGATAGTATCGGCTACCATTTAGCATAAATCCCTCCTTTTAAGAGTTTCACTTTTATTGTTTTTGGAAAGGAAAGAGCTTGTGTTCATCACCTCTCCTTGTGCCTCTGTAGCATGGATGTTTCCGAGTTGAGGGAGGAATTACACCTACATTCGTAATCTTGTGAAGATATAGTTTGGGAGCTTTTGTCTGGAAGTGGCTTCAGAAAGCTTCAAAATAATCCTGCCCCATATGTACAAATACTCTGTGTACTACTATGAATCACTGATTTAGACTAAAGTTTGGTGATGTCAGAAGGATCCCACAGAAAAATCTGGCAACAATAGAATTTCCATAGACAGAATTTCCCAAAATAGAATTTCCATAGGAATAGAGAAACCCTCCATAATTTGATGACTGGAGTTCAAAATCGCTTAATCATGTAAAATTTGTGGACAGGTTATTGAGAAGTTATGGTATTTCTCAGTTTGTACGAAAACATAAGCACACATATAAAGATAGGGGAAATTGTACTGTAAGTAACTAACCATACACAAAAGTAAAAAAACCATATATGATCACAGAACAGTCTTTCTCAAACCTTCCTTGTTTCCACCAAAAGATGCAATTTTGAGCACTCTCCTGTTTGAGGAGGGGGTCCTTCAGAAGACCAGAGGCGTCAGCCATTACTTCCCGGGGGAGTTTTCGTTACCATGGTGTCTTACTGCAGAGTTTCACTGCATCACTCTGAGGACTCCCTGAATGCTCCCACATTTAACCAGTAGAGAAGCTTGTCATGCCCTGCAGATCCCATGTGTTCTGCATGTGCTCTTCTGCCTCATCTGTCCTCATGTCCTAATCTGTGCTAAGCCAGGCATCTTCTGACTGACTGACAAGGGAGTTTATAGCTGTATTTACAGTAAAGAAAATGAAGCCATGGTATTTTCTAGTATTTTCCACATTATTTTATTTTTTCTTTCCAGCTTTATTGAGACATAACTGACAAATAAGAAATGTATATAGGCAAGGTATATATGATGATTTGCTGCATATACTTGTGAAATGATTATCACAGTCAAGCTAATCAACACATCCACCACCTCACATTGTTACCCTTTTTAGGGGTGAGAACACTTAAGATCTAGTCTTAGTAAACCTCAAGTATATAATACAGTATTATTAACTATACTCACCAGGATATACATTAGATCCTTAGAACTTATTCATCGTATAACTGAAAGTTTGTATCCTTTGACAAACCCCTGTCCATTTTCCCCACCCCCTGGTAAACATCAGTCTATTAATATGAGCTCAACTTTTTCAGGTTCTATGTGTAAGTGAGATCATACAGCATTTTGTCTTTCTGGTCTGGCTTATCTCATTTATATAATGTCCTCTAGGTTCATCTATATTGTCACAAATGACAGAATTTCCTTTTTATGTGTGTGTATACCACATTTTTTTTTTATTCATCTGTCAAGAGGTACACAGGTTATTTCCATATTCTGGCTATTATAAATAATGCTGTAATGAACATGGGGGTGCAGACATCTCTTTGAAATACTGATTTCATTTTTTTGGATAAAATACCCATATGTGATATTGCTGCATCATATGGTTGTTCTATTTTTAATTTTTTGAGGAACATCCATACTCTTTTCCATAATGGCTGTCTCCCACCTTTATTTCTTTTGACATTTGCCCTCTGAGCTTAATGTAACATTTAAAATTTTATTTTCACATTAATAGAGAGGTAATTAATATAGAGCCACAAAATAAGCTTTACACAAATAAAGAAATTATCTCATGATCCTAATGCAAATATGATACGGCTGTAAGCCTTTCAGTGGAGGGGAGTGTGCCTAATTCAGGAACAGTCTGTCCCAGATTATACATCCAGTTCAGTGTGGTAGACCTATAATTTTTTTTCAGTCATCATTCCATACTAGTTTTACCACTTTCATATTAAGGCTCAGAGACCTACTAGGATGCTGACATTTAGAGGGAACTACTGAAAATAAGTGGTTATTTTTATTATTATTGTACTATATTTGGTGCTTAGGGTCTCTTTAGTAAGAAGTAAAGGAGGAGAGAAAGATTAAAGAAATATCAGCTACTTATTTGATATACTGAGTAAAGGAGCAATGGAATCAAGGACAAGTGGAGGAGAAGCTGAGTGGCTGCCTGCTTTGAGAAAAGGGAGGCTGCATAACTCTAAGCAGAGGTAGTATCCTGGGTCCTGTCATTCTGCTGGAGGCATTGACAGCAGATCAGTCTGTGCGCATTACTGGAAGCCCTGACGCCCCCCCATGCTGGCTGCCATCAGATTCCAAATACCTTTGTCCCAGTTTATGAAAGATGTTATCATTTATATTCTCATTTTACAGATTAAACAATATACCTAAACAGTTTAAAGCCACATTCAGTGTTAGCACCACCTCTCCTGATTGGGACACACTTGGGTTGTTGTTGTTGTTGTTATTATTATTATTTTATATTATGAATTTCAGAACTTTGAAACAGTTGAAGTAGGCTGCCAGATAATATGACCAAAATGAACAGCTTTGGTTATTAGAAAAGTTAAGAAAGCCTCCCCTATATTGACCATTAATGGAAGAATCTACAATGAGCCCAGAAAACTCATTTTCAAATTGGTAACATAAAGGCATAGGTTTGGGGACTCTGAAATTCTCTCAAAATGTCTTGAGAAGGACTTTGGGCTAGTGTCATCACACGGTGAGGAAGAAAATCAGAGCTCTAGAAAACTTAAATATGCAAAAATTTAAATATCTGGGAACATCAAGAGCAGAGAGAAGAAAGGCAAAGAAGTCACACTTTCCAATCCTAGAGGATTTATTCTTAACATGTACTACTATTAAAAAACAAACTCAAGCACCACAGTAAGCATGCTGTAAAAAACCCCACAGTATCAGACCTTAGCACAGAGGGCCTCTTTTATAGGTGGTCAGTGTGCCTCTCATCTCCCGAGGGCTGCAATACTCTGGTGTAATGAACTAAAATGACACTTGCAAGATGACATCTCTGAGGAAAGAACATAGGTCCATGCAGATAGGCGGCAGCTGGCCTAGAATGTCTGTTGGGAGCTCTGAAGGATGCCTGAGTTTCTAGTGATACTAGAGAGACCCAGAGTGTCATGATTTTTATTACCACCTTAATTGTTTAGAACAGGGGTTCTCTTTTATAAGATTTTACTTAGAAACCTTTCTTATATAATTTTAACATACTTCTAAAAGCATATATATACTTGTAAACATAAATAATTTCTAACCATAAGATTCTTTAAGTTTGTTTCTTTCATACTCCTGAAATCTAAAGAAAAATGTATTATGCTATGATTTCAGAAGAAAGAAATGGGAATATCTGTGAGCAGCTCTATTAACTATAACTTTTATAACCATTTTTAAGAGGGCAAGATAACATCACAGGTTTAAATTCAAGGTCTCTAATCCATCTGAAAGATTTATTATATTGGGGGAAAATTCTGCTTGTTGCTGCATTTTGATAAAATTAATCTTTATAATTTGTGTTGGGCTCATATATAAGATCTCATATTTTGGATGCTGGCAGAAGATGAAAATTTTAGTGGATAATAAATTACCTTTACTTTGATTTTTATCCTAATATAAGGTGACCATTACCTGGGGTAAATACAATAATGAAAGAGTTGTTCTGCTAAAGAAAATTTAAAGCCCAAATAATTAGAGGAAGAGTTTATCTAAACTGAAAAAAAATTTAATTCTTTTCCTTTTAGAATTACCTTTCTTTTCAAAGAATCAACACCATTTAGGTGCTTATTTCAAAACTTAAATTTTCTTATCCTTAATATTCTCAATGCTGCCAGCAGGTTCTAACAATTCTCTCATCTGAAAGAATTTGAGAAATGTCCTTTACATTTACAGTTTATACCTCCTTATGTAACAAAATTCAACTATGTATTAAAGTATGACAATGTCATGTAGTGCCTGAAATAGGGATGTATTTTTGCCCAAACTGAAAAATCATGTGGTAACTTTGCTTCTATCAACACAGACATGCCAACATTTATTAAAAAAAAATAGCACAGAGAATTTGACTATACTTTAATAACAATAACTTCCCATTATGGAATGAATTGTCACTTATCTTTAAAAAAAATCTGTGCACACATGGAAAAAGATGATGGCATGAGAAGTGAGACAGAACCCTCCTTTCAAAACCACATAAAACACAAACATACAGCAAATAAAACTAATCCTGAAAGAATGACCAAAAGACTGAGGAACAGACTGCTTATCTGGGGAAAAGAGAAGACCTCACAGAAAAGGGTAAAGTAGCAAAGCTGTGACCCAGCAGGACCCAAGTACTTCCGCCACCCCAGCTCACAGGCGGGAGGAAGAAAAACAGAGTGAGGAGGGAGTAGAAGCCCAGGATTGCTAAACACCCAGCCCTGGAGATCTGCTCGGAGAGCATGAACCCACATTACATGGTGTTCTGGAGATTAGTGGGGTTGGGAAGCAAAGACAGGAGGAATACTCTGAGAGACTGAGATTCCAGCCACTTATGGAGAACAAGTATGCACAACCAGCCCCCCTGGGATAAAAGAAAGGTGGGCACTTTGAAAGACTGCCCAACAGCTAGACGGGTGCTAAAAACAGCAAAGATTACACAGAGCTTGCTTCTCAGGAGACAAGACAGGTGGACAAAATCATCCCAGCACACTCAGTGTAGCAGGTTGGGAACTATCAGGAGCTTCAGATGCTCCATTCCTCTGGCTGGCAACGCAACCCGGAGGTCCCCCAATGTGGTACACAGCCTGCCACTCCTTTCTCCTGGCAGGCAACAGTCCTGCACACATGCTGTCCCAACCATCATGCCAGGCCAGCCAGAGGGACGCCCTGCCTATGGCAGCTACAGGGGCATAGTACAGAAACTCCTCTTTGTGTGCTTGGGCAACTGGACCTGGCAGTAGAGGCAGGTACTACAGATGGCAAGGCAAGTAAGAGCTCTTCCCTTGCCACAGGCACCAGTTCCACTGGCCTGCAACCCTGCTGTTGCTACAGGTGCTCAGCAGCTCCAGATAGTAGAGCTTCTAGGCACTAGAGGGTACCATCTACACAAAGTTATTATTCCTCAGGAATCACTAAAAAAACAAAATGGCAAAAAAATTTGGTCCAAACAAAACTGCAGGAAAAGACACTAGAAAGAGGGCTGAGTGAAACTGAAATCACAAATCTTCTTGATAAAGATTTCAAAATGAAAGTCATAAACATGTTCACAGAGCTACAGAAAAATATTCAGGATCTCAGGGAAGACTTCAAAAAAGAGAAAGAAACTTTGAAAACTACAGTATCTGAAATGAAACATACAATAGAGAGATTTAAAAGTAGATTAGATGAGGTAGAGGAGACAGTAAATGAAATAGAAATTAGAGGACAGGGAAACAAAGAAGGTGAGGCACAGAGAAAAAATTGTCTCTGGGAATGAAAGAATAATTAGAGAACAGTGCAACCAATCAAAACAGAACAATATTTGCATTATAGGGGTACCAGAAGAAGACTAGAGGGAAAGGGGATAGAAAGTCTCTTTGAGGAAATAATTGCAGAAAACTTCCCCAGTCTGGGGAAGGAAATACTCTTAAGTCATGGAAGTGCAGATATCTCCCAACAAAAGAAACCCTAGGAAGACAACACCAAGTCATAATAATTAAAATGAAAATATCAAGGACAAGGAGAAAGTATTGAAAGCAGCCAGAGAGAGAAAAAAATCACATACAAAGGAAAACCCATCAGGCTATCATCAGACTTCTCAGCAGAAACCTTACAGGCCAGAAAAGAGTGGCATGATATATTTAATGCAATGAAACAGAAGGGCCTCAAACCAAGAATACTCTACCCAGCAAGACTGTCATTTAAATTTGAAGCAGGGATTAAACAATTTCCAGATAAGCAAAAATTGAGGGAATTCACCACCCATAAACCATCCCTAAAGTGTATTGTAAAGGAACTTCTCTAGATGGAAGTGCTTCTAAGGCTAAATAGCTGTTACCAGAAAAAAATAAAGCCACAGTAAAGGATGTAGACCAATTAATTACTAAACAAATGCAAAATTAAATCAACTACTCACAGAGTTAGTCAAGGGGTACACAAAGAGTACAGAATATGACACCTAATATATAAAGAGTGGAAGAAGAGGAAGAAGAAGAAGGGGTAAAAAAAGAGCCTTTATAATGTGTTTGAAATAGTGTAATAAGCAAGTTAAAACAGACTGTTAGAGAGTAAGGAAGCTGCCCTTGAACCTTTGGTAACCAAAAATCTAAAGCCTACAGTGGCAATAAGTACATATCTATTGATAATCACCCTAAATGTACATGGACTGAATGTACCAATCAAAGACACAGTGTTTCAGAATGGGTTAAATATAAGGCCCATCTATATGCTGCCTACAAGAGACTTTACTTCAAACCCAAAGACAGACACAGAGTAAAAGTGAAGGGATGGAAAAAGATATTTCATGCAACTAATAGGGAGAAAAAAACAGGAGTTGCAGTACTTCTATCAGACAAAACATATTTCAAAACAAAGAAAGTAACAAGACAAAGAAGGACATTACATAATGATAAAGGGGTCAGTCCAACAGGAGGATATAACCTCTATAAATACCTATGCACCCAACATAGAGGCACCTTCATATGTGAAACAAATACTAACAGAATTAAATGGAGGAATAGAATGCAACACACTCATCTTAGGAGACTTCAACACACCACTCACACAAAAGACAGATCAACCAGATAGAAAAAAGTAAGGAGACAGGTACTGAACAATGCATTAGAACAGATGGACCTAATAGACATCTATAGAACACCCACCCAAAAGTGGCAGGATACACATTCTTCTCAAATTTACATGGAATGTTTTCCAGAACAGATCACATACTAGGCAACAAAAAGAGCCTCAATAAGTTTAAAAAAATTGAAATTGTGCCAACCAGCTTATCAGATCACAAAGATATGAAACTAGAAATAAATTATGCAAAGAAAACAAAAAGCCCACAAACACATGGAGGCTTAACAACATGCTCTTAAGTAATCAAAGAATCAATGACCAAATTAAAACAGAGATCAAGCAATATATGGAGACAAATAAAAACAACTCAACATCTCAAAACCTGTGGGATACAGTGAAGGCAGTTCTAAGAGGGAAGTATATAGCAATACAGGCTTACCTCAAGAAAGAAGAACAATTCCTAATGAACAGTCTAAACTCACAATTAATGAAAGTAGAAGAAGAAGAACAAATGAGACCCAAAGTCAGTAGAAGAAAGGACATAATAAAGATCAGAGAAGAAATAAATAAAATTGAGAAAAATAAAACAATAGAAAGAATCAATTAAACCAGGAGTTGGTTCTTCAAGAAAATAAACAAAATAGATAAACCCCTAGCAAGACTTATCTAGAAAAAAAGAGTCTACACACATAAACAGAATCAGAAATCAGAAAGGAAAAATCACTATGGACAACACAAATACAAATAATTATTAGAGAATATTATGAAAAATTATATGCTAACTGGATAACCTAGAAGATATGGACAACTTTCTAGAAAAATACAACCTTTCAAGGCTGCCCCAGGAAGAAACAGAAAATCTGAACAGACCAATAACCAGCAATGAAATTGATTTGGTAATGAAAAAACTACCTAAGAACAAAATCCTGAACCAGATGGCTTCACTGCAGAATTTTATTAGACATTTAGAGAAGACCTAATACCCACCCACCTTAACATATTCCAAAAAATAGAATAGTAGGGAATACTTCAAACTCATTCTATAAGGCCAGCATCACTCAACTACCAAAACCAGACAAAAATACCACACACACAAAAAAATTACACACCAATATCCCCGATGAACATAGATGCAAAAATTGTCAACAAAATATTAGCAAACTGAATTCAAAAATACATCAAAAGATCATCCATCATGATCAAGTGGGATTTATTCCAGGGATGCAAGAATGGTACAGTATTCCAAAATAAATCAACATCATACAACACATCAGCAAAAAGAAGGACAAAAATCACATGATCATCTCCATAGGTGCTGAAAAAGCATTTGACAAAATTCAACATCCATTCGTGATAAAAACTCTAAACAAAATGGGTATAGAGGGCAAATACTTCAACATAATAAAGGCCATATGTGAGAAATCCACAGCCAACATCGTACTTAAAAGCAAAAAGCTGAAAGCTTTTTTTCTAAGATTGGGAACAAGACAAGGATGCCCACTCTCCCCACTTTTATTCAACATAGTACTTGAGGTCCCAGCCAAGGCAATCAGACAACACAGAAGTTAAACTGTCATTGTTTGCAGATGATGTGAGATTTTACATAAAAACCCTATAGAATCCAACCAAAAACTACTAGAGCTAATAAGTGAATTCAGCAAAGTTGCAGGATACAAAATTAATACACAGAAGTCTGTTGCAGTCCTATATACTAACAATGAACTAGCAGAAAGAGAAATCAGGAAAACAAGTCCATTTACAAGCAGAATAAAAATACCTAGGAATAAACCTAACCAAGGAGGTGAAAGACCTATACCCTGAAACCTACAAGACACTCATGAGAGAAAAAGGAAGACATCAATAACTGGAAATACATCCTATGCTCATGGATAGGAATAATTAATATTGTCAAAATGGCCATCCTGCCTAAAGCACTATTCAGATTCAGTGCAACCCCTATCAAAATATCAATAGCATTCTTCAACAATTTAGAACAAATAGTTCTAAAATTCATGAGGAACCACAAAGACCATAAATAGCCAAAGCAATCCTAAGAAGGAAAAACAAAGCTGGGGGTATTATGCTCCCTAACTTCGAGCTCTACTACAAAGCCACAGTAATCAAGACAATTTGGTACTGGCACAAGAACAGACCCATAGAGCAATGGAACAAAATAGAGAGCCCAGACATAAACCCACACATATATGGACAATTACTATATGATAAAGGAGTCATGGATATACAATGGGGAAATGACAGCCTCTTCAACAACTGGTGTTGGCAAAACTGGAAAGGTACATATAAGAGAATGAAAATGGATTTTTTCTAACTCTATACACAAAAATAATGGATCAAAGACCTGAATGTAAGTCATGAAAGCATAAAACTCTTAGAAGAGAACATAGGCAAAAATCTCTTGACTATAAACTTGAGCAACTTTTTCCTCAATACATCTCCTTGGGCAAGGAAAACAAAAGCAAAAATGAACAAACATCAAACTACAAAGCTTCTGTACAGCAGCGGACACCATCAGCAAAACAAAAAGGAATCCTACAATATGGGAGAATATATTCATAAATGACTTATACAGTAAGGGGTTAACATCCAAAATATATAAAGAACTCACCTCAACACCCAAAAATCAATAACCTGATTAAAAAATGGGCATAGGATCTGAACAGACACTTATCCAGAGAAGAAATTCTAATGGCCAACAGGCACATAAAAAGATGCTCCACATTGCTAATCATCAGGAAAATGGAAATTAAAACCACAATGAGATATCACCTCACACTAGTTAGGATGGCCAACATACAACAGACAAGAAACCACAAAGGCTGGCAAGGATGCAGAGAAAGGGGAACCCTCCTGCACTGTTGGTGGGAATGTAAATTAGTTCAACCATTGTGGAAAGCAATATGGAGGTTCCTCAAAATACTAAAAATAGAAATATCATTTGACCCTGTAATTCCATTCCAGGAATTTACCTGAAGAAAACAAGATCCCTTATTCAAAAGGACATATGCACCCCTATGTTTATCACAGTACTATTTACAATAGCTGAGATATGGAAGCAACCTAAGTGTCCATTGGTAGATGAATGGATAAAGAAGGTGTGGTACATATACACAATGGAATACTATTCAGACATGAGAAGAAAAGAAATCCTACCATTTACAACAACATGGATGGAGCTAGAGGGTATTATGCTCACTGAAATAAGCCAGATAGAGAAAGACAACTGCCAAATGATTTCACTCATTTGTGGAGTATAAAAACAAAGCAAAACTGAAGAAATAAAACAGCAGCAGACTCACAGACTCCAGGAAGGGACTAGCAGTTACAAAAGGGGTGGGGTGGGGGAGGGTGGGTAGGAAGGGAGGGAGAAGTGGATTAAGAGGCACTGCAATTAGCACTCACAAATAAGTAGGTCACAGGGAAGGCAGTACAGCACGGAGAAGACAAGTAATGACTCTGTAGCATCTTACTGCGGTGATAGGTAGTGACTACAATGGGTTGGAGAGGGGTGATTTGATAATATGGGTGAATGTTGAAACCACAATGTTGTTCATGTGAAACTTTCATAAGATTGTATATCAATGATATCTTAATTGTTTTAAAAGTCCATAGTATTTCTGTTCTGCACAGTAATTTCTATCCCCAAACTTCTATCCTTGAGCAGCTGTCTGGTTTGGAAATAACATAAAAGAAATTCCAATAGATGAGTCCTTCTTAAATCTTGTATTATGTAAGTGAGGTTCAGGTACATGAAAGTTACAATGCAAGGAATATATTAACCAAAGGTGCATTGTTCATTCCTACACTGTTTTCTTGGATGTCTGTCTTCTCTCTAGTTCTATTGCTCTGTATTGGAAGAATGCCAAGGAGTCTTAAACACATAGATTCCCAAGTCTGTGTCTGCTGGAAGGTGCCATTTCTTATTTATACACGCTGGTTACCTCCCTGATTTTTCTTTAAAAATCAGAGTTGCATCCAACGTTAATAGTACTTTCAAAGAAAAAGAGAACACATTGGCTAAAGATGGCTACCTAAATACTGCAAGGGAATACAAAATGCCTTCCAGACTCAAAACTGCCATATCTGTGGCCAGTGTGACTGCAGCACAGAGCTGCCAGTGCATAATTAATGCCCATCACCTCTGAGAACTTCAGTGTTTCATTCTCTTCCTTCTTCCTTCCCATGATCCCTCAGCCACACATACAATTATCTTCTGCTCCCAAGGTGGACAAGTAGGGGTGGGGTGAGGATAAAGTGGGTGTTTTTCATTTTCCCCCTGCCCCACACACCTTGTATTGGTTTGCTAAGGCTGCCATAACAAAATCCCACGTACGGGATGGCTTAACAACAGAAACTTCTTTGCTCACAGTTCTGGAGGCTTGAAATTTAAGGTCAAGGTGTCAGCAGGTTGGCGATCTGCTAAGGCTACTCCTTGGCTTGCACGTGGCTGCCCTCTCCCTGTGTCCTCATATTGTTGCCTTTCCATCTATGTGGCATCAGTGTCCTAATCTTTTTTTATAAGAAACCCAGTCATATTGGATTAGGGCCCATCCATATGACCTCATTGTATCTTAATTAACTCTTTAAAGGCCCAGTTTCCAAATACAGTCACATTCTGAGGTACTGGAGGTAGAACTTCAGTATATATTTGGAAACACAATCAATCCCATAACACCCTCATATTGGTTTCCTAGGGCAGCTGTAACAAATCACCACAAACTAGGTGGCTTAAAACATCCGAGATTTGTTCTCTCACAGAGGATTCTGGAGGCTGTAAGTGTGAAAGTACAGTATTGGCAGGCCCATGCTCCCTCTGAAGGCTCTAGAGTAGAAACTTCCCACGATTTTTTCTAGTTTCTGGTGGTGCCTGGTAATCCATGGTGTTTTTTGCTTTGTAGCTGATCAGTCTCTACTGCCACATGCTGAGGTTCAGAATAAACGTGAATTTTGGAAGGATGCTGTTCCACCCAATAAACTTCCTAATATAAGTTCAACTTTCTTCTTCCCCCATTAAATAATCTCACAACTAAGCTTTGTCAGTTTTTTTTTTTCCCCCTCCTCTGGAAACAGAAAGATTTCATGTGAGGGGAAGAAATGTGAATGATTAAGACCATAGTAATCCAGGGATGAATTTTCCCGTACTCAATCTTTGGCTCTAAGTGTCAAACATTCTTAGAGATGGACAAAATATGTACCTGGTGCACTAACGTGCTGTTTTGTTCTTTCTGCATTTATGGCATTGCTCCGCATTATGACCTGCTGATGGTAATTCCTTATCCCTTTCTCTGTTTCTGTCTCCGTTATGTCAAAATGTGCCACTTGATTTCCATAAAGACTTCAGAATTCAAGAAAATTGAGCTCCAGTGGGCCATTTTTAGAGCCAGTTTTCCTCATCTCCAAAATTTATATCACAGTAGTGAAGTATCAACACTGCTGTCAGATAATGACTGCTTGGCTTGCCGTACATACTTCAGTCATGAACAAGACATTGCATTTCATTTCCTGCAGCTTTCTGGCTGCCTCAACCTGCTTTGTGACCTCAGGGACATCCTTCAAACACTGACCAACAAAGATTCATGTCTACATACCCAGCTCAATCACCCCTCAAGTGGAATAAGGCTGATATGTGTGTTCTGCACTGGCTCCCAGAATTCCCTGTCTCATGTCCCCATTCCTGTTGTGATGTTCCCCCAGGGATTACTTTCTAAATCAACTACTTTCATTTGGATTCTCTTCTAGGAATTGCCTTGGGAGAACCCAAACTGAGACAAAGAAATGTGCTCATCCTAATAAAGAAATACAGAGCTTTAAAAATGTGCAAAGGTTTTCTGTGTCCAAGCTTTCGGGGGGGAGGGTCTTATCATCTCTGAGACCCCTTCTCAATGCGTCTTTTGCTAGAATCTACACGCCCTTTCTCTTCTCATTCAGTGTACTTTCAGAGAAAGTTCACGCATCATTTCTCTGCTGCCTGCCCATGTCTTTTCCATTCCATAGAATTTTGCCTCTGCTGGCAACATGCAATTTTGTAGGAACTACCCAGCCTTACTCAGGTGCTTAAAGCGGTTCTGCCAAGCATCACACATCACCTGAAAGCACCTCTAGGGAGCAGTCTCTTTTTCATGGTATTCCTTAGGAATTATTTTCCCTGACCAACTCCTAAACCACATTCCATCCTTCACCTGGTCCTCTGATCTTATCTGCAGAGTCAGCTTGTCCTCTGGACTTGATGTCTTTGCGCTATTCAATAATTCAGTAAATACGTATTGAGTGCCAACTATCTGACAGGCATGTACCTGGCAGATGGATGTGAACAAGACAAAGTCTCTGTCCCCACTCTGTGGTTTCTTTGCTTCACTCTCTCGATGAAACTTCTTACTTACAAGCAGCAGAAGCCACTGGGTTACTTTAAGTCGATGAAAGGAATTTATTCAAGGACATGTAGTAGCTTGCACAATTTTTTGGATGGCTGCAGAACCAGGCTTGAAAGCTACTCAGGGATGACACCCAAAGTCACATCTTAGAAATGACTTCTCGGGTGAGATCGCCATCATCTCTGCTGCCCGAGCTTCTGTACTTTGGACTTTTCCGTCCAGATGTCGCTGCTGTATTTGCAGCACTCTCACTGGAACAGGTTCCATACTCCTGTGGCAGGCCATTTCTGAGAGGTTGCCAGTGGCCCCCGCCTCCTGGTGCTCACATCCTTATGTCCGCTCTGCCCCTAGTGTAACCAAAATCCAGTGGTTTTCTTCTAATGAATGGGATGTGACAGAAGTGATGGGATTTTACTTCTGGGATAAAGTCATTAAGGATCCGACTTCTGTTTTGCTTGAATTCTCCCTCTGCCTGGTTCTCGTTTGCTTGTTCTGATGAAGCAAGTCACCATATTATGCAACACGCCCAAGTGTCAAGGAACTTAGGGCAGTCTCCAACAAACAGGAGCGAAGAACTGAGGTCCACGGTACAAAAGCCCGTGAGGAACCGAATCCTGCCAACAACTGCATGAAGTAGCGTAAAGTGGGCCCTCTCCTGGAGCTCTGAGATAGCTGTAGCCCCGCCAATGCCCTGAGTGCAGCCTTGAGGGAGATCCTGAAACAGAAAACCCAACTAAGCTGTACCTGCAGTCTGGACCCACAAAACTCAGATAACAATTTTTAAATTGTGGAGTAATTATGCAGTGATAGATAGCTAAGATATCCCTCATAGTTATTTATATTACCAGTTGTAGATTGAAAATCTGATAAGAAACCATCCCCCTGGTTGGGCTAAGATCATACACTTGTATCCCAGCTGCAAGAAGGCATGGAGGGCAGGTAATGGGCAGTTTCATCTTTTATAGTTGGAGGTGGTTTCTCTCGCACAAGGAGACACATAGGGGATTTCCCCAAATGTAGGAAAGACTTTCATATTCTGCTCAGTTAAAAACAATGAATAGTGTCCACTCTGATGACAGATTGCCAGAGAACCAGCTCAAATACAGTCCAGTAAAGAGCCAATATTTACACATAGAAGGCAGCATTTTTCCTCAGTGCTTGCCTGTTGTGGGCAACTATCTGACCCAGTTTTCTCTGATTCCTGAAAAAGGTGGGAGGTGGAAAGAGCTGGAGATGTTTTACTTGAGCTGCTTGAGGATTTCTAGGTCATGACTTCATGTTAACTGTGTGAATTATTGGAGGGAACTTAATTCTGATGCTCCACAGTTGTGAGCTAGTTAAGGCAGGAAGAGGAAAGCTCTGAAACACCAACAGACTTTGCTTTTCCCCCTGGAACAACTCCAAATAGAAAGACTTTCAAATAGGTATTTCCAGGAGAAATAAAAGGTGTTACAGATCCAGTGGAAAGCCAAGAGTCCCAAGTATCTTACCAACAGCGAAATCAAGACCTTTTAGCAGAGACAAGATGGGCAAAGCCTCGCTGGAGCCGGGGGTGCTGCAGGAAACAGCTGCAGGTCCATAACTGCCTCAGAGCCCAGGAGAGAGGGTGCCAGCTGGCAGGCATAAGTCCATATGACAAATACATGTAAGTAGGTGAAATACTCTTAAGAATGAAAGTTATGTATCACTGTAGAAGGCAGGCTTATTGTAGAACCCACAGGTAATGGGGAGAAAGCAATCTACAGGTGAGAGAGGACTCCCAGGGAGGAGAATCACCAGTTTTTTTTCCACACTTACTCTCATGGCACTAGCCTTAGGCACTAGAGCGATCACAAGAATGACTAAAACACATCCTGCTCTCGGGAAGTGCACAGGATCTTGTGAAAAGGAAGAGGAAGACAAGGATGAGACGTAAGGACAAGAAGAGAATAAGATTATGAGGACACAGAGGAGGACGTTGTGTTGTGCCATTTATCATATATATGTGTGTTGAAGAATAGTGGGGGCCTATTCATTTTTACCTCGCTTTATTAAACCTCTCACCAGTTCAGTGTGGCCAGAGGATTTGCAACTGATGAGAACTGTATTATATGGAAGGATGAATGCCATGATTTTATTCTGAGGGTAGTGAGGTGTGAGCCAGGCAAATTATGGCAGCCCTTCAGAGGATGACCTCAGAAGACACCTCCACACTTTGGGTGCCTGGGCAAAAGGGTTATGTGCAATTCCCACCTAATAGGAATTAATGGTTACATTTTATTTTTATTCAATAATCATTATGATTTTGAGGTGTAAATATAAATAATGCTTTATCCCTTTGACCCACGATGTTGCTTCTTTGCGCCTTGAATAACCTCACCAAGTTAATGAATAAATTTTCTTCAATGCATTTCGATAATACACACTAAGTATGTGAACCACTATCCTTTCTCCCTAACCAGAGTCATGCTATTCTTTCTGGCAAATTTGAATATATCAGTGATAGCAAAACAATTCAGTGGAATGAACGCAACCACAAAATGTCTAGTGCACTGGGGAAAAAAATCATGATTGGTAGAAAGAAATGTATCGTTCACCAATATGTAATTTAAGGGTGGTCTGTGTAAAATTTCCTTCATTATCTCGGCAGACAAAATTGTAATAACTCAGTAATTAGTGATATTAGTGGGATATGTTTTTTTGAAAACTATAGGCGTATTATATTTGTGCTGAAATGAAGTTAGCTAATTTTAGTGAGGAAGTTGAGCAGTTATAGAATCCAGCATGTTAAATTTTCAAAATAAGCAATCATTAAAAAAAATGTTTTCTAAGTAGTAGGCTGTCATCTTTTCCATGAGGACTATAATAATAGCAAAGAAAAATTATGTTGAAAACATATCTGTTCCAGATTCTATCAGGCCCTGTTTTTGAGAGAATGAGTCACAAATTGGCCGTGGACTCTCAGTGGCACCACCTTTACCTAACATCACTGCTGGTGTTTCTGTTTCCAAGACCAGATACGAGCCTGTTAGGACTTGATTTCTGTAGATCAAATATATACCCTTAAAAGCTACAATTACATGTGCAGCTGTTGATTTGTACCTACTCTCCAAAACAGAACTTTTCCTCTGGACCAAATTGGCCACCTCAAATAATAGTTGAACCTATTTACTTTTGTTGTACTAACTTGTGTTACATAGTCAGTGCGGCTCAGCACTTAAGGGACACCATTCATACCATAATGTGAAAAGCTGTGGGTCTTGGTTTACTTAGAGCAAAGCAGTAGATAATCAACTCTCTGAGGGGAGGGAATCCATCTTATTTTCTAGCACAGTATTTGATCCATAATTCAGTGAACCTCTGTAGTTAATTGTTTTGTTAATTGATTCTGTATTCACGAAGAGTGTAAGAGCATATTATAATAGAGTACATTTTTCTTCTAGTTATTATGGCTGTGTAGACCAGTTTAGAGGATTTTTGAAACAAAATCACAGCCAAAGTGAACCGTATGATGGCATGGACTTTTTTGTGGGCTTTGTATTCATAGTACCCATCACAACCTCTGCTGATAGTAGATGCATAATCAGTTATTTCATTCATCATATTGAATGGAAAAAACACTGGTTATCCCCCCACTAAGGTGACAAAATTTGTTTGGAGGAAGAATGTATAGTAAAAAGGGGAAAAGAAAGAACCATACTTTCGAGACTTTACTACAACCTCGTTTATTCTATCACATACATTGATGAAGTAGATACTATAATTACAGAAGTAACCTAGTTTGATTTATGTCAACTGTGTAAACATCCACAGTCTTCATTGACTTAAACTCAATAATTACTAATAAATGAGAAATACTCACAATACCAAGAGAAAGGTGAAAGAAACTCCCATCCCTACTTAGTAACATCAAGAACCCCTCAGATGTTTGTTGCAGGCATAAAGTTTTTCTAGATATGTTGCTTCCACAAATTCTTAAACTCTAGCCTAGACACTGTTTTGCAAAAAAAAATTGTATGAATGCCAAAGTTTCAATATTTGTCTAAGTCAAAGATATGCATAATAGAAATCAACAAATGACTAAAAGGTGCACTGAAGTGATTTTCCTGTACAGTAAATAACATCAACATCAATGTTTAGGCTAAGAAAAGAACATCAAAGAATCAGTTAACCAATTTAGTTTGCCAACTATCTCACAGCCTAATTTATGGATGTGTTTTCTCATTAATGACTAATAATATTCAGCAATGGTCCATAGTCATATACAAATCAAAATCAAATCCTCGTGAATGTAGATCTACAGGAGCAGTATGCTCCTCCTTCTCTGTACCTTGTCAAGAACCTACCCGTATTAAAAATCTCTTTTTCTGTCACCGTCCCTGACACTTTGAATGACCTATCCTCCTTTACTCTAGATACTCTCTCTTCCTTCAACCCTCCTTGCATCTGAGTTTTATCTCTATTATGCTACTTACTTCATTCCTCTAGGATTATACTTCAGCTTTTATTGTTCTATTTTTTGTAGCCAACTCATACTTAACTTATTCTGTATGTGGCATAAGGCCACAATATATACTCAACCTCAGAAACACCTAACACAGTAGGTATTCAATAAATGGATTTAATTGGTCATCCTCCAGCTCTGACATATAAGCTAGTACTATAAAATTGTGAATATTCAGACTAGAGAAAGTGTATGTCAATTCAAGTGCACTGAATCTATAGCTATATTAGACCTCAGTTGACCTGACTATGCAAACTGATGTGATTCAATTCTACTATCGAGTTGCATTTTTCAAGTGGAAGAGAATTGTTTTCATAAGAGGCTAGCAGGCATATATTCTTGAACAACCATAGTAAAGAGACAATTGAAATAAAAACAAAACTCAAGATTTCTAAAAACATTTTATATATGTGTGTGACCTTGTGAATTAATCACTCCACTAGAAATTTTTATAATAATTCTGCATATTATCCTTCTTACCTATGAACCTTAGTTCATAATTTCCTCACCTGGTTTTTTAATTTATGTTTTAATGTCTCACATTAAAAAAAAAACCTAGTGCAATATTTTATTTACCACCATAGATTTCCAAACATCTCATCTTGAAGAGCAAGGTTTGTTCTCACTGATCTCTCAAAGGCAGCTCTCAAGCTCTGTCATTGTAAAGGTTTTTGCAGCCAGAGCTATGAAGCTCTGATGAAGGTAACAAAAGCAATTTCAAAAAATTTACTTTGTTAAAATAAAAATTATATTCGAGATGGACATTTCCAGTCTGTAGTTAAAGTAAGTTTAAATAAAACCTTGCCCATTGATCAGATGTTCTTTTAGTAATAAGAAGGCTCTGGAAAAGCAAAACATAGAGTGCAGTTTATAATTCTTTTTGTTTTAAGCCTTTTGATTTTAAGATGATTTTTGGAACATTTTCATGGAACAAATGAAGGTGATTTAAAACTAAGGATTTAAAAATATCTAGAAAAATGTAGTTCCAAGAAGACGAAGTTCCAAAAGTGGGGTCATTTGGCAGTAGGATGCGCAGCTGGCAGCCTTCAGTGAAGGGCGTGCACGCTGGAGGTGCTCACGTGTAATTCTTCTACCCCAGTGAAAGACTCTTATTTATGTGGGGAATCATAACATTACAGTAAATCTTAATGTGGTGACTTATTTGCATATTAATTTGGTGCAAATGCTTAGTTCTGTTCAGAACTCTATGGTCTGTTTTTAATTGAAGTAAATTTAAGAGATCCTTATTAATTAAAGGATATTTAATTAGAGTTAGCATCTAGCCTATTGAATCATGAGGACTGTGGATTAGTAAAAAAACAAAAGGATGATTCTACTGCATATCCAGCTCTTTAAGAAAAGCTATTTAGATTTTTTTTTTCCAAAATGTTGTTAATTTTCAAGGGGCTTATCCAGGCTTCATAATCATTTTTTTTTCTAGAAGCAGATGTAGATAAATTACACTTAAACCAATTCCCTGAAGTATCCCTTTTATGTGCTATCTATATTTTTTAAATAGTTTGAACATCCTACTTCACTTTAGAATATAGTTTATAGTATAAAAATGCTCCTGGAGTGCCATATAAAGCATAATTTCTTCATAAAACTCATGATTTTCTCCCACCATATGTATATGTGGAGGCAAGTGACAGCAAGGGGAAGACACACAGATTAAGGATCCATCCCAGTTTCTAACAGGCAATGAGAAGGCAAAGTCATTCAAGTAGCCACATATATTTGGTTTCTAATACTATGGTGTCCATGTTGATTCCACTATTCTTACTTTAAAAGTTCTTCAGCCAAGCAGTCTGCAGCTCTTTCTTTATTCGGCACCTTCTAGATATAAGAAGCATGTGAAGGGTGTTAAAGGGTGTGCCAAAAGTCATCCCATAAAAAAATAACTAAGGATAAGGCAACATGTGTTTAATCCAAAATATATTTGGTTGGGGAAACAACTAGAGTGGGAGGTCAGGTACTGCAGCGTTCAACATGGGGCCGGCTGGGGGAGGAGAAAGTCGCTACGAGGAAGTGGCATTTGGATCTGGAAACAAACTTCAGACAGGAAGTAAGATTTAGATGGGTAGGAAGGACATGAGAGCTCTCCAGCTGGGGAAACAGGTGTCAAATGCGAGAGGCAGGGGATTTAAATAAACATGTGGGGGATGGTGAGAGGTTAATAAAAAAGAGTAATTGGAAAATAAGGCTGAAAACTAAGTTGGAAGCATATTTTAAGGGACTTAACAGGAAGTTTGCTCTGTAGTTTACAGCTTTCAATGACTACCTGTTTTTCGAAGTTACAGAGGAACAGAATGATTAGGGAAATGTAACTAGCTGATTTCTAAAATCTTTGTCAAAATCAGAGAGACCTAGAAAAAGTTGGAGGAGTTATACCACCAAGTATCAAGACTATTATAAAGAAATAGAAATGAAGTGTTGTATTGGCACAAGATCAGACAAGTAGTCAAATGGATTAGCATAAAAAGGCCAGAAACTGCCTACATACCTGAGAGACAGCAAAAACACCAATAGTAGGCAATGAATAGGCTGTACCAAAAGGGTATCTGAGTAGAAAATTTTAAAAATAGGAATTGTGATTTTGAATTTATATCACATGCAAAATTTGAGATGGTTAATGTGAAATATAAGTAAATAAATAACACAATTTTTAAAAAATGGGCATTGTTCTTCAACAGTTACCTCAGAAAGAATAACCAAACAGCGAACATGAATATAAGATGGTGTTCATTAGCCATTGTGGAAATGCAAATTAAAAGAATAATCACATACGTTAAACACCTATCAGACTGATTAAAACTCAAACAACGCCAGTATAGTGTGTGATGTTGCCAGGTGGGAGCGTAAATTGTTCCCACGACTTAGGAGATTGTCAATATCTCACAAAAACTAAACATACAACACGCCCTTTACGTCAGCAGTTCTACTCCTGGGTATATATCAGACAACGAGTGTTTATGTCTATTAAAGGACATGTGTGCAAGTGTTTTTAACAGTTTATAGTAACATTATTCATAAGAACCCCAAAATGGAAACAATCTAAAAGTACTTAAATGGAAGGACTAACAAATTGTGAGATAATCGTTTAATAGAATACTTTACAGTGATGGAAAAAAAGACAGGTTAATATGGATGGTTCTCATAGATGCTATGTTGAATGAAAAAGGCCAGACACAAAAGAGTGCGTATGGCCTCATTTCATTTAATGAAACTCAGGGTAGGGGTTAAAATAGTAAATACCTTTGAAGGGTGGTTGTTGATGGAGTTGAACCATGACAAAGCCTTCTGGGGGGGGGGGCAGGGCCTATAAATTTCACATATTTCAATTTGTATGGTACTTATAAGGGCATATATATAAAATTCATTGAGCTCCACATTTAGGATTTATGCATTTTACTATAAAATGATTCAATTTAAAGTCAAAACTAACCAGGTTTTAGGAATTCTCTTGCCTTTTGTAAATTGCTTGTACACATTTTTTTCATTATGTTTCCACTTTTCTACACATACATTACCTTCTCCTGTGTTAGCTGATTTCCTCCTTCTACTTATTTTATGTGTTGACCAAATCTTTGTGATCTCTGGTTGTGGTTCCCCAAAGAAGAACACCAGCTACCACTGGTGTCCCTGTCACTCACTCCAGGATAAGAGACAGCAGCAGGAACAGCTAATACTCACTGTGAGGCATTAGGCTCGTTCACACACATTGTTCCACTTAATTCACACAACAAGCTCATGAACTAGGTATTATTATTATTTTACTGGTGAAACTCTGAAAGATTAAGTGACTCACAGAAGAACTGGCAATTAAACCTAGAGCTGTCACATTCCAGATCTCATATTCTTAAGCGCCGTGCCATGAGAAAGATTGCAAACAAGAGAAAGACTGACTTTCTGATATTCCAGTTCATCTTTTCATATCAGCAGGACAAGTAGTAAACCCCTGGAATTTTTATAGATAGGCCAATTCAGGTCAGTCATGACAGATAGAAAGTGCAGAACATGTGATAAAATCAGTGTTTATGGTGATCCCCAGGGACTCTGGCTGGGAGCAGATTCTCTACCACAGCTGTGAAATTATCCAAAATGATATCCTTCATTGGTCCCTTTCATTTAAATAATGGTCTCTAAAAATTAAAAAGAAAAAAGGAAAAAGGGAAAAAAAAGAGAAATATACTTAAATTGCCAGTGGAATATATAAATAAATATATTTATCTGCAGTGAAAAACAGGACCTATTTTAGTATAGCCTAGGATATTGTGCACTGAATATTTTGATACTAAAATTTCCTAGAGTCAAAGAATCTGCTGTCGGTTCCTCACCTGCATCCTCAGACACCCTTGTAGGAATTATTAAACATCATCTAATTTGAAGCTAGTGCCTTGGGTAGCGTACTTGAAGAAAGGATTTGAAAGCTTTTTCTGTTCATTTTCATTCTTCCTTTGGAATTAATAAGCAGACTTTTCAAAGTGGGTTTTTTCAGAGAAAAAAAATGATTATTTGAAGGCTATAGGTAAAAAGCATCTATGCTGTATCTTCTTTTTCTATGTAGACTAATCTGTTAGGCCTACCATAGGATATTTTGAAAGGTGAAATTTCTCTAATGCTATGGGTGTGAGAAAGCCTTGTCTTCCCCATATAAATACAAGAAAACTGGGATTCCTGTTAAGGAAAGATTTATTGTGATTGATCATTTTTCCCTTGGATTCTAAATAAAAATGATTATTAAATTCATTCCAAAGATATGGATGAGTTGGATACAATTGCATATGTTATGTCAATGTCCAGTCAGCAGAGTTATGACTTTTTAAATTAATCCTAGTGTGTGATTCATTATTAATGAATGCTCATAAAATGTCTACAGACTTATCCCCAAATATCATATTTATTGCCATAATTAGAAAGGAAGAATATTTATTTTTAATGGAAATTTCCCCAGAGTCTCATGATAAAGTGGCATTAAAATACTGAATACAGTTCAATGAAGCAACCCACATCTCTTTGAGAGACTTAAACCTAAGATTGAAATGAATTTACTTAAATGTAGTACACTTTGTTTTCTTTAAATTTTTCAGAAAATGAATGGATAAAATTTGAAGATCCAAGATATTTTGTATGTTATTTTCTATCCTTTAAAAATTTAGTCACATTAAAAAAAATTTCCATTTCATTTTGCAACTGACAAAAATCAAATTTTAAAACATGTAACCGCTTTCCTAAGATAACATGATTAGTAAATTATTTGCATACCCTTATTGAAATAATCATATGATTTTGAGTTCTAACCTGTGAATGTGGTGAAGCACATTGAATGATTCCTACTGTTCAAACAACTGCATTCCCCAGGCAAATCCAGTGTGGCCATCTTTTCTGTATAATTTTGGACTTTGCTAATATTTTATTTAGAATCTCTTGTGTGTAATCATAGCTTTTTTATTTGTATATTTTTAAGTAAAAATTTAAGGTGTACTGAAGATTGAGTATACGTATACATAGTGAAATGAATACTACAGTCAAGCTAATTAACATATCTCCTCACACAGTGACCATTTTGTGTGTGTGTGATGGGTGCACCTGAATTCTCCTTTCACATATTTCCAGTATTCAGTACAGTATTAACTGTAGTCATCATGCTGTATATGCAATCTGTAGACTTACTGATTGCACCTAACTACAACTCAGAACCTTTGACCAACATCTCCACATCTCCCACATCATATTGCCAAGCCTCTGGTGACCACCTTTTTGCTCTTTGCATCTATGAGTTCTGTGTTCAACTTTTTTTTTTGATTCCACATGTAAGTGAGATCATATAGTATTTTTTTTCTCTGGCTTATTTCATATAGCATAATGCCCTTCAGGTTCATTAAGAAATGGGCAAAGGACTTGAATAGACATGTCTCCAAAGAAGAAATACCAGTGTCCAATAAGCACATGAAAAGATGCTCAACATCGCTAGCTACTAGGGAAATGCAGACAAAACCACAATGAAATACTACTTTACATCTATTAGAATGGCTGTTATTTAAAACAACAAACAGAAAATGACAAATGTTAGTGAGAATGTGAAGAAATTGGAACTCTCATGAATGGCCGGTGGGAATGGAAAATGGTGCAGCCTTTATAGAAAATGGTATGGTTGTTCCTCAGAAAGTGAACTTAGAATTACCATATGACCCAGCAATTTCACTTCTGGCTATATGCCTAATGGAAATGAAAGCAGGGACTCAGATTTTTGTACATCCATGTTAGTTGAAGCATTATTCACAATAGTCAATAGGTGGAAACAAGCTGAATGTTCATCAAGGGGTGAATGGATAAACAAAATGTGGCAAATACATACACTATTATTCAGTCCTAAAAAGAAACAAAATCCTCTCCTTTTATGAGGTGCCTAAAGTAATCAAATTCGTGGAGACAGAAACTAAAAACCAGGAATCTGAACAGAAGGGGCAAAAAGGAGTTAGTGTTTAATGGCTGCAGTTTCACTTTGGGAAGACGAAGAAGTTCCGGTGATGGATGGTGGGGATGATTGCACAACAGAGTGAATATTCTTAATCGCACAGACTATGCACCTAAAAAAGGGTTAAAATGATAAATTTTATATTAGGTGTGTTTTATCACAATAAAAAGAAAGCACTCCTATCACCCACTGTCTTGCCCATATGTTCCCTTGGCTGGTAAAACCCCAAACTGAATTAAATCTGAATCAGTCTTCTCTGTGCACCTTTCTGGTTAAACTCAGCTGAAGAACAGCGGTGAACTTTGGCTGACTGATCTGTCTTCAAATGTAAAACCACAGCAGTCAGAGTGATCCTTTATTACATAAGCCCTTATGCTGCTCCCCTGGGAAAACACCCACAAATGCTTTCCCCTTACAAAATAACATCCAACTCCCTGCACAAATGGACCCATTCATTTCTCTTCTACTTCATTCTACTGTCCTTTCCCTTAATCATCCCATGCCTGACCACACTGGCCTTCTTGAGGTTGGAAGTGCCAAGAGTACTTCCACACTGGGGCCATTGCATCTGCCATCCTAGACTTGGGATGTCTTTCCCCTAGATATTTTAGTTGACTTCCTCAGTTTATTTAATTGTCTAGTTAAATGTCCCCTTCTTAGAGCAGCTTTCCCTGTCCAGTCTGTCTAAAATAGTAACATCACCACTCTCTTTTCCCTTATGGTGCTTTATTTTTTTTCCCTCACAGCCATTACCTTTACATGCTATTATATGACATCATTCATTCATTTCTCCTTCTCATTATTGTCTCTTTTCCTCATTAGAAGAATTTCATAAGGACATTGACTTTTGAGCACTGTTGCATTTGCACCGCCTAGAAGAGTACCTGCTAGCTGGTTCTCAATAAATATGCCTTGAATGATGGAATTACTAATGAATCCTCACAAGAAACTAAGAATCTAACCTGAAAGAGGAAGTTGTTGCAAAGGTGGACCTTGATGTTCTCCTGACAATTTTATGCTTCATATTTGAACTTTCTTTTTTTAAGAAGGCAACTTTTTGTCCCATAATGAACTCTTCATTAGCCTGTTTAGTAAGCAAGACGTGTCTTTTATCTGGTTGTAATTAAATAGCATAAACCATTACAGTCTGTTGCTATGCACATTGACGATCTTGACCCAAGTATAGTGGAATGTGTAAAGTCTGGACATCTATACTAAATAGTCTTGGAAACTTCTTTCATCCTGAACTAGTGAATTTGTCTAGAAGCTTAAACTAATCCTAGAAAATGTCTCCACTGTTTTTTCCCCTAATACAAGGGCATCTTCTCTAAGTAGTTCATGTTTTTCTGTTTTAAGATGATGTTTTTTTATAATCCTACTGATTGTAGGCTTCTTTAGGTGAATAATAAAAAAGAAAAAAACATTTTTAAAGAAAACTATTATTTAAGGAAGGTGCTTTCATGGGGGCATCAAAATATGATTTTACAATATCAACTATTTCTTTATGAGAAGTCCTTAATGTGGGTTCCACTCATATATACATATACATATGAACTGCCATATTATCATATATGCCCTATAAATTATGGTGCCCTGCAAAGTCTTGCCATGTTTCTCTACATGATCTCTATTTATGGCTTTTTCAGGGGGAAAAAAAACAACAACTTTTAATCGAATCAGTCAGTTCTTTTTCTGCTTAACCATATGTTTATCCCTGTTGGACATAATATATGCAGTGGAAACCCACTGATACTCATCCACCAAAATATTTCAGTTTTCTCTTTGGAACCAGATAAAGTTGAAATTCATTGTAGCTGACTTAAAGTGTATTATTAGGTATTTTAGTGCTGTCTGACTTTCTGAAATTCCAAACACTTTTAATGATTAAACCATTTTACATAATAAGAGGCTTTGTGGTAAAATGATTGACTAGTTGCTATCTGCAAACAGCAATTTATAACCAAAAGGGGCTTTAAGATCCTGAAAATAATTGGTAGCTCATTATTTGGATTAAATTGCTGAGTTTAGCTTTTCATTTAAGTTTTAACAAAACCACATTTACCAACTCTTAGTGTAGGCTTGGTAAATGAGTATGCTCCCTCATATCACTCTTCCAAAATGACAAAATGACAGTGGAGCTATAAATGGGTAAAGGTGCTAAGGCTTAAAAATGCAATTAACTAAAACAGTACTCGATAACAAGGAGGTTTGTTCCCACCTTCAAAGAGACATCTTTGCCTTTGAGTTGCCTTACAAGTGGCTCAAGAACTATTCAATGGAAAGGTGTTATTTGGAACTGGAAACTGAGTAAGCCCAAGGTGTGACCCCAGTAAAGGCCAGTTAGTCTTGTGGCCAGAATCACCCTTTTTAATAACCAGAGTCCATAAATTAAATGTGGGCAGGGACACATCCACAGGAGTGCGTCCGTGCGGCTGCTCAAGAGTGTGGAGTTGTGCTGCTTGTGGGATTCTCTGTCACCTTATATAAAGGACAATATCTGTAGTTGTGCTTTGAAAGTTCTGGTTCCAACACAGAAAGGAATGCTCACTGTGTCTGGGTGCCATACTAGACATTCTACCTAAGATAGATATTCTATCTTCACAATAACCCTGTGAGGAGAGCTTCATTATTCCCAATTTAGCTGATCTTCATAGCTAATATAAAGCAGCCAAACTATTGGGATATTTAACTGGCATCGACTCCAGTGTTTGCTATTTTCCCACTTAACCATTCTGTCCTTCTTAAAATATTTAGGCTTCCAAACAAAACAATTCTATCCTCTCTATGCTTCCAAGACAAGTTAGTGGGTGATTTGATTTTCTGGGTTTGCTCCAGTAGTCCGTAACTAAGGGCTGGGATTGCCACATGAATGAACAGGTTGGCTTAATAGGCTCAGTAGGAAGGTCCCTCTGAGCAGGTGTGCAGCCTGGGAGGAGTGCAGAGACAGGCTTCTTGCTGTTATTATGTGATGTGTTATTTCAGGGCAAATTTATGCCTCTCCCAGGGAGCCTTCTAGAGTAATAATCTCTGACAAATGGTGATCCTGTTACACCTAGGCTCCCCGAATAGCTCTGTCTAAATTTATTTTGTGTGTAAATTACAGTGCTGGTGTTAAAGAAGAATCTCATGGACGTAGCTTCATTCCTACTTATTAAGGGTAGAAAGAAAAATGTCATGATTAGTTAAGAACATCTTTCAATCATTCTGCACTTTCCCCCAAGTATCAATTTTCTTGCAAGTGGAGTTTAGGAACCTGGGCTCCCCTTCCATAAAAAATAAGTGTCACTGTGAAAGTAACCATGTCTGGGCCAATAATAACCGAGGACAAATGTGAGTGGGCAAGCAGAGCGTATCAAAATAATGCACTTCCATTTCCTGCACTTTTAACATTAGTTACAACTTCATTTTTATTTAATTTTGGAGGGAATAAATTTAGTCATTGTGACTTTATGTAGAATTATTAATAACATGGCTTATACTTCTACTTTCTCCATGGTTTCTGTTCTCTCTGTAATCATAATGTACCCCAGTTGCTTTAAATTTTCAATGCTGTATTCAAGGCTGATTCTTTCTGCTACCATTAACTGAAATGTCTCTGTGAAAAAGATCATTTTGTTCCATCCATTCTCTTGATTAAAAACAAACCAAAATATAGAAGTAAGGAAAAATAAATTATAATAAAGTTCTCTTCACCTTCTCTCTGAATTATTCTTGGAATAGCTTGTCAGAGGAGAGAGGTCATTAGAAGTTTCCTTAGGTGGGCAACACACCTTTTTCTCCCTGACTCCAGTGATTACATATCACCCACACTCCTTCTTAGAGTTAGAATAGGACCAGTAGTTTATAAATGGCTATTTATTGGTCTTATAAAAGACTCATTGGACTTATTAAAAATCTAATCAAGTAAATGTATAAGATACATCTCTCCCTTAGAGAGGGAGCATGTTAGTTTTCCATGCCATGTGTCCAGAGATTCCAGTGTTATCCAGGATGTGCCACCAGGTTACTGTTTATCCTTGTAAAACTCATTGTCCTGGTAAAAATCAGCTTTTCTTTCTATGCTTGTCTTCTGTTTTTTGAAGGGAATGGGGTAGTCTCAATATCTATTTGAATGCTTAATTCTTTATAAAATCAAATCATTTTTGTTCTTACAAAAGAAGTAAAAGTTTTTAGTTGATATTAAGGATTACTGAAAAGTTCAGAGATGGATTCTGCTTAGTTGGTCCATAGCATTTGTTCCTTCAGAAATGCAAAGAAAGCATCTAATAACTTATTTAAAAGGTAATATATAATGTATTTCTTTCTCCTAAGCCTTCTTTGTTAGTGGAGGACTCCTTGCCCCTACGTGGAAACACAGCTATAAACTCAAGGGTATATACAGAAAGATGACAGGTAGATAGCTAGATGATAAATAGATAGGTAGGTAGATAGATAAATAGATAAAAGCTAGTGTTAATGTTTTATGGTAGTAAAAGAATGAATGCTGCCCTCTGGAGTCCATAAATAGAAAATGCAAACCAAGTGATTCTGCCATATAACCACATTTAATGCTACAAATTCAAAAATGAGCAGTATCTCTTAACTTTGCAATAAATAATATCCAAGGTAGCAAACCAATTGGGCAGGGTTAGCTTGAACCTGAATTTCACACCATTACACACATTTTCATGAGGTGATGAGCTCTTCCCTTATAATTTACTCACTATGTCTTTCCTAGTTACCAAGGAACACAGAGAGGAATATGTGATAAAGAGAAAAATGGAGGATGGGTTGACAAAAACAAATTCATCTTTTTCTACACTCAGACGCTTTTGAAATTTATATGTATGACTTTATACTTCAGATAGTACTTTATGCTTTCTTGCATAAAATAAATACCAAGCTTGTGAAGTGAAAAATGTGCTTAAAAAATAGATGAAAATGGAAGAAAAGCTGTGAACATGGAATTAGAAATATATTTTTTCTCTGTAAGGACAACTATTCTTTTATGAAAGTTAATATACCATAATGAAAGAGAATACCCTTGGCTGCTTCTTTATTAAGAGTGTATATACATATGATCTCAGTCTTGGAATATGAAATATAGACCCATCATAAAAATACAGAAGTTTCCATTTTATCACAAGACTTCAGAAACAGCCATTAGGGAAGTTTCTTCCTAGAAGAGCTCTTGTTTCTTAAAATTTTTCAATTTTTATAACACTTCAAGCATTGTTTACAAATTTAAATTTACGATAAGCTTTTCTCTACTTCAGTTCATTTTAAGAACCTATTAATTTAGCCCTTTGACACTCACACAAGTCTACAGTGTCTCAAGGCACCATGCCACTTCTCACAATTTTTTTT
>JAVSCE010000803.1:0-34289 GCA_032199065.1 Smutsia gigantea | reverse complement strand
TCTTTCACTTCCTTCTTTAGGTTTATTCCTAGGTATTTTATTCTTTTTGATGCAATTGTGAATGGAATTGTTTTTCTGATTTCTCTTTCTGTTAGTTCATCATTAGTGTATAGGAAAGCAACAGATTTCTGTGTGTTAAGTTTGTATCCTGCAACTTTGCTGAATTCAGATATTAGTTCTAGTAGTTTTGGAGTGGAGTCTTTAGGGTTTTTTATGTACAGTATCATGTCATCTGCAAATAGTGACAGTTCAACTTCTTCTTTACCAATCTGGATGCCTTGTAATTCTTTGTTTTGTCTGATTGCCATGGCTAGGACCTCCAGTCCTATGTTGAATAACAGTGGAGAGAGTGGGCATCCCTCCCTGTCTTGTTCCCGATCTTAGATGAAAAGCTTTCAGCTTCTCGCTCTTAAGTATGATGTTGGCTGTGGGTTTGTCATATATGGCTTTTATGATGTTGAGGTACTTGCCGTCTATACCCATTTTGTTGAGAGTTTTAATCATGAATGAATGCTGAATTTTGTCAAATGCTTTTTCAGCATCTATGGAGATGATCATGTGGTTTTTTTTCTTCTTTTTGTTGCTGTGGTGGATGATGTTGATGGATTTTTGAATGTTGTACCATCCTTGCATCCCTGAGATGAATCCCACTTGATCATGGTGTATGATCCTCTTGATGTATTTTTTGAATTCGGTTTGCTAATATTTTGTTGAGTATTTTTGCATCTACGTTCATCAGGGATATTGGTCTGTAATTTTCTTTTTTGGTGAGGTCTTTGCCTGGTTTGGTATTAGAGTGATGCTGGCTTCATAGAATGAGTTTGGAAGTATTCCCTCCTCTTCTATTTTTTGGAAAACTTTAAAGAGAATCGGTGTTATTTCTTCTCTATATGTCTGGTAGAATTCAGAGGTGAATCCATCAGGCCCAGGGGTTTTGTTCTTGGGTAGTTTTTTGATTACCAATTCGATTTCGTCACTGGTGATTGGTCTGTTTAGTTTTTCTGTTTCTTGTTTGGTCAGTCTTGGAAGGTTGTATTTTCTAAGAAGTTGTCCATTTCTTCTATGTTTTCCAGCTTGTTAGCATATAGATTCTCATAATATTCTCTTATGATTCTTTGTATTTCTGTGGGGTCCGTCGTGATTTTTCCTTTCTCATTTCTGAATCTGTTTATGTGTGTAGATTCTCTTTTTCTCTTAATGAGTCTGGCTAGGGGTTTATCTATTTTGTTTATTTTTTCAAAGAACCAGCCCTTGGTTTCATTGATTTTTTTCTATTGTTTTATTCTTCTCAATTTTATTTATTTCTTCTCCTATCTTTATTATGTCCCTCCCTGTGGTGACTTTGGGCCTCATTTGTTCTTCTTTTTCCAATTTCAATAATTGTGACTTTAGACTATTCATTTGGGATTGTTCTTCCTTCTTTAAATAGGCCTGGATTGCAATATACTTTCCTCTTAGAACTGCCTTTGCTGCATCCCACAGAAGTTGGAGCTTTGTGCTGTTGTCATTTGTCTCCGTATATTGTTTGATCTCTGTTTTCATTTGGTTGTTGATCCATTGATTATTTAGGAGCATGTTGTTAAGCCTCTATGTATTTGTGAGCCTTTTTGTTTTCTTTCTACAATTTCTAGTTTTATGCCTTTGTGATCTGAGAAGTTGGTTGGTAGAATTTCAATATTTTTGAATTTACTGAAGTTGTTTTTGTGGCCTAGTATGTGGTCTATTCTGGAAAATGTTCCATGTGCACTTGAGAAGAATGTGTATCCTGTTTCTTTTGGTTGTAGAGTTCTGTAGATGTCTGTTAGGTCCATCTGTTCTAATGTGTTGTTCAGTGCCTCTGTGTCTTTACTTATTTTCTGTCTGTTTGATCTGTCCTTTGGAGTGGAGTGAGTGGTGTGTTGAAGTCTCCTAAAATGAATTCATTGCTTTGTTTTTCCTCATTTAATTCTGTTAGTATTTGTTTCACATATGTCGGTGTTCCTGTGTTGGGTGCATATATTTTTGTAATGGTTATATCCTCTTGTTGAACTGACCCCTTTATCATTATGTAATGTCCTTCTTTATCTCTTGCTACTTTCTTTGTTTTGAAGTCTATTTTGCCTGATACAAGTACTGCAACACCTGCTTTTTTCTCCCTGTTGTTTGCTTGAAATATCTTTTTCCATCCCTTCACTTTTAGTCTGTGTATGTCTTTGGGTTTGAGGTGAGTCTCTTGTAAGCAGCATACAGATGGGTCTTGCTTTTTTTTATCCATCCTGTTACTCTGTGTCTTTTGATTGGTGCATTCAGTCCATTTACATTTAGGGTGATTATCGATAGATATGTACTTATTGCCATTGCCGGCTTTTAGATTCGTGGTTACCAAAGGTTCAAGGGTAGCTTCTCTACTATCTAACAGTCTAACTTAACTCTCTTGTTAAGCTATTATATACACAGTCTGATGATTCTTTATTTCTCTCCCTTCTTATTCTTCCTCCTCCATTCTTTGTATATTAGGTGTTCTTTACTCTTTTGCATTCCTTTGACTGTTTTTGTGGAGAGTTGATTTTATTTTTTGCCTTTAGTTAGTATTTGGATGGTCTTCTTTCTTTGCTGTGAATTTATTTTCGCTGGTGACATCTTTTTAGCCTTAGGAGTGTTTCCATCTAGAGCATTCCCTTTAAGATATACTGCAGAGGTGGTTTGTGGGAGGCAAATTCCCTCAACTTTTACTTGTCTGGGAATTGTTTAATCCTTCCTTCAAATTTAAATGGTAATCGTGCTGGATACAGTGTTCTTGGTTCAAGTCCCTTCTGTTTCATTACGTTAAATATATCATGCCATTCTCTTCTGGCCTGTAAGGTTTCTGTTGAGAAGTCTGATGTTAGCCTAATGGGTTTTCCTTTGTAGGTGATATTTTTTCTCTCTCTGGGTGCTTTTAATACTCTGTCCTTGTCTTTGATCTTTGCCATTTTAATTATTATATGTCTTGGTGTTGTCCTCCTTGGGTCCCTTGTGTTTGGAGATCTGTGAGCTTCCATGGTCTGAGAAAGTATTTCCTTTCCCCGCCTGGGCATGTTCTCCTCAATTATGTCTTCTAAGACACTTTCTATCCCTTTTTCCCTCTTTTTCTTCTTCTGGTACTCCTGTAATGCGAATATTGTTCCGTATGGATTGGTCACACAGTTTTTCTAATATTCTTTCATTCCTAGAGATCCTTTTGTCTCTCTCTGCCTCAGCTTCTCTGTAGTCCTGTTCTCTGATTTCTATTCCATTAACAGTCTCTTGCACCTCATCCAGTCTGCTCTTCAGCCTGTCAATCGATTGTTTCATTTCTGTAATATCTCTCCTGACTTCTTCTCTGAGCTCTTGCATATTTCTCTGTAGGTCAGTCAGCATGGTTATGACTTTTGTTCTGAATTCTTTTTCAGGAAGATTGTTTAAATCTATCCCACCAGGCCCTCTCTCTGGGGTTGTCTGGGTGAGTCTTGACTGGACCATATTCTTCTGTCTTTTCATGGTGATAGAGGTGGTTGCTGGCAGGTGTCATGTGTGTCAGCTGGAAGAACAAAGTCCCTTCCTGCTTGTTGTTCTTGCCCTTTTCCAAAGTCTGTGCCAATTACCCGCACACCGGGAGGCAGTCTCTTGGGTAATCCCATAAACTGCCATGGACGGGGCTGCCCTCAGGCTAGCCTAGGGCACTGCGGTGGTTTGCAGCCACGCCAGGTGCGTTCTGCACCCCTTGGTGCCTTTTGGCCCTTTCTCTGGCTTCTGCGGCCCTTGCCGGTTAGCTGCACACCCGCTAGGAGGAGATTCTGTGTAGTTGTTGTGGGTGGGGCCGCTCTCCCGCTGTTCCGCTGCAGCGCAGGCCGGGGGGGAACGAATGGCAGGCTCCTTATCTCCGTGAGGGGCTTTGTGGCTGCTTTACCCGGCATCCAGTTAGGGGGCCTGAAGTTCCTCAAGATTCTCAGCATGCTGGGTTGAGTGCTCTGGGATGATTTTGTTCCGCTGTTGGGCCCTTGTCTCTTTAAGACTTTTAAGAAAGCACCCGCTTTTCTTTTGTCCCAGGGGAGCCGGCTGTGGGACCCGCTCGCAGTCTCCATCTCAGATCCTGCCCTTCCGTTTCTCTAATCTCCAGTGCACCATGCGATGTGTGTCTGTGCTCCTGGTACAGATTACCAGGGCTGGTTATTTAGCAGTCCTGTGCTTCCACTCCCTCCCCACTCTGATTCTTTTCCTCCCAACCGGTGCGCTGGGGTGGGGAGTGCTTCGTCCCGCCGGGTCATGGCTTTGTATCTTACCCGCTTCATGAGGCACTGAGTTCTCCCAGATGTAGCTGTAGCCTGGCTGTTGTACTGTATCTTCTGGTCTCTCTTTTAGGAATAGTTGTATTTGTTGTTTTTTCACAAAAATATATGGTTTTGGGAGAGATTTCCGCCACCCTGCTCACTCCGCCATCTTCCCAGAACTCTAATTTCCTTTTCTTTGTTTTCTCTCTTTCAAATGATTCTCCATTCCATTATCAGACCGATTTTGTTCAAAGGAAGCATGAGTACTTGTAGCTTGCCGGTGGCATGCTGCATTCTAACATTGCAAAATTCACTGACAGTCTGGTGGAGATCTATGGACAGATAGATATATAGAAGATATGATGTAGTAAATACTATAATCAGTGTATACAGAAGGAGCCATACATTCTTCTTGAGGAAGAAAGGAAAGACTTTTAGATGAAAATTGACTTTTGGACTAGTTCCTGATGGATAAATAGGAGTTCTCGAGAGAGAAGGGCACTTCAGTAGGGAATATATAGCACTTGCAAAAAGATAGGTGGACATAAAAGAGCATGGTGTGCGTAAGGAATTGTCATGACTTTCAGTGTGGCTAAAAGAATAGCTGTTAAGAAAAATGAAAATGTAGTTTGGAGCCAGCTGCAAAGGACATTGTATGCTATATCAAAGTATTGGGATTTCATCCACATTGGAGAGCAGCAAAATTTTAAAGCGAATACTGTTGTTAGACTTTTACTTTTGGTGATAGTATGGAACATGGAAAGTACTGTTTTGATCTTATAGCTCCCTGTTGATACAATTCTTTAATTTGGCATTCAAGGCTCTTTGCTGTTCTCCATGACTTCTTGAATGTATTCTGTGCTTCAGCCAATTTAAGATATTTGCTAGCAAGGAAAAGTCCTTGTGCTTTTCTGCCTCTGCTTGGTTATTCAATTTCTACCATATTCCAAAGCAATTGGAAGTTTAGGTGCTTTCTTTTCTCAGCGAGAGGTGAACACTAAGTTTCTGAGCTCTTGTTAATACTTCGTACTCCCTGTATTTAGTGAGTTTGGTAGTTTAAGGAGTGTTGGATCCAGAAGAACATGATTCAAATCCTAGTTGTATCATGTACTGTTTGTGTGGCCCTGGAAAGTTAACTCTTTTTGACCCTGTTTTCTTATGTTTTATAGGGATAATAGCATGTTCATAACTGGATTAATGTGAGAAGGAAGTGAGATGATTGTAAAATTCTTAGCTTTACAGTATTATATCATACTATTACTATTGCAGTAAACCGTGTTAAGAATCAATAAAATGCAATAAGAATCCAGTGCTGAAATAGTTTCTGAAGGTGAAACACAGCAAGAAGTAGGAGGTACTGAATAGCAACCATGGCATTTTCATAGTGAGAACGGATTTCTAGTAGGTATCACTTCATGCATTAGGGAGGAAAGGAAGAACCCAAAGAGTTAAGAGCATCAGCAATTTCTCATACTGTGTGGTGGCTGATTATCAATACCATCATCACTATTGTGCTATTTCTCATTTGCAACTCTTTTCTATGGCTCTTAGGAGTCCCGGCCCACTTTTACCTTTCCTTGTTATGTGGCCTTGGTGACCACGTATGTTGGGATTTGAATAAACATACTTTGCTAAAGATAATTTATTTGATAAATCATTGTCTTAATTTTTATGCTTTCTACTCCTTTTAACATGTATTAACTAGGAAAAGTTCCATAACAGATCAACTTTCCTGAAATTTGTATCAGAGAATATTATCTCTGTTTAGCATTCATTCCCCCTTCCAGGATACTCCTTTGTAAAATCTGGGTATAGATCTGCCACCTTCCTCTGGCATGTGTTTACATCTCCATTTCCTGGTACCCCTTTCCTGTCTTCTACATGGCGAGTGCTCCAACTTTGCCCTCTTGCTGCCCTCCCTGTTTTGTGGCTAAATTCTACTCAGGTCCAGCTTCTCTGATAGTGCAGTGAATTTAAAGCTTTTCTTTTTTTCCCCCCTTTCCCTTAATTCTAGTCTCCCCTGATTTTGATAGAATTTGGTTGAGAGCAATTTGATTTTAAGCCATTTACATTAAGGCTTTTCATCACTTTGTAACTGCTCGACAGAGGAGGCTTCTTCTCTCCATTGTTCCTCTTAAGGCAGTACTTACCAGGTGTGTTTTGTGGATTGCTTGCATCACAATTTTCTGGGGTGCTTGTTTAAAATGTAGATCCTGAGATCTCGCAGCTGAGATTCTAATATTTGGCTAGGTCTAGAGTGGCATCCAGGACTCTGCTTTTAAAATGAGTACCCAAGGTACATGAGCAACTTTTTCCTGAATGCATTTCCTCAGGCAAGGGAAATAAAATAAAAAATGAACAAATGGGACTACATCATGCTAAAAAGCTTCTGTACAGGAAAGGACACAATCAGCAGAAAAAAAAGGCATCCTAGAGTATGGGGGAATATATTTGTAAATGACATATCCGACAAGGGGTTAACATCTAAAATATATAAAGAACTCACATGCCTCAACACCCAAAGACACTTCTCCAAATAAGAAATTCAGATGGCCAACAGGCACATGAAAAGATGCTCCACATCGCTAATTATCAGGGAAATGCAAATTAAAACCACAATGAGATATCACCTCACACCAGTTAGGGTGGCCAACATAGAAAAGACAAGGAACAACAAATGCTGGCGAGGATGTGGAGAAATGGGAACCCTCTTACACTGCTAGTGGGAATGTCAACTAGTTCAACCACTGTGGAAAGCAGTATGGAGGTTCCTCAAAAAAATTAAAAATAGAAATTCCATTTGACCCAGGAATTCCATTCCTAGGAATTTACCTTAAGAATGCAGGATCCCAGTTTCAAAAAGACATATGCACCCCTATGTCTATCGCAGCACTATTTACAATAGCCAAGAAATGGAAGCGACCTAAGTGTCCGTCAGTAGATGAATGGATAAAGAAGAGGTGGTACATATACACAATGGAATATTATTCAGCCATAAGGAGAAAACAAATCCAGACATTTGCAACAACATAGATGGAGCTAGAGGGTATTATGCTCAGTGAAATAAGCCAGGCAGAGAAAGACAAGTATCAAATGATTTCACTCATCTGTGGAGCATAAGAAGAAAACAAAAACTGAAGGAACAAAACAGCAGCAGACTCACAGAACCCAAGAATGGACTAACAGTTGCCAAAGGAGGGTGGGTGGGAAGGGAGGGAGAAGGGAAATAAGGGGCATTATGATTAGCACACATAATGTAGGGGGCCACGGGGAAGGCAGTATAGCACGGAGAAGACAAGTGTGGCTCTACAGCATCTTACTACACTGATGGACAGTGACTGTAATGGGGTATGTGGTGGGGGCTTGATAATGGGGGGAATCTAGTAACTGCAGTGTTGCTCATGGGATTGTATATTTATGATACCAAAAAAAAAGTGAGTACCCAAGGTGGTTTTTATACTGTCAAGAAGCTTGTGAAACTCATTGTGATTGGGTCCTGATGGTAATGTTTTTCTCTCCCCCCAGATTTTGTGGGGATCATTTTTTTCCTGTGGGTGTGCCAGAAGTGAAGGTAACAGTTTCATTGACCTGTCATTTAAAGTAGCAGAGGCTGCTATTTACTGTTATTATTATTTTAAGTAAAAAAAAACTGCTATAGCAAGAATATTATGTATATATATCAAGCAGGTATGGATTTCAGTCTTGGCCTTTGGAGGGTCTTGTCAAGAGTACTGGCTTGTCCTCTGGAGGAAGCTAAGAAAGGGAACTCAGAGTCTTGGTTTCTGTGATAAAGTGGCATACAAATTTTTGGAGACATAAATATTTTCTTTGTTGTTTGGTTTTAGTTTTTGCTGAAATGTAAGGCAGTACCAGTAACGGCCTTTGGTTGTTTGCACATTGGTCAGTATAATAGGCTTGGGATATAATTCCTCTTCCAGTTACTAGCAAGCAGGGAAGGAGCAGTGAAAATGCATTGTCACTTTCCCAGCTGGTGGTCTAGAGAAAGTTTGGAATGGGTTGGTTACCAAATTCCCACACTGATTAGATTCATGTGCGCAGTGAAGGGAACAAATCATGAAATTTCCTTTACAGTCCAGGGAGTACATACGGTCAAGGGAAGTATATACCCTTGTTCTTTGCCTTTTGCTAAGGAGCTCCTTGGTGATTGATGATTTAGGCTGTTTTCCTCATTTACACAGAACAATGCATGAGGGTATATGTTAGGGTGGTTGTGTCCTTATAGGCCTTCAGAATGGCAGATACCAAGTGTGTGTGTGTGTGTGTGTGTGTGTGTGTGTGTGTGTGTGTGTGTACATGTGTACATGCCGTAGCACAAAATATTTGGAAGATATACTACTACAAGTATGAATGACTAATAGTCTGTATTTTCAAACAGATTATTCAAACAATAATGAATATCCCCAAATTGGTAGAATTTGATAATGTGTAAGAGAAGTTTGGGGGTAAGGGAAGAAATCCCAGAAGTCTGCAAGGTGCAAGGCTGTCCTTACCTTACTCACCCCAAAACTCCCTTCTTTCCCCTGTCCTTTGTGCCTCTGTCTATAAGATTTTTTTCCTCCCTCTCTCTATATTCCATTTTCTTCCATTCATTAATTCAGAGCAAGTATAATAGGAATTAGATGATGGGGACACAATTTTTGACCCTTGAATTCAGGTTTTAGAAAGTTTCTTGCAAGTGCGAGTTTTTTGCAAACCTTAAGAAGTTGCAAATTATTTAAAAAACTGTGTACATACACATATATAACTGCAGGAAGTTAAATATGTATTTGGCTTGCTGTATGTTGGAAGCCAACTCATTCTTAATGGAATTCTGTCATTAAAAAAAAAAGTTCTAGAAATTGCTAAGAAACCCAGCAATGGTTTTATAACAAACCATCATGGAATTTCTATATATGTGGGAAAGAAATAACTATTGTCCTGGATCAGAGAGAAATTGCTGAACATATGTATATGTTTTATAAAATAGTCAGTGTTTAGTGTGTATATTTCTAATTTGCTTAACATAGTATTATGCTATAGATCTTGTTGTTTCTCCTTTTATGTTCACCACTGTTTAAAAAATATTTTCATGTTTGTGTATATATATATCTACTTAACTCACTGCTTCTGGTTGCTGCATAGTATTTCATAGAATTTTACTTAACACCTATCCATTCCTCTAGTGATGCCTCTAGCTACTCTTAAAAACAGTTCTCCAGAGAATATATCAAAGTTGTTCCCTTATGGAACTGTGTGTGAATTCCTCCCAAATATACCCAGAAATTGTGTAGTTGGATCAGAGAAATGGCATTACCGGTGAAACTTAAGCACATGATTGCTCCGTGGAAGTGGCTTTACCAGCAATGCATGTGGGTTCCTCTTTTCCATGTGCTTTCTAACAACTTCCTATGTCTTATATTTAACACATCTTACACTAAAACATTGGAAAAAATTAGAAAGTCAATTAGTAACTTATATGAAGGGGCCAAACTTTTATTGTGGTAGCTAGAGATTTAAAACTTACAATGAGGATACTGCAGGAAAATTGAAATTCATGTTGAAGTTGTGTCATATGATAACGTCCTGGTTTTGCAAAAGGTACACTGTCTTGAGGGCCAGAGGTATTCTTGTTGACCTGTTCCAGACACCTGTTCTTGTCAGGGTCCCAGAGTCAATCATATTTAGGTAGTCTGATTTGTGTTAAGTACCCTCACTAGTGACCAAAGTTAATTAGAACGCCAATAGATTAAATCATGATGAAAAAATAAAATTGTTAAGCCTCTTGGCCATTTAAGATGGCCAAACCTGTTGGAAATAAAGTATACTTACCAGTGGCAGGTTGGTGAGGTTCTTAGCAGGCAAGAGGAACTTACACAATGATTCAGATGTTTGATATTGGTAAGCTATCAAAGCCTGATAGCATTTATCTACTAAGTCAAATGTTTTAACAGTCATGGAACTGTGAGATTTAGAACAGAGTTAATTAAGCAGTGATAATCTATCCGTCTTTCCTTTGATTTTTTTCTATTCCTTTTTGTAAAAGGACTTTTTCTTACAGTACATGAATTTTTTGGGCTTATAATTAAGCTACTTGGACTAAACTGAAAGGGAATTAGTTGCACTGTTAGGCATTGTAAATAGTATTATAAATTGCATTGTAAACAGTTCTATAGAAGTTTTGCTATTGCGTTCTTAGAAATAGGGGATATTGAGGATATTATAATGAGGATATTGTAGATATGAACATGGTTTTGAATTTATTTTAAAGCATATGCATTTTAATATGTGGGCCTTTATATTTCTAATGGGAGCTCAGCTTCAATTTTTTTTTAAATAAAAGATGCTAGTAGGACTATTCATTTATAGGATTTTTTTTTGTAGCATTTATCTTTTCAGGGATATATCTTTTTTATTGATCAAATTTTGATATCTTTCTCATCACTTTTATTTTTTACTTCACTTTCATGGTTTCCTTTAGGTTACCTAAAAGTAGTTACCTGAAGTAGTTAAAATTAATCACATAACCTGATAATAAGGATTTTAATTGCCACAGAAATCCTTGATTTTTATTTTTACTTCCTATATATTATATACAGTATATGTGGAGTTAATTTGAATTTAAGTGATACTGAGCTTGAGTTAGAATTCCAGCACTGGGGCTTAAGTTTCATACTTTAGTTTTTAGTTTTTAAAAGCTTTGAGATCATGTGATCTTTTCTCATTGTTAAAATAGGTAAAGATAAAAATTTGGTTTTCATCTGAAGTGAGTAGTGTAATATCTTATTAGAATTTTGATTATCGGAATTATATTGGAAAAATTTTTTTTTATATCACCCAGCTGAATTTTTAAATAAAGTAGGTTAAAGCATATTTTCTAATGAAAAATATGATTAGAAATAGTAATGATAGAAATCATTCATTTACAGCAGGATGCTTACAATTTATTACTCTTAGAGGAATAATAATCTATATAGAGAGATTTATAAGTGAAAATCTCCCATTTTAAGAATAAAGAAAGGAACTCTTCATAGTAATACTAAATCTAAATATTTCAGTTAAAAATTTTGCAAGCAGCACTGGGGAATGCAAATAATAAATATGCATATCATGGGAGAATACTGCCACCTTGTGTATATATAATGCTATTTTATGTCTCCATTTTCTTTTGTTAAGCCAGCTAATACAGTGTGTTTTTTCACCATTTGGTAATGTGGTCAGATATGTAAATATATAAAACATTTTTATTTTTTTCATGTAATAAAATCCAAATTTTACTTTTTCTTGGCAGGAGGAATGTCTTGTATTTTGAAGACAGCAAATCTGGTGTACATAGCTGTAAGAAATGGGAAGTCTGAAAGATAATGTCTGGTTAATTGATCTCTGATGTTAGTTAACAATTGAATCCTTTTATTTGATTCTTATGGAAAACTGGTGATTCTTTGATCATTCTTCATTTGAGTGCTTGCGGAATCATTCTGAATGGCAGAATTCATTATACTATAGATAAAGGAAATACAGGTCATTGGGTTTACTGACACAACTGTATTCCTTGATTTTTAAATGTTTTCCTTTAATTCAGTGAAGAAGAATGACTATAATAATAACATGTAATAGAATATCACGTTATTTTTGAAAAATATTAATATAATGAAGTCTGCCTCTGCCTTCTGAGATGAATGATATAGTCCAATGCTCTTTAACCCATTAAAACCTTTAAAAAAAAGTGCCTTGAGGGATTTTAAGGATTTAATTGTAAAAAGCTTATCATAGCAATCTTTATAATAGGGAAAAACTGGAAAAATTAAATATACTATATTGGTTTGTACTGCCTACATATGATAGAATACTTGTTGAATCACTGAAGATGATGTCTCGCATTCATATTCTTGACATGGAAAGTTACATGATGGTGAGTGAAATTGGTTTCAGATAGTCTCTAAAAAGGAAGAATCACAAGACTAGCAGTTTGCTTTCTGATGTTCACAACTAGCTTAGCTGTGTAATAATGAGCGCTTCTCTGGGCATAAGTATGTTCATCTGAAAATGAGCAGTTGAACTGGGTAGTTTTTAAGGAACTTTGAAGCTTTAGAATTCTATGACAGTGTAGCATTTTACTCTAATTTTTAAAATATTAATGCTATAATGCCCTTTAATGGAGTCATACTCTTCTATAAGCAATTATTTAAAAGTTGAATGTAATCACATAATTGTGCTTGTCATAGAGTATATTAGTAATTTGAGGGGCTATATAAAAGTTTAAAACCAGAAGCCTAGGAAATGTGCCTACTTTTTGCTTAACACATGGGGTACTTTAAGATATCGTAAGATTGGTTTTGGGGCAACCTAGATTTAATACTATTTTAAGTAACATAACACTGGTTTGGGTGGCACAAATGCATTTCACATGCCTACATTTCAACTTCTTGCAAGGCTTTAAAAGTTGGTATAAATATGTTTAGGAGAATATCATAGGCAAAATTTTCTGAGATGAAAAGAGAATAAAAAGTAACTTAGCCTAAAGCTGAAAACTTAGAATTTCTTTAGGATAATATTTGACTGAAAATTTAAGACCAAAGATTCTTCAGTATGTGAATCTCTTCATTTTCTTAGTGTATAGCAGCAGATATTTCCTGCTGACCTTGATTCATTTTTCTTGTGAAGTGCTAAGAGTGGATACATGTAATCAGGTTTAGCTTTTTACTTTGAGGCCATTTGGGAATAATTTTTTTGAATTCTAAGCACAATTTTAAAGAAAATGATTTTCATTATAAACATGCCAAATTCAACATCTGTCTGTATGGAAATAATTTCCCAGTGCCTAGTGATTGTAACACCGAAGCAAAATGACTGTATTGGTACTTTTGCATTTATTTTTGTGTAAGACAAAACTATTTTACAAAGTGCAAACTTTGTGACAAATGTTTAAATTCACTGATATAATGCATTTCACATATAAAATTTTATATTTTTTATAAAAACACATAATTATAAAACACTAAAGATGTTAATTAAAATGTGCATATTACCCTTCTAATGTAAATTATTTTGGAAATATAATAAAGATAAAATTTTAAGTAAATTATACTTCATAAATATAGAGAATATAATCATGAAAAAAAGTAGATGATGGAAAAGAAAATATAATCTTAAGAAAACAAAGGTGTCAGTGGTGATATTAGTATGAGGTTTTTCTATAAAAATTTTCCCAAAGCTCTCATCCAAAACCTCTCTCTACAGTGAGGTAGGAATGTGAAATTAGAGGAAAATAATGGGAGATAATTTATGACAGGCTCATGTATAAATCCGATCTCTGGATTGATACTCTTGAGATATTTTTGAACATTTTTTTTTTGTACAGGGACTGTAGTTTTTATTGATAGCAAACTGTTATTTTAAAGAGAGCATTCTTGTTTTCTTTTTCTTAACTTTTGTATAGATAGAGATTTCAATACAAAATTAATGATCTAATATTTGGTTCATTTGTATTGTCTTGGTGCTCCGCTTGTTTGAAAAGCCTTTCAGCTGGGTGAAGAATTATGATTGTAATAAAAAGTTTGTCAGTTGTCATTTTTTTCTTCCTTGAAAGTCATGGAGAATTAGAATGCTTTCTGATTAGTATATCTATGCTTATTTTGAAGTTAAAAAAAATTGAGATATAGTTGATATTTAACATAATATTAGTTTCAGGTATACAACACAATGATTTAATATTTGTATATATTGTAAAACGATGACCACAATAAGCCTAGGTAACATCAGTCACCAACATAATTACAGATTTTTATTCTTTTGATGTGTTTTGAAATTTTAATGCAGCAAATAACTATGTATAAGAGGAGTTTTCCTCAAGTATTTTCATCATAAACTGTGTAATTAATTGAATTTGCAATAAGAAGATTCATCATCAGTTATTTCAGTAGACTACTAGGGCACAATGCTAAAATGTAGTGAACATTGACATTTCAATCTGGTTGCTTATTGTGTTCTACAGACTGAGACCTATTTTATATGTAATGTGCAAATTGAATGAATGAGTTGTTGATTTTGATAGAAATGGTTTTTAAAACTGAAATACTGACATTGTGGAAATTAAAAATAGCATATTCTTTTTGGAATACTAAAAACTGGTAATGTCATTAACTGTTGTGTTAATACATCGGTCAAGGAAGAGATTGGTAGTTAAATAGAAGTTGAAGGATTTAGAGTGTTTATAAGCCCAGCACTCAGATTTTTCATCTACTTTATTAAAAGTGTCTATTACTAGTAGTGTCAGTACTAGTGAGTCTACTTTGTAAGTTGGTCTTTTCATCACAGCAGATTAATAATTGTGGTTTTTCTAATATATGCAAAAATTGTTTCCTATTTAAGTGAATTTTGTTGTAATTGCAGACTTTTTAAGGCCATCCTATAATGTAAACTCAGTAATGTAAACTCAGTAACATGTATAAAATGAAGCACTTTTTAAAACTTAATTCTATTTTTCTCCTTTGTTGTTCTTACTTTTTCCTTTGAATGCATTAAATTTAGTGGTTATAGCCTTTTGTGAAGCAGGTGTTGCTCATCAGAGTGATCTATATTTAGAAATATTAATCCATAGACATTTTGATATGCATTCACCTTATTTAAACTAATATAATGTTAGTGTGAAAGGTCTTTTAAATGATCATGAAAAATAATAGTCAATGATACCCTGTTCAGTTTTGAGCTGTTTAGCATAGGTTTAATTTAATACATTTATTTGTTCTTATTAGGCAAGAAGTTATGAAATGGAATGGATGGGGATATAATGATTCCAAGTTCTTCTTCAATAAGAAAGGCCAAGTTGAGTTGACTGGGAAAAGGTAACTCTGGTTTGTTTATTCTTTCTTTTGTTCCTTTTTTTTTATTTCTATGAAAAATTTTAAACATAAGGAACTAACAAAACATGTTAAATAATAGACATACATAAAAATAGGATGGTATGACTCCTATTTAGAAGCTATCAACATTTTGCTATACTTTTTTCCTGTAGTGTTTCAACTCTGACATTATTATGTCATTTCTAAATATATATGCATCTCTTAAATAAGGACCTAACATAAGCAATCATAGAATACCATTATCATACTCCTAAAATAACAGGAATTTTGTAACATCTGAATCTAGCCCATATTCACATTTCCCTAATCATGTCAAAAATGCCATTGTATAGGTAGTTTGTTTGCATCAGGATCTAAAAAGTCCTACAGTCACTGATTCACCCAGTCCCCGTGCTACTGACAAAGTAACTATTTTTAGGACAGGAACTTTATACCTGGGTGTGGGTTATTATGGAAGGTGAATAATTTTAGGTCTGCATAAATATAAATAGTATTTTTTAAATTAATTTTCTGAGATATATTGGGGAAGAAATGAAGGAAGATAAGTCATTTGTGTGATAGTTTTCACATTTTGAAATGTTTTGGTGTTTATAAGAATTCTAAAGTATATTTCTATTGTTACTGTCCCCGATGCAGACAGTATTGTAAAATGAGCTCTCAGTTGATTTTAAGCAACACTGATCCTGTCAAAATTGGTGTTTTTGTTTGTCTGTTGAGTTTTGATATATAACTTTTGAAAGGACAGTGAGTACAAATATGTAATATTTGAATGCTGGCTCTAAAAAATAAATTAAAAATTGAGACTAGGTCACAAATCAGACCAGACATATGATGAGTCTGTTCCATTATGGCACTTTGATTTGATATCTGTTGGGTATTAGTATGCTTAGGTTAGCATGTTTTGAACTTCCTTGGTATGTCAATGTATTGAAATATCAGCAAGGAAAGTTTTATTCTTTTGGAGAAATTCTTTTTCGGTGGAACATAATTTTTCTGACTTAAACATACTTTGTATCTGAAACAAAACTTCAGGAATAGTAATTAGGAACTAATTCTAAAGAAGGTATGTAGATGTACATTTGACATAGCCTTTTATTATCTGTATTCTCATTTCTGTCCTTAAATGTGACTCGGCACCATGTTGGTAGAGGCTTAGCTGAGAAATTGTGTAATTCAGATAGAAGGAATTTCTAGTTAAAATTAAATTTACTGGTGTTCTAAATGTTAAGTGATGAACTAAATAGAATAATGTCTAATATAGTAGAAACTTATCTGTGTAGAGGTTGACTTTATAAAATATTCTGGGGGGAAAAAGTAAATTTTCTGAACTTAGAAAACCAACTGTTTACCTCTCAAACACTGTCTTTATTTCTTTCTCTCTCTCTGGACCTTGAAGTATAGCATCTTTTTTTTTTTCAGTTAATACAGATAATGTTTATACAGGAAGCATAAGAAAATTGAACAGGTGTGCTGAAGGGCATAGAAGTTGTTGAATCTATTCCCAAATAGATCAAGTTTTGTATTTGCCTTACAGACTACTCCTAATTAAGTAAAAAAATTTTAGTATATTCATTTGGATATTTTTCCAAGAGACACACCTAAAATATAAGGATTCATATAGAAAAATTAAAATATATTCCATGCACTTTTTTTTTTTGCCATCCTTCCTTTATCAATAAAGAAAATGGTTAAATAATCGAAGGTTCTCAAATAGGAATTAATAGAATCAGGATTCAAACTTGAGCAGCAGCCCAAGTTCTATTATCTATACCATGTTATTTTGAGTTCTTATGTCTACTTTTCCATTTTGGCGGCGAATCCTTTGGTTATCATTTAGGATCAGAGTTTTGGAAGGGACTAGAGTGTATCTAGCCCAAAGTTCCCTTTTTGCTTATGAAGAAATGGAAGCTCAGGGAGTTTACTATTGATTTGCCCAAAGTCATATAATGAATGCCACTGCCACAGAACCACTGAAGTGTATAGCATCTTTGTTTTACAGGAGTGGGCAGTTAGTCACATATATACAGTGCCATTACAAGCATAAGACAACCACTGATTTCTGTAGACTACTGTAGGCTCTGTAGTGGTTTATGTTAGAAGTGTATGTGTGTGAAATGAATGATTAGTCACAGAGAATATCATAAGTGATTATACACTTAGTAGTCCCATGAGTTCAGAATCTGGTTCTGTTTTGGATGTTCTGGCACTTGCTTTGTTAATTTTCCCAGAGAGGATCAGGTTGTAGGAGTCTGATACATGCCAGACTCATAACATACTTATTTAAAAAAATGAGAACCCAGTGTATTCATTTGTGCTTAGGTTATTCCTTTTTCAGTGTAGAAGACTTGTTAATGCCCTTTTTTTATGTAAGAATGTAAAATATGTAGGAAACAAAGTTTGTATTCAGATATTACTCAGCATAAATTCAGAGCAGAGGGGATTCGATCAATGTCTTGAGATTTGTGTCCAGGTTGTAATACAACCAGAGAATTTATCTGTTGTCTTTAGACTTTGGGAGATTGCTGCTGCTGTCATTCTAACCAGAATGGATTCCTTAAAGGCCTTGTGTGCATCAATTACTCCTGATTCCAGGTCCAGTGGGGGGAGTTGGGGAAACAGGTGCATCTGACTGGCAGAGTCTGCAAGGGAGACCAGGAAGGTGGATGTTAGGCACATTTGCTTTAGTGGAAGGTAGCTTTTGCTTCCTACCAAGACTCATCTAGAGGATAATTCTCCAAACATGGAAAAGGAATTTAGATGCCCTAAGATTAGGTATTGACTACATAACCTGGTTAATAACTAAAACCAAATAACTAAATAATTAGTTCCCATTTTGGTGCTTCTAGGAGCACCATTACCTTGTCACAGACAGGATAATAAACTGGATTGAATTGAATCATGGCTTTCTCTATATCTAGTCTGTTTTCCTAGGTGTCAGCAGTTGAATTAGTAGATTTCTTTAATTTTTGTCAGAAGGCATTTACAAACATTCTTTAGGCTAATAATAGCTATTTATTGAGCACCTACTGAGTTATCTTAAAATAACCTGAAGATGGGTAGTGATAGTTTCTACAGTGTAATTGGGATTGAGAGTGAGAGGTTAGGTAGTTTACTTGAGGTCACTCGCTCAGTGGAAAATTGGGATTAAAAACCAAGTGTTTTTAGGCTTCATTCTTGTACTGCTTCTGTTAAACTGTGCCTGGGAGATATTTAGCAAATACCCGTCATTGTATTGTTCTTAGTCTCTCCCCGAGCCCTGAGAGCGCTTTATGGTAGTCTCCCGCACTCTATACACTAGCACAATAGAGTTAGTCATGTTGTAAAAAGTTATTGTCCTATGACAAGACTTCCTGCTGTTCTAGTGAAAGACAAAGGGAGAAGCCTATTCCTAAAAGAGAAAGTGGAATTTGTGGCTTGAAGGAATGAGTACAAGAAAATACTGATTTGGCTGGACAGTGTTAATTCACTTTTTTTGTATTAATATTAGATTGTAAGGACAATTTTTGAAATTCTTTGTAAAAAATTCCTATTCTGGCATTGTAGAGGACTGAACAAATACAAACCCTTGTCCTCTATAACCACTTAGAAAATATGGATAGAATACCACAAGAAAGAAATACAACAGAGCTGGAAAGAAAGGAAAATCCTTAGATGCCAAAAATAAAGAGTGACCCTCAATGAAAATTTTTTGGGTTCTCTTTAATTCTAATCCATAGATACTGAAAAAGTAGAAATTTTTATAAGTAAATGCAGTTGATTGTTCATATTTTTGAGAGATAACTGACATTTCAAACCCAGAAATTAAATTAGAAGCAATTACTATAAGTCATTGTAGCTCTTAAGGAAATAACAGAAGTTTTTTCCTGAACATTATCTTCTCAACAGATTTGTAATTTGTCAGTTTACAAATTCCTAGGTTTATAATCTTGCCATGTATAGGTAAATTGAGTCCTCCTAGGTTTAAGCAGCAGAAGGCAGTACTTCAGAGCTAATGCTGTACATTTCTATAAACTAAAAATTTTGAAAACTGCCATCCTTTGACTTTAAAAGTATTATACATTTATTGGTGCTCACATAGACAAGTTAGTTTTTAAATGGAGAGAGTTTGCTTGGGTCTGTTGTACTTTGTATTTTCATGGGGGTAATTTTTCATTGAAGTTTTGTCTGATTATAAAAAGGCTATTAAATTGCTTAGCATTTGAGGAACTCACTCTGAGGGTAGGTGATAGTGTCTGCTAATACTTTGCTGTCTCTGAGCACTGCCCCAGAATCAGTTTGTCTTTAGTCACTGTAAATCTTGATGTGCACTTCCTTCTTGGGTATTTATGTCCACAGTTTTCTTTCCATATAGAGTGATTTCATTGGTGTTGAAAGTTTGCTCTGGTTCTGTATCTTCTACAATATAGTCTATTTTGGTCCCAAAGAAAGCTGGTAAGTTGATCTTAATTTATAGTTACAGTAAAAACCATTTATTAGAGTTCTCAAAAATAATGTTCAGTCATGATAAAGATGCATTCAATAGTCAGCCTGTTTCAGCAATTGGTATAAGCTGCTGGCTTTCCTCTTAACACATTTGTAGTAAAAGTTGCATATTTCCTGCCTGTATGTTTATCCTAAAGAAGTAAATGTCTTTGCAGCATTGACTATAATAAGTTGTAAGTTTCTTAAGAATAAGTCATGTTATAATAACAGTTCTGTGTGTCTTGCAATGCTATGTACAGTCTTATGAGTGTTAAATGCTTGTTTATAGTTCCAGATATAAATCCAAATTATTATACTGTAATAATCAAGTCATTCCATAGTTGTTTCTTAAGTTAAATACCTCTAACTCCTTTAGCTTTTCTTACAGTCTTTCTTTTCCATCCATTTAATTCTTTGACCTAAAAGTTTTCACTTTTATTTCAGGATTTTTTAAAACTTAAAGTATCATTAATATACAATCTTATGTTGGTTTCAATTGTACATCCCAGTGGTTCAACAGTTACCCATATTATTAAATCCCCTTCTAGGTGGTTACTATCTATCAATGTAGAGAGATGTTACAAAATCATTGACTGATCTTCTCCATGCTGTACTACCATCTCAGTGATGAACTTATATTGTGATTGTGAATTATTGTGCCTTTTACCCCCCTACTCCCACCACCCCAACCCTTCCCCCTTAGTAACCCCTTTTTCAGTGTATATGAGTCTATTGCTGTTTTGTTCCTTCTGTTTGCTATCTTATATTCCACAAATTAGTGAAATCATATGGTATTTGACTTTTTCTACCTGGCATAATATTTTACTGAGCATAATACCCTCTAGATCCATCCGTGTTATTGAAATGGCAGGATTTCTTTTCTTCTTATGTCTGAATAATATTTCATTGTGTTGAATAATATTCCACATCTTCTTTATCCATTCATCTACTGATGGACACTTAGGCTCCGTCCATATCTTGGCTATTGCAAATAGTTGCAATGATATATATATAGGGGTGCATATATCTTTTCAAATCAGGAATTTTGTTTTCTTAGGGTAAATTCCTAGGAGTGGGATTACTGGGTCAAATGTTATTTCTATTTTTAGTTTATTGAGGAACCTCCATATTGCTTGCCACAATGGTTGAACTAGCTTACATTCCCACAAGCAGTGTAGGAGGGTTCCCCTTTCTCTCCGCATCCTCGCCAGCATTTGTTGTTCTTAGTCTTTTCGATGCTGGCTGTCTTTACTGGTGTGAGGTGATATCTCATAGTGGTTTTAATTTGCATTTTCCTGATGATTAGAAACATGGAGGATCTTTTCATATGCCTGTTGGCCATTTGTTTTTTTAAAGCCTTTATTTATTTAGTATTATTATTTTTATTAAGGTATTATTTATCTATTTACTTATTTATATAAACTTTTTATTAAGGTATTATTGACATACACTCTTATGAAGGTTTCACATGAAAAACAATGTGGTTACTACATTTACCCATATTATCAAGTCCGCACCCATACCCCAATGCAGTCACTGTCCATCAGTGTAGTAAGTTGCCACAGATTCACTGAATGCCTTTTCTGTGCTACACTGTTTTCCCCATGATCCGCCACACCATGTGTACTAAACATAATACACCACAATCCCCTACTCCCACCTGCCCTCCCACACCCCTCCACTTTGGTAACACTAGTTCCTTCTTGAAGTCTCTGAGTCTGCTGCTCTTTTGTTCCTTCAGTTTTGCTGCGTTGTTTACTCCACAGATGAGGGAAATCATTTGGCATTTGTCTTTCTCTGCCTGGCTTATTTCACTGAGCAAAATATCCTCCAGCTCCATCCATGTTGTTGCAAATGGCAGGATTTGTTTCCTTCTTATGGCTGAATAGTATTCCATTGTGTATATGTACCACATCTTCTTTCTCCATTCATCTACTGATGGACAGTTAGGTTGCTTCCATATCTTGGCTATTGTAAAAAGTGCTGCAATAAACATAGGGGTGCATATGCCTTTTTGAATCAGAGAAGTTGTAGTTCTTTGGGTAGATTCCAAGGAGTGGAATTCCCCGGTCAAATGGTATTTGTAATTTTAGTTTTTTGAGGAACCTCCATATTGCTTTCCACAATTCTTGAACTAGCTTACATTCCCACCAGCAGTGTAGGAGGGTTCCCCTTTCTCCACATCCTCACAAGCATTTGTTGTTCTTAGTCTTTTGGATGGTGGCCATCCTTACTGGTGTGAGGTGATATCTCATTGTGGTTTTAATTTGCATTTCCCTTATTAGTGATGTGGAGTATCTTTTCATGTGCCTGTTGGCCATCTGAATTTCTTCTTTGGAGAGCTCTCTCTTCATATCCTATGCCCATTTTTTAATTGGGTTATTTGCTTTTTGGGTGTTGAGGCGTTTATGTTCTTTATATATTTTGGATGTTACCCCTTGTCAGAGAGGTCATTTACAAATATGTTCTCCCATACTGTAGGATACCTTTTTGTTCTGTTGATGGTTTAGTTTGATGTAGTCCCATGAGTTCATTTTTGCTTTTGTTTCCCTTGCTCGAGGAGATGCGTTCAGGAAGAAGTTGCTCATGCTTATATTCAGGAGATTTTTTTTCCTATGTTGTCTTCTAAGAGTTTTATGGTTTCATGACTTATGTTCAGGTCCTTGATCCATTTCAAGTTTACTTTTGTGTATGGGGTTAAACAATAATCCACTTTCATTCTCTTGCATGTAGCTGTCCAGTTTTGCCAACACCAGCTGTTGAAGAGGCTGTCATTTCCCCATTGTATGTCCATGGCTCCTTTATCATATATTAATAGACCACATATGGATGGGTTTATATCAGGGCTCTCTAGTCTGCTCCATTGATCTATGGGTCTGTTCTTGTGCCAGTACCAATTTGTCTTGAGTACTGTGGCTTTGTAGTAAACCTTGAAGTTGGGGAGCATAATCCCCCCAGCTTTATTCTTCCTTCTCAGATTGCTTTCGCTATTCGGGGTCTTTTGTGATTTCATATGAATTTTAGAATGATTTTCTCTAGTTCATTGAAGAATGCTGTTGGTATTTTGATAGGAATTGCATTGAATCTGTAGATTGCTTTAGGCAGGATGGCCATTTTGACAATATTAATTCTTCCTATCCATGAACATGGGATGTGTTTCCATTTATTGGTACCTTCTTTAATTTCTCTCATGAGTGTCTTGTAGTTTTCAGAGTATAGGTCTTTCAATTCCTTGGTTAGGTTTATTCCTGGGTATTTTATTCTTTTTGATGCAACTATGAATGGAATTGTTTTCCTGATTTCTCTCTCTGCTAGGTCATTGTTAGTGTATAGGAATGCCACAGATTTCTGTGTATTAATTTTGTATCCTGCAACTTTGCTGAATTCAGATATTAGATCTAGTAGTTTTGGAGTGGATTCTTTAGGGTTTTTATGTATAATATCATGTCATCTGCGAACAGGGACAGTTTAACTTTTTCCTTGCCAATCTGGATGCCTTTTATTTCTTTGTGTTGTCTGATTGCCGTGGCTAGGACCTCCAGTACTATGTTGAATAGAAGTGGGGAGAGTGAGCATCCTTGTCTTGTTCCCGATCGTAAAGAAAAAGCTTTCAGCTTCTCGCTGTTAAGTATAATGTTGGCTGTGGGTTTGTCATATATGGCCTTTATTATGTTGAGGTACTTGCCCTCTATACCCATTTTGTTGAGAGTTTTTATCATAAATGGGTGTTGAATTTTGTCAAATGCTTTTTCAGCATCTATGGAGATGATCATGTGGTTTTTGTCCTTTTTGTTGATGTGGTGGATGATGTTGATGGATTTTCGAATGTTGTACCATCCTTGCATCCCTGGGATGAATCCCACTTGATCATGGTGTATGATCCTTTTGATGTATTTTTGAATTCGGTTTGCTAATATTTTGTTGAGTATTTTTGCATCTATGTTCATCAGGGATATTGGTCTGTAATTTTCTTTTTTTGTGGTGTCTTTGCCCGGTTTTGATATTAGAGTGATGCTGGCCTCATACAATGAGTTGGAAGTATTCCCTCTTCTTCTACTCCTTGGAAAACTTTAAGAAGGATGGGTATTAGGTCTTCATTAAATGTTTGATAAAATTCAGCGGTGAAGCCACCTGACCTAGGAGTTTTGTTCTTAGGTAGGTTTTTGATTACCAGTTCAATTTCATTGCTGGTAATTGGTCTGTTTAGATTTTCTGTTTCTTTCTGGGTCAGCCTCGCAAGGTTGTATTTTCCTAGAACGTTGTCCATTTCTTCTAGGTTATCCAGTTTGTTAGCATACAATTTTTCATAGTATTCTCTCATAATTCTTTGTATACCTGTGGTGTCCGTAGTTATTTTTCCTTTCTTATTTCTGATTCTGTTTATGTGAGTAGACTCTCTTTTTTTCTTGATAAGTCTGGCTAGGGGTTTATCTATCTTGTTTATTTTCTCAAAGAACCAGCTCTTGCTTTCATTGATCCTTTCTATTGTTTTATTCTTCTCAATTTTATTTATTTCTGCTTTAATCTTTATTACGTCCCTCCTTCTACTGACTTTGGGTCTCATTTGTTCTTCTTTTTCTAGTTTCGTTAATTATGAGTTCAGACTGCTCATATGGGATTGTTCTTTCCTGTGGTAGGCCTGTATTGCTATATACTTTCCTCTTAGCACAGCCTTCGCTGCATCCCACAGATTTTGCGGTATTAAATTATTGTTTTCATTTGTCTCCATATATTGCTTGATCTCTGTTTTTATGTGGTCATTGATCCATTGATTATTTAGGAGCATGTTGTGAAGCCTCCATGTGTTTGTGGGATTTTTCATTTTCTTTGCAAATTTTATTTCTAGTTTCATACCTTTGTGGTCTGAGAAACTGGTTGGTACAATTTCAATCTTTTTGAATTTAGCGAGGCTCTTTTTGTGGCCTAGGATATGATATATTCTTGAAAATGTTCCATGTGCCCTTGAGAAGAATATGTATTCTGCTGTTATTGGGTGTAGAGTTCTGTACATGTCCGTTAGGTCTATCTGTTCTAATGTGTTGTTTAGTGCCTCTGTGTCCTTACTTATTTTCTCTCTGGTTGATCTGTCCTTTGGAGTGAGTGGTGTGTTGAAGTCTCCTAGAATGAATGCATTGCATTCTATTTCCCCCTTTAATTCTGTTAGTATTTGTTTCACATATGTAGGTGCTCCTGTGTTGGGTGCATAGATATTTATAATGGTTATGTATTCTTGTTGGGCGGACCCCCTTATCATTATGGAATGTCCTTCTTTGTCTCTTGTGACTTCCTTTGTTTTGAAGTCTATTTTGTCTGATATAAGTACTGCAACTCCTGCCTTTTCTCCCTATTAGTTGCATGAAATATCTTTTTCCATCGCTTCACTTTTAGTCCGTGTATGTCTTTGGGTTTAAAGTGAGTCTCTTGTAGGCAGCATATGGATGGATCTTGTTTTTTTATCCATTCGGTGACTCTCTGTCTTTTGATTGGTGCATTCAGTCCATTTACATTTAGGGTGATTATGGTTAGGTATGTACTTATTGGCATTGCAGGCTTCAGAGTCGTGGTTGCCAAAGGTTCAAGGTTAACTTCCTTACTATCTAAGAGTCTAACTTAACTCACTTAATATGCTATTACAAACACAATCTAAAGGTTCCTTTTTTTTCCCCCTCCTCCTTTTTCTTCCTCCTCCATTCTTTATATATTAGGTATCATATTCTGTACTGTTTGTCTATCTCTTGATTGACTTTAGCGATAGTTGTGTTCATTTTTGCATTTGCTTAGTAATTAGGTGTTCAACTTGCTTTACTGTGGTTTTATTACCTCTGGTGACAGCTATTAAACCTTAGGAACACTTCCGTCTACAGCAGTCCGTCCGAAATACACTGCAGAGACAGTTTGTGGGAGGTAAAGTCTCTTATCTTTTGCTTATCTGTTAATTGTTTAATCCTTCCTCCAAATTTAAATGATAATCTTACCAGGTTGAGTATTCTTGGTTCGTCGTCCTTCTGTTTCATTGCATTGAATATATCATGCCACTCCCTTCTGGTCTGTAAGGTGTCTGTTGAGAAGTCTGATCATAGCCTGATGGGTTTTCCTTTGTATGTGTTCTTTCTCTCTATGTAGCTGCTTTTAAAAGTCTGTCCTTATCTTTGATCTTTGCCATTTTAATTATTATATGTCTTGGTGTTGTCTTCCTTGGGTTCCTTGTGTTGGGAGATCTGTGCATCTCCATGGCCTGAGAGACTATATCCTTCCCCATATTGGGGAATTTGTCAGCAATTACCTCCTCAAAGAGACTTTTTATCCCTTTTTCTCTCTTTTCTTCCTCTGGTACTCCTATAATGCGAATATTGTTCTGTTTGCATTGGTCACACAGTTCTCTCAATATTCTTTCATCCTTAGAGATTCTTTTTTCTCTCAGTGCCTCAGCTTCTTTTTATTCTTCTTCTCTAGTTTCTATTTCATTTACCATCTCTTCTATACATCTAATCTGCTTTGAAATCCCTCCATTGTATGTTTCATTTGTGATATGGGATATCTTAATGATTGAATATCTGTCGTAAATTCGTTCCTGAGTTCTTGAATATTTTTTTGTACCTCCATGAGCATGTTTATAATTTTTATTTTGAAGTCTCAGGAAGATTGATGAGTTCAATTTCACTTGGTCCATTTTCTGGTTTTTGGGGTTTTTTTTGTTTGTTTGAACCAGGTTCTTTTGTTGTTTCATATTTGTATGTTGCGCCCTCTAGTGCCCAGAATCTCTACTCTCTGCAGCTTCTCAGCCCCTGGAGTGGTGTTGTGGGTTGCAGCAGAGCGGTTCTGCTGCCTGGGTGGAGGAAAGAGCTGTTTCCTGCTTCCTGGCTGCTGTGCCTGTCTCCACTGTCAGAAGCAGTAGGCTGAGCACACAGGTTTACACCTCTGTGCTTTGCATTTTTAGCTCCCATAGGCAGGGCTTCCCTTTGGCTGGCCTGACACCAGGGTAGGGACTGCTGGTTTGTGAGCTGGTGCCACCAGCCAGGAGAAAGGCGCAGCAGGCTGCATATGTTGGTGGGGCGCCTTGGAACTGCGTAGCCACCCAGGTGGATGGAATGCTTGGAGCTCCTGAACGTTCCCAACTTGCTGGACAGAATACGCCAGGACAATTTTGTCTTCCTGTCCTTTCCCTTGAGCAGCAAGTTCTGTGCAATTCTTTCTCTCGCTGTTAGGAAGTCTCTCAGATTGCTTGCCTTTCTTTTGTCTCAGAGCAGCTGGATGTGGATCCCTGTTTTCCACAAACGCCTGGAATCTCAGTCTCTCCTGGTATTCTACCTGTCTTAGCTTTCTAACCCTACTAATCACCAGAGCACCATGCTATGTAGGTTCGTGCTCCCGAAGCAGATCTACAGGGCTGGGTGTTCAGCAGTCCTAGGCTTCCACCCCCTCCCCGCTCCGTTTCTCATCCTCCCTCTAGTGAGCTGGGGTGGAGGAAGGGCTTGGGTCCCACTGTATCAAGGCTTTGGTATGTTATCCTGTTTCTTGAGGTCTGCTCTTTTCTCCAGGTGTATGCCACCTGGCTCAGCCTTCTTTACTGTTGCTCTTTTAGGATTAGTTGTATTAACTCTTTTTTAATATTCTATGTGGTTTTTGGAATAGTTCTCTGTGTCACCTCTCACACATCCACCTTTAATCTGCCGACTACACCTTTTTATGTATTTTTGAATTTGGTTTCCTTATGTTTTGTTGATGATTTTTGCATCTATGTTCATCAGGGATACTGGTCTGTAATTTTCTTTTTTTGTGGTGTCTTTGTCTGGTTTTGATATTAGTGGTGCTGGCCTCTTAGTATGAATTTGGAAGTAGTCCCTTCTCTTCTATTTTTGGAATACTTTAAGAAGGATGGGTGTTAGTTTTTCCTTAAATGTCTTCTAGAATTCAACTCTGAAGCCATCTGGACATTTGATTTTGTTTGTTGGAAGTTTATTGATTAGCAGTTCAAATTTGTCACTGGTAGTTGGTCTGTTCAGATTTCCTGTTTCTTCCTGGGTCAGTCTTGGGAAGTTGTACTTTTCTAGGACTTTGCCCATTTCTTCTAGGTTGTCCAATTTATTGGCATATAATTTTTAATATAATTATCTAATAATTCTTTATATTTATGTGGTATCAGTTGTGGCTCTTCCTTTTTGTTTGTGTTTTGTTGATTTTTGTCCTTTTTCTTGATAAGTATGGCTAGGTGTTTATCTTTTTTCTTTATTTTCTCAAAGAACAAGCTGTTCATTTCACTGAGAATTTTCTGTTGTTTTATACTTCTCTATATTATTTATTTCTGCTCTGATTTTTGTTATGTCCCTCCTACTGACTTTGGGTTTCATTTTTTCTTCTTTTTCTAATTTCCTTTATTGTTAATTTACATTGTTTATTTGTGATTGTTCTTGTTCATTGAGGTCGGCCTGTACTGCTGTGCACTTCCCTCTTAGAACCACTTTTGTGGTGTCCCCCAAATTTTGAACCGTTGTGTTTTTGTTTTTGTGTGTCTTCATGTATTGCTTGATTTCTACTTTGATTTGTTCAGTGATAACGTTGGTTATTTAGGAGCATGTTCTTTAGCCTTCATGTGTTTGTTGGGTTTTTGTGTTTTCTTTGTGTAATTTATTTCTAGTTTCATACCATTGTGGTCTGAGAAGCTGCTTGATACAATTTAAATCTTTTGAGTTTATTGAGGCTCTTTTTGTGACCTAGTATGTGATCTGTTCTGGAGAACTTTCCATGTACACTTGAGAAAAATGTGTATCCTGCTGCTTTTGGGTGGAGTGTTCTGTAGATGTCTCTCGTATCCATCTGATCCAATGTGTTGTGCAGTGCCTGTTTCCTTATTTATTTACTTTCTGGTTGATATGTCCATTGATGTAAGTGGCATATTGACGCCCCCTCATTTAAGTGAGATGCAGTCTATTTCTCCCTTTAGTTCTGCTGTTTTACATTTACATATTTAGGTGTTCCTATGTTGGGTGTATAGGTGCTTATAATGGTTATATCTTCTTGTTGGACTGATCCCTTTACGTGGTGTCCTTCTTTGTCTCTTGTTACTTCCTTTGTTCTGAAGTCAATTTTGTCTGACATAAGTACTGCTACTCCTACTTTCTTCTCCCTATTATTTGCATGAAATATCTTTTTCCATCCCTTTACTTTAAGTATTAGATAGGCCCTCTGTGCTTCCTGGTCTAAAGAGTAATGTCTTCATGAAGAAGGTTTCCTGTGGTGCCAAGAAGCTCAAGAGTCTTTACTCACCAGTGTCTAGTTCCCCTTTGCAGTGGAGCACCATTTGCTCTTGGTGGGCTATGGGCGAGGCTGCCTTTCTGCCTGTCTGCAGGCAGTGGCTGATCTCTGTCAGCAGAGTCACTTTGTGAGCTGAGAAGCAGTGCTTGTGCTAGAATCATTGTGGGCTTTCCCACCTGTGGATAAAATGAATGTTCCTGTGGCCAGGATACTCACATGGCCCTGGTTGGCTAGCTCACTACATACATGTGGGCAATACGTTGCTATTGACTCTGTATAAAGAGCTCCACCCAGTGCTCTGGGTGTGGCACGGCTGCAAGGCTTCAGGAGAGCAGAGCAGAGGGTGGAGTTGTAGCAGCATTGAGAACAGAGGCCCAGAGGATGGCTGTGCAGGCAGAGAGGCCCAGAAGATGGCTATGCAGGCCAAGAGGCCCAGAGGCAGAGACCAGCTTGCTGCATGCAGACTTGCTTTGAGTGGATGGGATTTTAGTGATTGACCTGCCACTGTGGAAATAAAGTTGGGTATAACCCTCTCATCCCAAGAAAGTTCTACTGTCATTTCTTTGGTAACACTGAATCCATAGTGAACTCCCGGGGCTGAAACCCATTGGCATGACACCATCCTCTGTCTGCACTGCAGCAAGGCTAGGGGCCTGGGCAAGGCAGGTGTGCAGTGTGGGGGAGCATGGTACCAGGCAGCACGGTGTGCGAGAGGGCCTCCAGTGAGGAGGCAGGTGCTCTGGGACCCTGGCTCCAGCAGGCCCTCCCAGCTGAACTGAAGAGGGCCAAGAACGCTGGGACAGCCTCCCTTTGCCTGCTAGGTAGTAAAGTCTGACCACTCCTGGGCCTGGTGGGTGAGCAGGTGTGCAGGGAAGTGCCTCAGGGCTGAGCCACCAGCAGGGGAGATGGAACATTTGGGGCTCTCGCAAGTGCCTAAACTGTTGGGCCGAGAGAGGGCTGGGGGAGTGTCCACCTGCCCTTTCTCCTGCAGAGAGATACGTTCAACCCTTGCCCCTCTGGCATCCTTCCTGCTCCTGGTAAATATTTCCAGCTGTTGCCGCTGTGTTGGTTCTCAGCATGACTAGCAGAGCGTGTGTGTCCTCCACAAGCAGCTAGAGTCCAAGCCTTCCAGAGTACTCCAACTCTCTGGTGCCCAGCCCCGTTAATCATCAAAGCCTGATGCAGTGTGGACCCGTGTTTCCCGAGCAGATCTCTAGGGCCAGGTGTGCAGAGTTCCCAAGTGCTTATCCCCTCCCTACTCTGTTCCTCTCTCTCCCACTTGTGGGCTTGGATGGGTGAAGGGATTGGGTCAGATCAATCTCAGTTTTGCCACTACCCTTCTCTGTGTGGTCTTTTCTTCTTCACCAGGTGTAGGTGGTCTATTCTGAAATCTTCAGGTCATTTTCAGGGTTAGTTTTGTTTGCTGTACTTGCTTTCTTGGTGCAAGGTGTGTGTGAGGGAGGAGGTTTCTACTTTGCCTTCTTTTCCCCCACACCCCGCTGCCATTTTTGTTCTAACTTTATTATAAAGAGTGACGTGAGAGTTTTTATATATTTGTTGTATAATATGACGTTAATACAATGGGTGACATCCAGTCAGCCTATGTTTTGTAACTTTAAAATTAGGTGACAAAATGAGTGCTTTTTGTTGCTTCCAATTAAAAAGTCCTTTAGACAGGGCCCAACATCAGCTCTTTCAATATTAAATTCTGTGTTATTATAAACAATTTTGGTACAGAGTTTATATATAACCCATTAGCTCTTATTTTTCTTTTTTGGCCATCTTACTGAAGTCAAAGTAATCCTTTGAGGCTAGTTGCTAAAAGCTATTGTAGTTTCTAAAGCTCTGATGAAGGAAGTAAGAAATAATCTTGAGCATAAGTGTCACATTTTGAACATTATACATAGCTTGCAATATATAGATATTAAGAAGAATTTGTATCATATTCTGGTTTTTTTTCAGTATTGGTTTTATTGTTCTTTGATCTGGAATAGATAGTGACTCCTGGAGTATGTCTTATTTTCTCCATTTAAACACAAACACACACAACAAGATTCTGGCTTTTTTTCTCTTGTCAAGCAGTTTACTTGACTGATCTCATACTCCCAATTCTTTACCTCTGTGGTGGTGAGCAGCTGTGTTACCTGTTCAGTTCTTTTTTTTTTTTATAATTTATTTTGGTATCATTATTCTACAATTACATGTGCAATATTATGGTGATTAAACTACCCCCTTCATCAGGTCCCCCCCACCAACCCCATTACAGTCACTGTCCATCAGTGTAGTGAGATGCTATAGAGTCACTACTTGTCTTCTCTGAGTTGTACAGCCCTACCCATGCCCCCCCAACATTACATTTGCTAATCGTAATGCCCCCCTTTCCCTCTTATCCCTCCCTTCCCACCCATCTTCCCCAGTCCCTTTCCCTTTGGTAACTATTAGTCGTTCTTGGGTTCTGTGAGTCTGCTGCTGTTTTGTTCCTTCAGGTTTTTTCTTTGTTCTTATACTCCACATATGAGTGAAATCATTTGATACTTGTCTTTTTGGCTTGGCTTATTTCACTGAGCATAATACCCTCTAGCTCCATCCATGTTGTTTCAAATGGTAGGATTTGTTTTCTTCTTATGGCTGAATAATATTCCATTGTGTATATGTACCACCTCTTCTTTATCCATTCATCTACTGATGGACACTTAGGTTGCTTCCATTTCTTGGCTATTGTAAATAGTGCTGCGATAAACATAGGGGTGCATATGTCTTTTTCAAACTGGGCTGCTGCATTCTTAGGGTAAATTCCTAGGAGTGGAATTCCTGGGTCAAATGGTATTTCTATTTTGAGTTTTTTGAGGAACCACCATACTGCTTTCCACAATGGTTGAACTAATTTGCATTCCCATCAGCAGTGTAGGAGGGTTCCCTTTTCTCCACATGACTTACATTCAGGTCTTTGATCCACCTTGAGTTTACCTTTGTGTATGGGGTTAGGCAGTAGTCCAGTTTCATTCTCTTATATGTAGCTGTCCGGTTTTTCCAACACCAGCTGCTGAAGAGGCTGTCATCTCCCATTGTATATCCAAGGCTCCTTTATCAAATATTAGTTGACTGTATGTTTGGGTTAATGTTTGGATTTTCTATTCTGTTCCACTGGTCTGTGGGTTTGTTTTTGTGCCAATACCAAATTGTCTTGATTACTGTGGCTTTGTAGTAGAGCTTGAAGTCAGGGAGCGTAATTCCCCGTTTTATTCCTCCTTCTCAGGATTGCTTTGGCTATTCGGGGTCTTTTGTGGTTCCATATGGATTTTAGAATTATTTGTTCCAGTTCATTGAAGAAAGCTGTTGGTAGTTTGATAGGGATTCCATTGAATCTGTAGATTGCTTTAAGTAGTATAGACATTTTGACAATATTTGTTCTTCCCAGCCAAGAGCATGGAATGAAATTCCATTTGTTAGTGTCCTCTTTAATTTCTCTTAGGACTATCTTGTAGTTTTCAGAGTATGGGTCCTTCACGTCCTTGGTTAGGTTTATTCCTAGGTATTTTATTCTTTTTGATGCAATTGTGAATGGAATTATTTTTCTGATGTCTCTTTCTGTTAGTTCATCGTTAGTGTATAGGAAAGCAACAGATTTCTGTGTGTTAATTTTGTATCATGCAACTTTGCTGAATTCAGATATTAGTTCTAGTAGTTTTGGAGTGGAGTCTTTAGGGTTTTTTGTGTACAGTATCATGTCGTCTGCAAATAGTGACAATTTGACTTCTTCTTTACCAATCTGGATGCCTTGTATGTCTTTGTTTTGTCTGATTGCTGTGGCTAGGACCTCCAGTCCTATGTTGAATAACAGTGGAGAGAGTGGGCATCCCTGTCTTGTTCACGATCTTAGATGAAAAGCTTTCAGCATCTCGCTGTTAAGTATGATGTTAGCTGTGGGTTTGTCATATATGGCCTTTACGATGTTGAGGTACTTGCCCTCTATACCCATTTTGTTGAGAGTTTTAATCATGAATGAATGCTGAATTTTGTCAAATGCTTTTTCAGCATCTATGGAGATGATCATGTGGTTTTTGTTCTTCTTTTTGTTGATGTGGTGGATGATGTTGATGGATTTTCGAATGTTGTACCATCCTTGCATCCCTGGGATGAATCCCACTTGATCATGGTGTATGATCCTCTTGATGTATTTTTGAATTCGGTTTGCTAATATTTTGTTGAGTATTTTTGCATCTGAGTTCATCAGGGATATTGGTCTGTAATTTTCTTTTTTGGTGAGGTCTTTGCCCGGTTTTAGTATTAGAGTCATGCTGGCTTCATAGAATGAATTTGGAAGTATTCCCTCCTCTTCTATTTTTTGGAAAACTTTAAGGAGAATGGGTGTTATTTCTTCTTTATATGTCTGGTAGAATTCACAGGTGAATCCATCTGGTCCAGGGGTTTTGTTCTTGGGTAGTTTTTTGAATACCAATTCAATTTCGTTGTTGGTGATTGGTCTGTTTAGTTTTTGTTTGTTGCTTGGTCAGTCTTGGAAGGTTGTATTTTTCTAAGAATTTGTCCATTACTTCTATGTTTTCCAGCTTGTTAGCATATAGATTCTCATAATATTCTCTTATAAATCTTTGTATTTCTGTGGAGTCCATCGTTATTTTTCCTTTCTCATTTCTGATTGTGTTTATGTGTGTAGATTCTCTTTTTCTCTTAATAAGTCTAGCTAGGGGTTTATCTATTTTGTTTATTTTTTCAAAGAATCAGCTCTTCATTTTATTTTGTTTGTTTTTTCAAAGAATCAGCTCTTGGTTTTTTTTCTATTGTTTTATTCTTCTCAATTTTATTTATTTCTTCTCTGATCTTTATTATGTCCCTCCTTCTGGTGACTTTGGGCTTCATTTGTTCTTTTTTTTCCAATTTCAGTAATTGTGTCTTTAGAGTATTCATTTGGCAGTGTTCTTCCTTCTTTAAATAGGCGTGGAGTGCAATATACTTTTCTCTTAGAACTGCCTTTGCTGGGTCCCACAGAAGTTGTGGCTTTGTGTTGTTGTTGTCATTAGTCTCCATATATTCTTTGATTTCTGTTTTGATTTGGTCATTAACCCATTGATTAATTAGCAGAATGTTGTTAAGTCTCCATGTATTTGTGAGCTTTTTTGGTTTCTTTCTAAATTTATTTCTAGTTTTATACCTATGTGATCTGAGAATTTGGTTCGTAGGATTTCAGTATTTTTGAATTTACTGAGGTTCTTTTTGTGGCCTAGTATTACGTGGTCTGTTCTGGAAAATGTTCCATGTGCACTTGAGAAGAATGTGTATGCTGCTGCTTTTGGGTGCAGAGTTCTGTAGATGTCTGTTACGTCCATCTGTTCTAGTGTGTTGTTCAGTGCCTCTGTGTCTTATTCTCTGTCTGGTTGATATGTCCTTTGGAATAAGTGGTGTGTTGAAGTCTCCTAAAATGAATGCATTG
>JAVSCE010000802.1:0-49703 GCA_032199065.1 Smutsia gigantea | reverse complement strand
CCAAGCCCCACTGCCCTGGCCTGCAGGAGTAGCCAACACATCACCTCCTCCAGGAATCCTTCCTCCAGGAGTTACCTCCACCTGCCACCCCGCGCAACCCGACCCCTACGGCCCAGCGCCCTCCGGAGTGCTCGTCCCTTGCGGAAATGTCCTCTGTGAGCCTGGACTCCCGGCGCCCAACCTTGTGGAGGCCTCCCCATCATCTGTACCCCTGACAAGGCCGCGAGCCCCGACGGCCTGGGCCAGGTCGGTTCTGTTCCCCGCAGGCCCCTCGGGCCTGGGCGTGCACGACTGCTCCGCAGGAAGGTTGTAGAGTGGATGAATCGGGGCCTTCACAGACCTTGAAGATGGCAGAAGCCCCGTGTGTCCTAAGGCGGGCCGCCTCCTGCGGGCCGAGAAGTAGCAGGCAACTCAGAATCCCCTTGCCTGAGCGAAGCCGCCTCCTCCCTCCTCGAGCCCCTGCAGCTTCCGCCCCTCCCTCCTCCTTCTTCGCTCCCGCTCTTTGTCTCCCCGGCGCCCGGCCTCCCCGCCACGCGACCCCCGCGTCGCCCCTTCCTGGAGGACCCCCGCGGGCCCCACGGACGCGACGCAACGCAACGCAACGCAACGCGTAACGGCCTTCCAGGCGGGGTCACCGCCTCGGCCCGGCCTGGCGGGCAGGGAGGCGGTTCTCTCCATCTCCTTTTCCCTCTCCCTCTCGGTGTTTCTCTTTCTCTCTCACGCGCGCGCGCGCGCAAACACACACACACACACACACACACACACACACGCACGCACACACACACGCACGGAGCATCCTCCCGTCAGGTCTCCTGGTCCAGCCCCGCCCGCGCCTCCAGCTTCCTGCAAACCATCCTCTCTCCCCACACTGCCCCCATTCCCTCTGGCCCAGGACCCTCCTCGTCCACCCCAACCCCACCCTCGGGATGGAGCGGATCGAACCCGCCCGGAACCCCCCGCGACCGGGGTGACGGCCCCCCGCCCCTCTCCCGTCTGGACCCCCCGCCTCGAGCACCATGGGCCTGAGGAGTTCCCAAGGCTCCAGACGCTGAAGATGACTGATGCTGGAGGTGAGCGGCCGGACCCCAAGGGCCCCGAAGTGGCCGGAGAAGCGGGCCTGGGGGCCACTTGGGCTCACGGTGGGACCTTGAGTAGGGTTGGATGAGACGAAGCAACAACAGCCTTTCTTCCCCTGTCCCTAGGGGGGCCGCGCAGAGCTGGGCTGGGTGCTGGGCTGTCAGGGGAGGGGGTGGAGATAGGATTGGTGTCCCTAATCCTCTCCCTCCTGGAGAAATGTTTTAAAACTGGTGTTGGGGGAGGGGGAGAGGCCTTAACTCTTCCTTGCCCACCGAGTTGGACTGATGGATTGGACAGAAACTAGCCCGGCTCTGACTGGGGGAGAGAGGCCCTGGGAGTGCAGTAGATGTCCTGTCCTTCACCCCAACCCCATCTCCCTGGCCATCAGGGGGATCCGACTTTTGCGGAATGCCCCAAGCCTGGGCCTCTCTAAGGGGGCACCCTTCTCTCTAGCTCCACAACTGCCTCTCCAGCCCTCAGGCGGCTCCTTCCTGGCCTTTCCCGGCTGCACTTCTCTCTTGGTCTCTTTCTTCTCTTTCAGGGACCCTTTTCTCTTGCCTGCCCTGCTGGGGCCACCCCTCTCCCCAGGGCAGACTCTTGGTTCCCGACACCCTCCCTTGGGTCTCCCTTGGCCACTGGAGCCCTTTCTCCACCACTGCTTTCCCTGGCCCAACTCTCTCATCTCTTTCTTGCTCTCCCTTCTCTCTGCAGCTCTGTGGCCTGACTCCACTAGCTTCTCTCTGTTCTTCCTCCCCACTTCCCTCCAGGGCTTGTGCACCCGCTTTTCCTCTTTCTTCTTCCCTTGGGTCCCAGGAAGCTTTGAGCTGGCAGGCCTCCCTTACTCCCAGATAAAGGTCAAAAGTCATAGGTGATATTACTCTGGGACTTGGAAGCTTTGGGAGGAGGACAGGTTCATTTATATCTGTGGCAGTTACCTAGTTGCGCGCGCGTGTGTGTGTGTGTGTGTGTGTGTGTGTGTGTGTGTGTGTGTGTGTAGGGAGTGTGAATTAGAGGGTTGGTCTAATTTTCCAAGGCTCAGTTTTGGAAGGAGGGGTTTGGGTGGGAGGGGCCTGGTGACCTCCCTGGTGTCCTGCTTCCCAGAGTCCACCATGGGACAGTGTGTCGGGGGGCCCATACCCACCTCAGGGAGTTAGTTGTTGAAGGGAGGGAAAGAAAGGAGTTTGTGTTGAATTGGGATGAATTGGGCCCAGGTGTGAGCTGGAAGCCCCAGCCCACCTCAGAGGCTATCTGAAAGAAGACTCCATCCACAGGAGGAGCTCCACCCTCCCCTGGGACCTGGAATAAAGAACATATGGGATCTCCATTCTCAGGTAGTCCAAAAGAGGAGACACACTACTGCCTTCAGGGAGCTCTGTTCTTGTCGGGGTAGGGTGCAGTTCTTACCTTCAGAGAGTACCCAGTCTGAGGGGGAACACTGGCCCTCCTCAGGGAGCTCTCATCTGATGTAGGGAAGACATGGCACATCTGGGGACTCAATGAAGTATGAAAAATTCCCCATTTCCCAGGGGTTGGAGAAGGGTGGATTTAGAAATTATGTACACAAATGGGAGGGGGGAGGTCTATCTAGGACAGCTTTCTGGAGGAGGTGGCAGCTAGCTGGGTCCTGGCCAGATGAGGCTTTGTGACTGAATGAGGGAATTTGGTTCATTCTTAGGGGCAGCATCTCTTCCCATCTGGTCCTTCAAGAAGGAAGAGAGGGTCTAGAACTTCTTTGCTACTAGCACCCAGAGTTCAAGAACAACAGGAGGGTTCTTGGAGGTCCCGTGTCCCTGGCTCCTTCTCATACCTCATTTCCTGCCATCAGCCCTAAGCATCTAAGGAGCTTGGGATGGAGGTGATTCTGAAGTGTCTCCCAGTCCTCCTAGCTGCTCTCCTCCCTCCACCTGTCTCCCATTTCCCAGCAGTCCTTTCCTCATTAGGATCCTCCAGAACTCCAGGTCATCACCCAGGATAGGGCTGAGGGACAGGTGACCAGGTGGAGTTCTGCCTCTTGACCTCCTGCATCTCAGTTTTCCCATCTGTAAGGTGGGGATACTAAGAATCCTAAGCTTGGCCAGCTCACAGTGAGATGATATCTATGTAATAACAAGAGAAGAGTTAGAAAAGACTCCAGTAAGCATGTGGCCTAGTCTTCCTACACCTGTTAAGTGTATGGTCTAGCCTAGTGTCCTGCCCCTCTCCTGGGGACCTGAGTGCTAGAAGTAATCAGAGGTCATTTCCCAGCATGCAGTGTGCCCCTGCCCCTGAGCTTCCTATCACTTCCCTTGTCTGGTATTCCCCTGTCCCTCTAACACCCAGACCTTGGTTTAGAGCTGCTTCCATCCTAGGTCTGCTAGAACAGATTGTTTCAGCTGTGCATATCCTGTTTCTCCACCTGCCCTCCCTTCTTGCTTCCCACCAAAAGCCAAAACACAACAAAACCCTTACCCATCCACACTTCTTCCCAGAACGTAGTTGATGCATCATAGAGATTTGGCTGTCCACTGTTTTGCTATGAGTACTCCTCATACCCCCTGCATCTGTGAGTCTTTCTAGAACTGTGAGAACTGTGAGTTTGTCAAGAACAGCAGCCCTGCTGATGGTGCCAGCTTCCTGAACAGCTCGTGTTCAGGAAGGCAGGTGGTGAGTGCCTCAGTGATGAGCGGGGGCAGGCAGAACTGGGTGATGGATGGATGGGTGGTATGAATTGATGGATGGATGGGTAAATGAATGGATGATGGTGGATGGATGAATGATGGATGAGTGAACAAATGGATGCATGAATGAGCAAGTAGATGGATGGATAAGTAGGTAGGTAGGTAAATGGATGAATGGAAGAACGTGGTTTCTGGTCCTGACTTTGTCATTAGTTTGTTAGGTGATCTTAGGCCAGCCATTCTCCCCCATTTCCTTATTTGCAAAATGAGAGTATTGGAGTTAATAATCTCCAAGATTTCTCCCAGATTTCTGTTGGACAGTTTATGGTGATTAAGTTTTTAGGGAATGCTAATGATGGAAAGGCCCAAGAGAGTGAAGGGGAGAAGCTCAGTGACCCACGTGAAGGCACACAGCAAATCAGCTTGGACCAAGACTGCAGGACTTGGCCTGTGTCTACACCCTGGATTTGCTCCTGCCCCCGACCGCACAATCTGGGATGTGGCTTAGATGACCTCTCTCCCAGGGGGCTGGAAGAAGGGTTCTAAGGGAAGGTGAGGAGCCAGAAGGCCGGGAACAGGTAGTCTTTGGCAGCACCCTTGCCTCCACCAACCTGAACCTCTTCTCCACAGTCTTTTTCTCTCTCCCACCTTGTTCTCCCCAGCTGTCTTGAGTCATGGCTTCTTCAAAGCTCCGAGAACCCGCAGATGAGGTTTTTGGTAAGTTCTGTTCAGCTATATCTCTAGCCAAGGCCACCCAGCATTGGGGGGTTCCCTTGGGGACATGTGTGTGTGTGTATGTGTGTGTGTGTGCTGTGACCTTACAGCCTGAATCTTTGTCTCTACTGTCTGAGTGGACATGTCAATTACAACAGCAATAATAGTAAGGGTCCCCATTGATTGTTTATCTCATGCCAGACACTAGGCCAGCACCCCCATCTCACATGCACAGTGTCATTTAATTCTCAAAGTAATGCTAAGAAGTATGACCATTATAGACAAATGGAGGGCACAGAGTACTGAAGCAACTTGATTTGAAGATCACATGGTAGGTTAGTGGCAGAGCTGGGACTAGAACTCCGGACTCCGTGCTCTCAGTCACTGTGCTATACACCGTATCCCCCAGCACAGGTGACATGTTACCTCCAAGTTGCATAAATAAGGACCTTATCTGACATGGATGTGCATGGAAATCAAATACATAACACACACTCAGCCTCAATACTCCCAGGCCAGGCCCCTCTGTACACACTGGGGTGCACGCACACACTGGGGTACACTCATATACTGGGGTGCATGTGTATACCTGCCTGCCCCATCATTTACCCCCTGCAGCCTTTCTATGGTGTGGAGAAAGACCACCCCGACAGGGCAGAGTTCCCAGCATGCATTGGTGTGGAAAGGCTGTTTCCCAGATGGACTCAGGAGCAAAGGAACATGGAGGGAGAGGTGGGGACACAGAAGCAGCTGCCTGAAGCCTACAGTATGTGCACAGCCTTGAGCGGCTCCCAGCTTCTCCTCCCCTCCCTTCTCCTCATCTCTACCTTCCTTACCCTCCCCTGCTCACCTCATCCTTCCCTGCCATGGCAACATGCCCTGGAAATGCCAGGAACTGCTGCCTCCTGGCTCCTGGGGAACGCCACTTCCTGCCGGGCCTCCCTGTGGAATGGAAGGTTGGCCTCCTGGACTCCCCTAGCCTTGAGCTGCCTCTGGACCTCAGACTCTTGAGTCTTTCCACCTCCACCCAGGCCTGGCCTGACAAGATGAGCTCCCCCTTTCTTGGGTTTCTTGACCTCCACTCCTCCCACCCTCACCCCAACTCTTCTTGTTTTCCTTCTCAACCTGCTGAGGTAGCTGACCTGCCTTGTCTGCTTCCTGATGCGAAAGGCAATTAAATATTCATGACTCCCCACTGCTCAGGGCCAGGCTAACTCCCTGCTGGGGAGAGAGACTGAGAGAGAGACCGGCAGATACAGATGGAGGGAGAGCAGGGAGCCAGAGGAGAGACAGGCTCCACCTTGTTTCCAAAAGCCCCAAGCCCCTGTGGAGTCCCTTTGCTCCTTAGACCCTCCAAGGGGAAATGACCACGGTCCTGATGTGGCCCAGAGTCAGAGGTAAAGGGCCTTCTCCCTGGCCTGGGGTGGCTGGGAACCAGCTGAGTGCTGGAGGGGCTCATCAGCTCCCCTCCCCAGACCCCGCAGAACAGCAAGAGCACTGGCCTGGGAGCCAGGAGACCCGGAAACCACCCCTATCTCCCTCTGCACCCTTGGCCACATCTTTCCTTTCTGAGCTTTAGTTTCCCCACCTGTAAAATGAGGCATTGAACTCACAGGTCACTCCCGTCTCTGTCTCAGAGGAGGAATAGGGGGCTTGGTAGCTGTACACAGAGCCAGACTGCCTATAATCCTGGCCTACTCATCTCCAGCTCATGCCCTTGGGCAAATTAAGGCTGCCCTGGGGATTCCTGGAGTCTCCTCCTTGTAGGGTTGGGGGGAGGATTAAGTGAGCTAGTAATTGTAAAGCACTTAGAGCTGGTGCCTAGCACAGTGAGAGTGCAGTAAGCATTAGCTATTGTTATTCTGTGGTTCAGTCCTCGATCCCTGCTGCCGAGGGATAATGCAGATTCTGTGTAGGAGCAGGGGACAGAGAGCTCCCTTCTCCGGCTCAGCCCCAGGGTCTGGAAACACCAAAAGTAAAGCAGGGGCAGCTAAGGAATGAGTTGAGCGGTGTTGAGCCTGGGGTCCAAGAAAGCAGTCCTTTGACAGTATCCCTCCCCTCTCCAAGCCACCCCAGCCACCCCTGGACAACTTGAACAGTCCCTTTGGGTCCACCTTCCCCTTTCAGCCAGGCCAGTCCCGTCTCCTTGCAGGCCACACTGGCCCTGGGGATCCTCAGACACGACAAGCCCAAGCCCACACAGCCCCTTCACCTTACAAAGCTCTTTCCTGTTCTCCCTGCCACCTTGCCTCTTTACTGTCACCCACACCTCAGCCTGGCTACCTGATCTAAAGCTGTAGCTCCCCAGTCACCCTGTCTCTCATCCTAGTATGTGCCAGGCTCTGTCCCAGGCCCTGGAGAGACAGCCCCCAACAAGCCTAATAAAGTTACTGCCCTTATGGAGCTTGGATTCTAGAGCAGGGGCAAGCAGGGGACCGACAATAAAGCCCACTGAACTAAACAAGGAGCATATGAGTGGTGAGGAGTGCCACGCGGAGGATTAAAATGGGGATGTGATGGAATGGGGCATCAGCACCTCCCGGTGTCTTGAGCGCATCGCTGCCCAGCTATGCGCTGGTCCACAAAGTGTGACTTTGCTTCAATGCATCAGACACCACCTGGACCTGCACCAGGCTCTCGTGATACTCAGTGGACAGTGAAGGGCTTTGTCCTGTGCAGTGTGCAGCCTGGCGTAGGATAGTCATTTCCAACCAGATCGCAGTGCTGAGGTCCGAGCTGGTGGGTGGTGGTGAGATGATGTATTTGAGTTGACAGCCAAAGAAGGGGTGGAGAGTGATGGCGCAGAGAGAACAGCATGAGCATGGGATGCAGGTGGGAAACGAAGGTAGAGGCAAGTATAAGCAGTTTAGCACAAATATCACCCACAGCTAGTGCTTAATGAAGCACTTACCACATCACAGGCATTATGGCAAAGTGCTTTATATAGGTCATCTTATTTAATGTTCACAACTCTATGATACCCCTATTATGACCCCATTTTACAGATGAGGAAGCCAATACCTAAATGTAAGTAACAGGTACAGAGCCACCCAGCCAGCAAGTGGCAGAACTGGATTCAGCATGGGCCATTCAGCTGTGGGGCCTATGTGCTTAACCATGGTGCCGTGTAAGAGCAGGCTGCACAGAGGAGGGAGTGTGGGAAGGAGTGTGGGAATCACAGAAAGGGTGGGTTGAAACCCCTCAGGCCTTGAATGGAGGACTGAGGGGCCAGCCCCCTGCCCTCCTCTCCAGCAGGTTTCAAAAGCAAGAGTGTAGAGGGCACAGTCAGAAATGTGCTTTAGAAAGTTTCTTCTACCTTATAGAGAGTGGGGAGGGAGGCGGCTGGAGGGAGGGCGCTAAGAGTGGGCAGATGTTGAGGTCATGTTCTGGGATGGCGGCGGGTGGGTGGTAGGTAGTTGGTGGAGACCTGAGCTAAGGAAGTTCAGTCCCCAGGGAGAGAAGAGGCCGGGTTCCAGGGGTGTGAGGAAGGAAAATGAACAGGACTCTTGTTTTGTTTTGTTTTTTATTAATATTTACTGAGCACCTACTATGTACCAGGCACCATTCTATGCTGTGTTAGAGCAATGAACAAAATAGAGAAACATCTGCCCTCATGGAGCTGACATTCTAATGGGTGGAAAGAGAAAATAAACTAAATAAGTAAATATGTCAGAAAATGATAAATTATATAGGAATAAATAAGGGTTGGGATTCTGGGGGGAACTATAAATTGGGTGCTCAGGGAAGTCCTCAATGAGGGAAAGCATTTAAGCAAAAACCTGAGGGAGCTGAGGGAGAGAATCACGCAGAAATCTGTCTAGAGCTGAGCAGGAAAAGGGAAGAGGAAGTGCAAAGGCCCTGAGGTGCAGGCTAGGTTTGTGTGAGGAAGAGCTAGGAGGCCAGAGTGGCTGGAGCGGAGAGAGTGAGAGGGAGAGAAGAAGAGGCTCAGAGAGGTAAAGGGAGTGCAGACTGAGTCTGGAAAGCCACTGGGAGAACCTGGACTCTTACTCTGTGTGAGATGGAAGTTCCTGGAGGCTTCTGAGTAGAGGATTAACAAGAGCTGACATGTTTTATCAGGATCACTTGGGCTGCTATATTGAAAATAGACTGTAAATAGATGGAAAGGGAGGAGGAAAGACCAGCTAGGAGGCTTTTTTAATAATTGAGGCAAGAGGTTATGGTGGCCTAGACCAGGGAGGTGGTGAGTCTCCCTCTCCTTTCCTCTGCCCTGCCCTCCCATCCTCTCCTCTTCTCCCTTCCCCTTCTGCTCTCTACTCTCTCTGTGTGCATGTGAGTTGTGTGCACAGACATATGCATACACAGTATTTTATGGTGGGAAATTAAAAGTAGAGGGACTAGCTCAGTGTATTCCACCACTCGCTCATGTACCGCTCCCACAACCTCAACAATTGTCGGCTCCTGGCCAGTCTTGTCTCATCCGTATCCCTTTCCACTCTCTCCTCCTGTTCCTCTGGATTATTTTGAACCTAATCCAAAATATATCATATCACCATAAATATTTTAGTATACCTAGATATAATTCAAAAGTAGAGCTAACAGGAATTGTGGATGGGTCAGCTTGTAGGGTGAGAGGGAAATAGAGGAGTCAAGGGTGACTCCAGGGGTGTGGCCTGGGCAGCTGGAAGGATGGAGTTGCCATTTGCCAAGAGGGGAGGACTGGGGGGAACAGCTCGAGGTGGGGGTCAGGAGGCCAATTTTGACATGCAAGCTAAAAATGCCTGCTGGACAACCAAGTGGAGGAATCACGTAGACAGCTGGACACATGAATTACCAACTGGGTGGGGCTGAGGGGGAGGTTAGCTCAAAGCTATTGAATTGGGCAGATGGGTGAACAATGGGGCCTTTCCCTCAGGCAGGGAACAGAGAAGTCAGTTTGAGGCAAGGTGGTGGATTAATTGTGATGGCTTGAGATGTCTGTGTGCCTCTGATATGGGAGGTTCCGTGGCAGGTGTTCAGGAGCCCAGGCTTGGGATTCAGAGGGGGGCCAGGACAAGAAACAGACAGGTGGTCATTAAGCAGGGAGAGAAACTGGGGTGGCTTAGGGGGTGTCTGCAGGCAAGAAAAAAGGAGCAGGCAAGGCAGGACAGGCATGAATAATGAGTGACAGGCATGACAGGGATTTAGGACCCTGACATCCTGGGGTGGGGGGAGTAAGGGAGAAAGATCAAGACCCATCCTGAGGTCTGATAACCTGAGGACCCCTGTTCAGCCTGGAGACTCTAGTGCCAAGCTCTGGGACAGTGCAGAACGAGGGCTTCATTCTCAGATGGAGCAAATGAAAAAGTGAAACTAGGAGCAATAGGGTTTATGCATGATCTGTTTGGGGTTTGCCTACTCTTCTTCCCTGTCTTCATCCAAGATGTAGCACTGACCCCAGGACCCAAGAGACAGGCTTCAGGGGACTGTGGGTTTTCTTCCCTTCTCTTCCACTGACTTGTAGGGAATCTGCCTGCACCATTTTAACTGTGGGCCCTCTTAGCAATGCTGTCTTAGGGTGCGATCCTGAGCGTGGTACAGCAAGCCAGCATCCCCAGCAGGGACAGTCTCTGGAGCCAGACTAGCCAGGACCATTGCTAACTGGTGGCTTCAGTCAAGGGACTTAACCTCTCCGAACCTTATTTGCTCAGCTGTGAAATGTGCATAATAGCTGTACCTAGCCTTCAGGTAGTTAAGAAGAAAAGGTAATGGATATACATTCTGGCACACAGTAGGTGCTTCTTAAGTGGTAGCCATTATTACCATGTTCTCTCCAGCCTCACTCCCCAGCTCTCCCTTTCACAAACAAGCCCTTCAATTGCCCTGGAGTTGACCCTCGTCTGCTTCCCTGCTTCTCAGCGTTGCATATACCAGCTTGCAAACTGCTGTCTTGCAAACTCCCACCCAGACCTTAAGACCCAGCTTTGGTGTTTCCTCCTCCAACCCATCCGAACAGGGCTGCCCAGTCCTCCGGTGCCTGTGAGTTCCATCACACTGCTGTATTTATGTGCTGACATGTCAGCCCCCTCAGGGACTGTGAGAGAGCCTGCTTTCCATCTCATTTGTACTCTCGGCACCTGGCATTTGGAAACATTTGTTGAATGTCTGGGGTGTGAGTGCAGGTGGCCACTTGTGGTGGGTCTCTGGGCTGGCTGTCCTCATGTGTCTAGTCTAGTCTCTGCCCCTTCACCCGGCTCACAGACCTGGACTTGGCTGTGCCAGAGACCGTCAGACTGGACAGCAGTTTACACAAGGCCCGGGCCCAACTACTGGCCAAGGGCCGGAGACACCGGCCATCCCGCTCGAGGCTTCGGGACAGTGCTAGCTCTGCAGAGGATGGCGAAGGCTCCGATGGGCCCGGAGGCAAGGTTAGGGCAACCCACCCAATCACACATACCCCACCCACCCTTCTTGCCCCTGGATAATCCCTCCAAACACCTCTTCCTGGGAAGCCACACCCCCCAGACTTTGACATTATAATGCCGACAACTATTACCTGCATTATGGCTCATTTCATCCCTTTAAGGAAGGTATTACCGTTCCCATCATACAGATGAGGAAACTGAGTCTCTGAGAGGTTCAGTTTTGAAGTCACACAGTGAAGTGAAAGAAGCAGGATTCAACCCCACTGAAGGCCCTGTCTCCCACCTCTCAATGCCCAGCCACCCCTCTGCCCACCGGCAGGGGGGATCCCTGCCTCCAAGTTCCCAAGGAACCCAAAAGTCTGGGCTCCTGGCTTTGGGATGAAGTTGGGCGGGGGGTTTCTCTCGCACTTTACAGGGTGACACCGCCCCTCTGGGAAGGGAGGGGAGGGCTGACAATGAGCAGTTGCCACTTTCCCCAGGTGACGGACGGTTGCGGGACCCCCCTGCATCGGCTGCGCTCGCCTCTGCACTCGGGCCCGGGGTCCCCGGGCGGAGGCCCTTTTTGTCTGGAGCCTCCGGGGTTGCGGCGCAGCCTGGACGAGGACGAAACACCACCCTCGCCGCTCACACGCTACCGGCCCCTGCACAACGCCGCCTCGCACGAGGGCCTGGCCGCCGCTTCCTGCTCTCCGCCGCGCTCAGCGCCCTCCTCAGACAGCTCACCCAGCTTCGTGCGCCGCCACCCACGCGCAGAGCCGCACAGCGAAGGTGAGCGGCCGTCGGCGGGGCGCCCCCTGCTGGTGTGCACCGGGTCTGCAGCGGCTCCTCCGAGTCCCGGGACGCAGAAGCGCAAGGCTGGACCACGTGGGTGGGAATGGCTGGGCTGGGGGAGGTGGGGAGTAAGCTTCAAGGTTCATTCTTTCATTTATTGAGCGGCTACCAGGTGCCAGACACTGTTGGACCCTGGGACACATGAGTAAGCAAACAGATGGGGTTCTTGTCCTCACGGAGCTTGGAGTTGCCGGGAGAAACCACTAATTTATAGTTTAAGGTGGAAGAAATCAAGTAATCCTTTAAAATATATAGTTACAAGCTGTAATAAGTGCTCTATGAGAAACATGCACGGTGGTGGGACAGCATGCATCAGGGTGAAAGGACCTAGTTGGGGGCATCCTGAAAGGCTTTGAGGAAGTGGTATGGGAGCAAGATTGGAAGGCTGGTGGGAAGTTGGCCTAAGTAAGATTAACAGTAAATAGTAGCGGTCCCTACTTTTCAGGGTGGTTTATGGTTTGTGTAATGCTTTCAGGAACATCTCATGAAATATTTGAGATGAAGGGAGCTCAGAGAGGTAGTGATTTGTCCCAGGTCACAGCTGTGAAGAGCCAGGTTACCTGATTCTAAGCCATGAGAACTTCTGCCACCTCACACGGGCAGCTGAAGGAGGCAGGCAAGCCACACACAGGTTATTTGCTTCCTTCTCTTCCCCAGAAGATGACAGCCGGGATGCCAGCCCACCTGAGCCTGCCAGCCCCACCATCGGCCTGGATAAGAAGACTCGCCGGAAGTTTCTGGACCTGGGGTGAGTGGTGGAAGGGCCAGACCCAAAGGCTTGGAGCTGTCAGGGTGCAGGGCGGCACAGCAGGCAGCACCACCCCGCCCCTCCGCCTCTCCACAGGGTCACCTTACGCAGAGCGTCCACCAGCAAGAGCCGGAAGGACAAGGGCAGCAACCGCCTGTCTGTGGGCAGCAGGTAAGCCATACTGACAGCACCTCAGCCAATGCCTCCCCCCATAGCTCCCGGGGGTCCCTGGCCTCCCGTCGGTGCCCACACCCATGCAGGGCACTCTTTCCACAGGGAGTCAGTGGAGGGGGCCGGCAGGTCAGGGGGCTCCCCGTTCCTGCCCTTTTCCTGGTTCACAGACAGTGGCAAGGGCTCGGCGTCCTCTGGCAGCACCACCTCCCCTGCCTGCTCTCCTAAACACGAGGGCTTCAGCCCTAAGAAGTCAGCTTCTCAGGTGAGTCCATGGCCTTCGGGCCCCACCCTCAGGTGATATGAGGGCACGCTTCACCCTGGCTCAGGCTGGGATCCAGGCATTCCTAGCATCCATTTGCCCATCCATGGATTCATTAATTCATTCACTCATTCATATTCTGAGTAGTTCATTCATTGATTCATTCATTGCTGCATCTGTTCAACATGCACCACTGGACACTGATTCCCCTGCCACATGCCCAGCCTGAGGGCTCCTCCATCCCGGCCAGCTCTTCCACCTGGCTCAGTTCTAGCCCCACATCCTGTCTTAGGAGCTGGGCTACTTGTGTAGTGGGGTAACACTTGGGGGAAAGAGAGGTGAATAGGACCCCAACCTAGCTAATGCTCAGAAAGCTTGAAACCCTGTGGGAGAAGTGAAACCAGGTAACAGAAGCAGTAAGGAGCATCTGTTTATGTTCATACAGCTCACAAAGCTCCACATGCATGTTTTTGCTTTACTCTCACAAAGGCTTACACTTGCATTACACAGATGAACAAATGAAGGCCCACACAAGGGACTTGCATGGATTAGTTGCCAGGCTTTAGGACCCTCAACCCAGTTGTTCTGTGGTTCTGTTCCTTATGTACAGCAGAGTCAGAGGAAATCAGAAAGCTTGGAATTCAAGGGAGGAGTCACTGTGTGAGTGACTTCTGCCTCAGCCTTCCTTCTTCCCTCCCTCCCTGCACGCCCCCTTCCGTTCTTCCATTTCTTCCTTTTCTTGTGCTGGGTCCTGGGGACACCATGGTGAGTAGACACAGCCCAAGCCCTCATAGAGCTTACAGCCTCTAACCAGGCACTTACAGGCCGAGGGGCTGAAGGGCATAGTGAGAAGTCACAAGGCAGGGACACCTGACCTGGCCTAGGATAATCCTGATCTGCTGTTTGTAGGAAGCAACACGTAGGCTGATACCTCCTCCATTCCTGCTATTTTGCCTTGCTCAGTTCTAGCCCCATGTCCTCCCAGAACCTCAAATCCTCATGCCTTACATGAGTCACCCTATGGTATGTGCCTGCCCAGCTCCTGGTTCATGCACAGAAGCACTGAGAACTCCTACTGCCCAGCTCCATCCGGTTGAGGGCAGGGGATTGGGGGCAGTGCCTTGGGCTTGGGAGCAAGTTCTTGCCTCAGCAGTGTGCACCCCTTCCTGTCTAGGAATCCACCCTGAGTGATGACTCCACACCCCCCAGCAGCAGCCCCAAGATCCTGAGTGGTCCCCGGCAGGAGACCAAGTGTTCCTACCCTTACCACACGCTGTCCCAGTCTTCAGATGAGGTGAGTAAGCCCTGACCTCTGACGCTGCCAGGTGTGCGGGCCACAGGCCCTGTCTTCTCCCTCACTCTCCTTGGCCTCCACCCCAGTTCCTGGACGAACCTCTCCCTCCTGTCCACCACTGGACCAGTCAGCAGGTGGGCCAGTGGCTGCAGAGCCTCAACCTGGAACAATATGCTGCCGAGTTTGCGGCACGGCAGGTGGATGGGCCGCAGCTGCTGCAGCTGGATGGAAGCAAACTGAAGGTGGGTCAGAGTGGAAAGGCCATGACCCAGCCAGGCACTGAGGCAACCTTCAAGGATTGGGTTCCACTCATTCTGACCTTTATACTCCAAGGCCACAGCTCTGACCTCTGACCTCTAGGCAAGGTCCTTGGCCTAATCTTTGTACTCTAGCATGTGTCCCTAGTCTGATTTGAAACTCAAGCCCAATTCTTTGGTTTGATCTTCAAACTCCAGCCCAAATCTCCAGGTTGACCTACCTTTAGGACTATCATATCATCTGATTTTTTAATGAGTCTCCTGGTATCATGGGAAGCCAGGCCTCTCCCAATCACCTTGGCTAATTCTCAGTCATGGTGGCTGGTGGTAGTTGGGGAAGGTCAGGGGCCTCTGACCTCTGTGCTGGAAAATTTCTGGCCTGTTTTCCACCCTCTGCTGAGTTGTCGGGGGAAGGGGTGGTGAGAAGATTCCCCAGAGAGACTCTGGAGAAGGCCACTGACTAGCTGTGTGACTTTGGGCCAGTCACCCCACCCCCCTGTGGGCCTCAGGGGATCAGGCAGGGCATGCCAAGGCTGAGATCCTGTATGGAGGAATGGGAACCAAAGATTGGGGCGGGGGCATGGCACCCCCCAAACCTCATCTCTCCCAACTACTCCCATTCCAATCTTGCCTTGAGGGTTCTGACCTATTAGCAAGTCCAAGAGCTGGAGGCCACACTTTAGGGAGGTCTTGCAGGGCTCCAGAATCCACTAGGGGCACAAAGAGCTTGGGGCTTGGGTCAGCCAGGCCTGGTGGTGCCTGGCCTCTCCCTCACCCCTGCATTCCTCCCCCAGAGCCTGGGGCTCAGCAACTCGCAGGACCGGGCGCTAGTGAAGCGGAAGGTGAAGGAGCTGGCAGCCGCGGCCGAGAAGGCGCGCAAGGCCCAGGAGAAAGCTGCACGGCAGCGTGAGAAGCTCCGGCGCAGGGAGGAGGCCAAGAAGAGCTAGGGGTGGATGGGGGTGGGGGTAAGCACTGGCACCCAGCGTGGGGTGGCCGCTGGGCTCCGGCCCGGGCCTCACTAGGAAGGCAGGGCCTGGGCACCAAGCTTGGGCTGGCCTGGCCCCATGCTGTCAGCAGGTACACACCTTCTCACTCTGTCACTCGTCTGGACCCAGATCCCCCAGAAAGGGAGACCCCAGCGAGAGGGCCTAGTAATAAATCTTATTTCATGGACTTGTTTGGCACAATGTTCCTGTGGGAGGTTACGGGCAGAGGGAAGAAAGGCCAGGGCTAAAGTAAGTCCGGGAGCCCAGAAGCACCTGGGTCAGTCGGCCTCTCTGCCCTCAGGCCACAGTAGTACTGGGCCAGCAGTGAGTGAGGATGCCTGCCTGCCTTCCAGAGGCCCTGAGACAGGCCAGGGTCCTAGGGCTCAGAGATGTAGGTTAGGCCTCTGGGCAGGAGGAGGTGTTCGTCTCCAGCCCTCCCAGGTGGCTGTGTCAGGAGAGCTTTGTTCTGCTCCCCAGGGAGGCTAGGCACTGCAGTAAGTCGCACTCAGGGTAGACTCCCAGTCTGCGTTCCTTCACGGGTGAGCAGAGAAAGCAGCATGGTCATTCTACGCTGTCTGTGCAAGGACTTTAGAAGGATGAAAACTGCCCTCTGTTTCCCCTTCCCTGTCCTGTAGGTCCCAATGGTGGTAACATCCATATAGGCCCACCCCTCCTGGGGCCCATTCAAGGCTGGCTCTTTGGCCTGCTGTCCAACCCAGGGTACTTCTCCCACTGTTTCTTCAGAGGGCATCTGAGCCCTCTCTGGGGACAGAGCAAACCTGGGAGCCAGTGGGGACAGAGAACACCCCCTACCAATGCCTAGGTGGCACTGAACTGGTGAATCCTCACCCCAGCCAGGTAGAAAGGCAAAATCTGGGACTTGCCCCTGGAAGCTGCTAGACTGGTAGGGCTCATCAGCCCTCTCCTACCTGCCTGGGTCCCCATCAGGGCCCATCAGAGCTCCAGCCTTTGCAGACAATGCAGGCTTTGGTTTGCTGGGCCACAGGAGGAGTGGGATCAGCCCCTCTGGCAGAGAGTGGATCTCCTAGCAGCCCAGGGACAGGCATATGTACTTGTAGGGAGCATCAGGTACGATGCTGGCCAGCAGCTAGACCAGCTTCTGGAGCACTGGCCAGTCATCACAGAGGCCACGGGGCCTCTGATTAGAAGCCCCCTTCCAACTCCCATCTGTCTAGAGCTGTGGACAGGCACCCAGTGCATGCCAGTTCCCCTCATTCCTGCCCGGGGCCATGGCTTGAGGGCTCTCCCTGGTATGGCCAGGGCCCTCTCCCTCAGACTCAGCCCTTTACTCTTCTGTGCTAGGAGAGGACTTCAGAGGGAAACTGAGAGGCGGGGGCACCGGCACCATCTGGGCCTCGTGGGAAGATTGTAAGGCACCCAGGTCCTTGAAACTATCAGGAGCTACATGGGTGCCTATCTGCATGTGAAGGGGGGAGGCAGTACTCAGTCTATTTCAATAAACACTTACAATGTGCCAGTGCCCTTTCTTTCTGCCCCAGGTTGGGGCTGGGCTGGGTCAGGAGGCTGTGCGGTCTCCTGGGGGGGGGGGGGGGGTGCCATGTCTGTCACCGGGCGCCGTGCACTCAGGTCTTTTATGGCTTGGCCTGGTGCTGGGCTCATGGTACACATTGTGTCATGGCCTGAAAGGGGCTGGGTGTCCTGGGTGTGTCTTATGTTGGTCATGGGCTGCAGTCTGAGTGTGTGTGTACGGGTCTCCCTCCCAGTAGGAAAGCAGCCAGGTCACAGTCTCAGCGGATCTCCTCTTTACTGTGGATGTCACTGTCACCATTACAGCCACAGCGAAGAACACACAGCTTTAACCCCCTGTGTGCTAAGGGGGAAGGTGGGGGCATTCAGGCTATAAAACTAGCTATGTACACAGAGCATTCCAGGGAGAAAGCCAGCCCCAGCATGCACATATCTGGGCACAATGGCAGCTGGGGTCTGGAGCTCAGGTGGAACCGTGTGGGTATGTATGGTGGGCAGGTGGGTGAGTGCATGTGAGGACATGCTGGGAAGGGCTGGGGAGGTGGCAGAAATGTTGCTGGGGCCACCTGGGGGGCTTCAAGCAGCTTGGCTAGGTGATGGACTTCTAAGTCCTCCCAGGTTTCTGCCATTTCAGGGAAACCCCCTCTCTCCCAACCACAACCTTCCAGCTCAGAGGGCAAAAGACCAGGGCCCAGACCAGTGGTCTCACAGTGCAACCCCTTCCCGAGCCAACTACCCCAGATCTGGAGGGTGCTGGACCCTTTGCTAACTGACACCAGAGCAGGGCCAGGGTGCCTATATGGGCCAGAGGAATAAGGCAAGCAGGAGCGTCCACTTGGGAGGCCAGGGCCGTAGAGGGCAGTGAGGGGGGCCTGGAACCCTGGCAGAAAAGTGGCAGTTCTGGTCTCAGAGAGGAAGACTGCCATGGAAATGTATCTCTGGGACACCCCATCAGGATGGAAACAGCCCCCAATCCTCAGGCATCACCCACAGAGCTTAGGCACCAGGGAGACCACCTAGGAGTCTCCATGGAGACAGGTTGGCACTTTAGGGGCCACCACAGACTGGTCACCACAGTGATTTCCACAGAGACACAAGCTGTCATCAGGGAGAGCCTGGGGGGACAGGGAGGGTCATTGTGGTGGCCAGGCCCAGAGACAGCAGCCCATCCTCTCAGGTGCAGTTGAGGGCGGTGGCCCCTAGCTGACACGGTATGTGGACGTGTTCTTGGGCTCTGTGCTGGGCACACACCAGTCGCCGGCCTCCTGGATGGTCTGGTAGTGACGCCAGGCTGACTTGTTGTAGACGGGCAGGCGCTCCACCGAGTCCGTGGACAGGGCCTGGAGAGCAGCAGAGTCAGCCTCTTTGCCTCCCTGTACCTCGCCCACTCCTCAGGAGAACACCCACCCCCAAGGTGGAGTAGAGTGGCCACTGACTGGGGCCCATGTCCCACTCTATGTCTGAGTCAGCCCAGTGAGGTTTCAGACACTGGCTGAGACAACTACCCCAGCCTGGAGAGACCCTTGAAAGGATCTGTCCCTACTGTCTTGCTCCTGCCCACTCAGAGGGTCAGGAAGGAAGTGGAGGAGGCTGGGCTATGTGACCTTCAACAAGGTCACTAACTCTGGGCCTCAGTTTCCCCTTGAGCTGAATGACAAGCTCTCGGTGGTTCCCCCTTCCTTCTAGATCTAACAAGTCAAGGGTCCCCAGAACAGGGACATAGTCATAGATCATGGAGTTGCTTGCCAAGTAGGGAGTGTCTGGGGGCTGGGGAACTGTAGCTTTGCTCCGATTCTCAGTCTGGAATCAGGAAGGATTTGAAGGACCGGAAAGAGAAACTTAACAGCAGCCCAATCCTGCCTGACCTGTCCGCACCCCCCAAGCTGGGCTCTGCAGGCAAGGGCCTCACCTTGAGATAGATGACAGCATCAGTCCCAAAGCCCTCCATGGAGAAGAGCTGCAGGTCCCCCTGGAAGTACTTGGCATAGAGGCGGGAAATGGGGAGCCCGTACCCAAAGCCAGCCTACGAGGGGGTGAGAGGGGGGAGTGATGAGGAAGCTGGTGCTCCTGGGACCAATGTGCTGAGGGAGGAGGGCTGAGCTGGGGTTCTGTGGGTGACCTGCTGGGTAGGGAGGGACATGACAAAGGAGATGCTCTGAGTTGTGCAAGCTGGTGGCTGGGAAATCAGCCTTGAGGAGCGATCTTGTGGAACGAGGATGGCTGAGGAGGCATGGGGGCCAGGGTGGGGGCCGTAAGCACGGCAGGGAGAGGAGCTGGGCCCTGGTAGTCAGGGGATCTGGGCAGGTCACAGGGCTTCTCTGAGTCCCAATTTCCCAAACCCAGTCTTGCTTACTCCACTGGGAGTGGACAGGTGTTGGTGAGTTGAACAACACCAAGAGAGGGGTAGAAACTGTGGGGAGATAGAAGGGAGGGGGGAGTTGAGAAAAGGTGACAGGCAGACACCAGATGGGCAGGTATGTGTAAGCTTGGAGACTGGGATGAACGGGGAGGCCCGGACTCAGGAGAGGGGACCGACATCACACACAGCCACACAAGAACGAAGAGACCATGGGAGCTAAGAAGCAAGAGGTGGGGAGGCATGACAATTTGATGAGAAGGAAGAAAAGACAGGCATCCTTTAGCAGGTAGGAGGAGGACTGGGGTGAACCCATCTCACCAATGGGGTCCCGCCAGTGCCGGGCTGGGGGGTGGGGGCTGTGGAGTACATGTAGCTGAAGAGTCGCTCAATCTTCCTCAAAGGGACACCCCCACCTCGGTCACTCATCTGGGGGAGATGGAACACGTCAGGGCCTTCCCAGACCTCAGTTTTCCACATATCCCACCCCTTAACACCCCTGACCTTTCATGGTCTTCCCTGTCCCCAAGGTCTTCCTGGAGCCCATCTCCTGACAGGCATGATGGGCAGAGCACCCTACTGCTCTCTGGCCCCCAAAGTCAAAGGTTACATACTTTGATAGACAGATCTTCTTCACCCAAGGCCACCATGACCTTGATAGGCGGGAGAATGAGGCTGGATTCATGGCTTTCCACAGTTGCTCGCATGGCATTCTGTGGAATGAAAAAGGTAAGAGTGAGTGAGAGGAGCTAGCCTTAACTACTCCCATCTCCCCGCAAAGGACCATCTGTGAGCCTCCTCACCTTGAAGAGTTCAAACAGCATGTGGTAGAGGTGGGAGGGGACATAGACCATGTGAATTGGCTGTTTGGAGTTGGATGCTGCTGGGGAAGTCAAGACCAAAGACAGGAAATTGTCAAGAGGTCACCATTCAGCATTCATTCGCCCAGCATCTAGCACCTGCCTATCATCCATCCATCTGCTTATTTATTCATCCACCATTTGTTCATTCATCTATCCATCCATTCAGAGTCAATTCAACCCTCTGTCTATCCATACAACATCCATCCATTATACAATGTCCATCCATCCACCCATCCTTCCATCCATCCGTCCATCCATCCATCCATCCAGTATTCGTCCATTAATCATATCCATCAACATCCATGAAGTCCTCTATCTACCTTTCTAGTGTCCATTCAACCATCCAGCTGCCCTTCAGTCTATGCATCTGTTCAAACACCTATCCATTCATTTATGGAGTACAGATCCACCCTTCCATTCATCTGCCGTTTATCTACCCACTATTTACCCATTTAAATAGTAGTATCTATCCATCCTATATCCAACCTACTAGCTTCATCTGGATACCAGAATCCCCTGGAGAGCTTTCTTGCCCAGCGGGGGGAGAAGGGGTGCTGCCCAGATGATGCTGACACCAGCATTCTGCTTCCCAAAATCACTCTAGCTCAGAGTTTCTTGGTGTTTGGGACTAAGTGTCTTTTCCTGGTGCCTGGAATAAGAGTTTGCATGTAGCAGGAGCTCAATAAATGTGCACTGGATCAATGAATGAAGGAATCTTAGGCCCTGTGCTTGGCAGCGGGGACAAAAAGATGAGTAAAATTCAGCCATACCCTCTCGGAAATTCATACCTAGACTGAAACACATGACTGACTTTCACATTAGGTGTATCCAGAGCTGTGTGCCAGGCCCTGGGCTTGACTCTCGGGATACTGAAGTAAAGTGGCCTGTCTCGGCCCCCATGTAACCAACAGTGGGTTACAAAGGGACAGCTGAAGCAGGCGAGTGCCTGTCTCCTCTGGGAGGTCTGGGAAGACTTTGGAGGAGCTGGACTTGAACTGGGCCTTCAGAGAGGATGAGGATGTGGGCAGTGTGACTTCTGGGTACAAAGGCATGAAACACCTTAGGTTTCTGGCACAGAGTGGGGTGGTTAAGGAGCAGGTGGGTACAGGGTAGGGTAGAGGTGACTTCCAGGTCCCTGATCCTCCTCTCCCCTGTACTGCCCCACCCACCAGGAGCACGGCCTGACACCTCCACCTCCAAAGTATGTATCAAGCCCACCCCTCTTCATCTCTGCTGCCATCCCCTCCCCCTGCCTAGATCCTCCACTGACCTCCTGACTTGCCTTCCTGTGTCCTCTCCTGCCTCCTCCAACCTCTAAACACCTTTAGACTGTAAGTCATCCTGTCATCACTATGCTTCAGACCCTCCAGGGACTGCCTGCTGCACCGGAATACCAGGTCCTGCCCGTGGGCCGCGGGCCCCACATGCCCCAGCTTCTCTCTCCAGCTCATCGCACGTTCAGTTCCCCAGCCCCACCGTGCCGATCCTCTGGCCCTGGACCACTCCACCCAAAGGAGGGCCTGCAGAGGGTGGTATCCGTTCTTCCCTCCTCCTTTGAACACAGATACCCCTACCCCAAAGTTTTAATTGGCACATGGCTGCCCAGTGAGGAACCAAATTTAAATCTCCAGCCTCCCTGGGAGCTGGGGGGAAGCCAGGTAACTTAGGAAAGCACTGTGTTCAACTGCTGGGTCCTACCGGCTATGTCCTCTTCCCCCTCGTCCAGGCTGGACCTGGCACAGGAGATGGGTAGCCAGCTTTGACCCTTCCACCCCAGAGGCTGGAGAGGGAAGCCTCTCTCTTAACTGAGCCACTGTGACTTGGGTTCTGGGAGGGTCCTTCCCATCCCTGTCACGTCACCCCATTTTCTTTCCTTCCTGTCACTTTCATGATCTGAAATTATCTTGTCTATCATTTGTTCACTGGTTAAAGGGCCCATTCCCCAGCCTCCCAGCACCAAGAATGCAAGCTCTGTGAGAACAAGGTTCTTGCCTGTTGGGTTTACTGCTTAATAAATAAATACTTGCCACATGAATTCATCATCATCATCCAGTAACAGCGCTGCTTCTCCCCCTTCCAGCTACCAGGTGATTCTGTGGCCCCCTTTCCCACCTTCCTCTCCATGTCCCCAGCCCTCAGACACACACACGCTGCTCACCATTGATCTCCTGGATCTCCAGGTCAGGTGAGGCCATGTAATACTTGTCACACAGGAGCTTGGCCATGTCGTAGGCATCTGGCAGGGGAGAGGGGCCATTCAGGGAATGGGGTGGTCCACCCAGCAGGCAGTCCTGGCGCAGACACCAGGTATCACCAACACACTGGCCAGTGGGTCACCCTCCGGCAAGTAAGCTTGAAGGGCTCACGGGGGCGGGGGCGGCCACCCACCTTTCACCACCTCGGAGACGTTGCAGTTGGGGTCGATGCTGCCGATGTGTTTGGGGTGGGCTGGATTGGTGCTGCCGTCAAATATCAGCGCTGCAGGCGGGAAGGAAGTGCTGCTGGCAGAGCCGCAGAGCTGGCCAGTTCTCTCTTCCCATAGGGCTCTCCACCCCCCACCTCTCCGTCAAGCACCCACTCTGAAGGGCACGCTGCCCCACTCTTGCCCTGACCCCTCCCATCCCTGGGTCAGGTCACTCTGGACCTTTGCAGGCCTAAGCATTCTTCTCAGGGGTCTCGTCCCACACACAGCCCACGTTACATGTATTCTTCTCTTCGCTGTACCATTTACAAATAATTTTTACCATCTTGCATTTGAAATTATTTGAGCATGAGGAACTCATTTAACTTCCGATTGACAATGATTTCTTGATAATCACAGTGAATTCTCCTTGGAACTGTATAAACAGCAAACCGTCCCTGAATGTAACGTGAGTTTTGACGAATACCACACTTAACGCTTTTGAAAGAAGTGACAAAATTTTGCATTCTGTGCACATTTAAAACAATGAATGTCAATGTTGCTGCTTTCTCCTTCTACCTGGGGGCCGGGAATGCTCCCTGAGGCCCCGGGCCCCCCCGCAGCCCTGCTCACTGTGCTGGTTGATGAGCATGCGGATGGAGATGCGGCTGAGGTAGAAGCGGTCCAGGAAGTACTGGATGTTCTGGTTGGAGACAGGGTCGTCGCCGTAGGTGTCCTTGTACTCTAGCACGCCCTGTGCCATGGTGGGCACCACGTCGTTGTGGCGGTTCCGGATGGTGATCAGGGCATCGGTGAACCTGCAGGGCAGGGCAGGGGTTGGCCCCCACCCAGTCCCCATCCCGAGGACGCCCCCTGATTCTCCCCTTCTTCTGACCTCCTCTCCACATGTCTTCCCTCACGCCGCCTTCCCAACCTGATGGATACACGATGCCCTCCCCACTCCTCCCAAGCTCATCCTGAATCTCCTGCTGCCTGTCTGACCGCTTGGGGCTCCCCAGGGATGGGGCTCGGATCTCCCCATCAGACTCAGGGCTTGCCAAGGCCTGTGCCTGTCTCCCCCCTCAGGCTGGATGTCCCAGAGGGCAGGGATAATTCCTCTCACCCTGCTGGCGTATCTACCCCTGGAGCTGTGGCCCCAGATGCCCCTCTCTTGCACCTGCCCTCATGCCCCCACCTGGGACCCTCACTCACTGGCTCAAGGTCCGGTGGTCCTCAGGGTCCTTGTCCAGGAACTCCATGATGTCCAGGAGACTCTGGACATACCTATGTGCAGGAACGGTGGGGACACGGCCTCAGGTCCAGGCCAGGCCAGGTTCCCTTCCCACCTGACTTGGCTGACGTCACTCTCATTCTGCACCACCCGAGCTGCATCGACTGACAAGCTGCATCATAATTTCTCTCAATCCATCCGTATGCAAGTCTCCGTGTGACAACACAGTGAACTATGCAAGAAAACCTCTAAGTTGTTGGTCCCCCTTACAGCTCCTTTGCTTTGGGATCCGAGAATAGTAGTCTTTGAAGGAGCTTCGAGATCATCTCATCCATGGGGTCTCATGGATTAGGAAGCTGAGGCCCAGACTGGGGAGAGGAGACTTGACCACAAGCCCACAGTGAGAGAAGCTGAGGCCAGTCATGCAATCTCTGAGCCACTTCGTGGAAACCGATCCTAATAGCTGCCCCACAGCTATAGGGCACAGCTGACAGAGTGGCCAGCCCAGGGCCTCTCTCAGAGCAGGGGCTCAGTGAGGAGGAGAGCCTCACACTTTGGACTCTGGGTTGGGTGGGTCTGGGCCAGGCACCAGGATCTGGGTTATCTGCCCAGGGAACTGGATTTTAAACGGCAGGTGGGGAGGACCCAGCAGTCAGTGGGCATCCCCAGCTCTGACCCTTGGTGGGGCCGAAGCCCATGGAGACCCCCGAAGAGCTCACTCTACTCTGAAGAGCATAGGAGGAGTGGGTATCCCCCTTGTCCCCCATCTGCAGGCCTAGTTAGGAAGCCAGTATCCCTGGGACCTAGAAAATTGCTGGGTCACCACAGGGACCATTGGGAAGCCCTGAACTCGGGGTAGCAGAGAGGCCATCCTCTGTGAGGGAGTCAGGCCCACCCACGGCAGCAGATGGTGCCAACCTGGAGTCGTTGTCACCCTGCTCCCATGAGCCAGGACCCCCACTATTCCCCTGCTACATGCCCAGCCTGCAGCCTGTTCTCCTGGGAAAGGCCAGAGAGCTGAGCTTTTCTCTGGCAGAAACACTTCCGGTCAGCAGGAAGGAGGGGCTGCCAAGAGCCCAGGGCTGGAAGGGCCTTGGGTCTAATAGTCTCTCTAGAAAAGGCCCCACCATAGTAGCCACATTCCCATGTACATAGTACTATGACCTTGACAGGTAAGGTGGGATGGGCAGGAATTAGCTCCATTTCACAGGCTCCTCACTGGCGTAAAGCAGTCCCACAGTCGGTAAATGGTTTACTGAATGCTCAAGTCTCCAGCATTCCTGCCACTGTACAGTCCTGGGGCTGCTCAACGTGCGCACCTCCACGTTGGTCAAGGTCCCCCTGTCCAGAAAGCTCTTTCCCCTTCACCTACCAACTGCTCCGCATGCCTCTCTTGCTGAAGACAGAGGAGAGGATGGGAAGAGAGGTGGCTGTGGAGCTGGCCCTGCTAAGTTCCAGTCCTAGCTTTTCTACTTTGAGCTGTGTGGCCCTGGGTACGTTTTGGAACCTCTCTGAGCCTGAGTTTCCTCATCAGGAAAATGGAGGGTTTGTACCTACTGGTATCACTGCCTTTTGGTGAGGATTAAATGTGGTAATCAGCACAGTGCCTAGCACCTAGTGGGCACTCTCTCAGTGTTTGCTCTTGTTATGAATGGTGGTCAAACAACGTCATCAGCTAAGTACATCCTCTGAGCCTCCAGGAGGCTGTCCTACTGTCCTACTGGTTGTACTGGGCACAGGCTTTGAATATCACCATGTTTCAATCTGTCATGCTCTGGACAGCAAGGACGGAACTGTCCCAGCTGTGGCTCTCCCTGCCTGCCCTCCCCATCGGGGCCAGCACAGGAGGCAGCATCACCACTGAGGTGAGGGGCCCGGACGCCAGAAGAGATGAGCTTCCCCGCAGCTGCCTCTCCCCGTCCCTGCAGCCTCAGCAGACAACCAGAGTGGCAGAGCTGCACTCCTAAGGCCTACCCTCGGTCTGCCCGGAGAATAGTCACAGCTGACGCTCAGGGACAGCTAGTGCCTGCCTGTGCTTGGAGGCTGCACAAGGCCTCCCATCTCCCAGCAGACCTGCCGAGCACTCAGTATTCCCCCTTTCGCAGGCAAGGACACCAGCTCAGAGAGGGCAGGTGACATGTCTCTGGCCACACAGGAAGCAGCTGTGCTAGGATTCAAACCCTGGATCCCCTCCACCCCCACCCCTGGCTCCAAGTCTAAGCCCCTCAGCTGACTGCTCACCACGCACACTGGTTCCAACAGTGATGCTGCTGTTGTCGGTGGTGATGGTGGTCAGCATTCGCGGGGCACCAGCCAGGGCTCTGCTGTGCTTGCCTGCCCCCCGACTTTAGGCTGCATGATTACCCTGAGGTGGGTGCTACTGCGAGACCCATTGTACAGATGAGGAAGTTAATGTGCAGAGCTGGGATTCCCTTGCAGGCCAATGTGTCCCCAAATCCCACGTTCCCTAACTGTTATCCAGAACTCTTCATGATCGTGTGATTCCTGGAAGGTATGAGGGGGGGGTTGAGGGAGAATCCTGAAGGCGTGCAGTGCTTGGGGTAGGGGCAGAGAGGAAGGGAAGGAGTGCAGCTGGAGAGTGGGGCCTTGGGACCCCTTCCCAAGGAGGGGTGCAGCAAGCAGGGAGGGAGGGGGTTGGAGCTGGGAGGCCCTGACTGGCTTAGCCAGGAGGTGGGGGTGAGAGTCCCAGGGCCTGGGGGAGGGCACAGCCTCTGGCTGCTGGCACCGCCCTCCACAGCTGCCTAAGGAACCCTGAAGAAAGGGCCTGCATCACATGACCAATTAAGTAGAGCAAAGGGCACCAGGACTGACAATAGGCAGCAGAGAGCTGCCAGTCTTAGGCCTCTCCAGGGCTGTGAAGCAGAGCTAGAATCCTTCACGGGGCCATCCCTCAGAGGAGTGGTCCTGGGTATACTCTCAGAGGGAACGGAGAAGAGGGGAAGCGTTTTCCCAGAGGTCCCTGGCCCTGGCCTGAAGCCATGAGACGCCTTGCACACCTGAGTTCACCCTTGGGCCAGATCTTGGTCCAGAAGGGAGAGACTGGGGGTGGAGCAATGATGGCTCCTGGACTGCCCTCCCCTCAGAGGCCCAGAGAAAGAACTGGGCTTGGACAGGGAGGCCTGAAGGCAGCGGTGCAATGACAGATGCGTCCCTTACAGGTGCACTTGCCCTTGGCCATGCAGAGTGGGTGAGCAGGTAGTGGAGCCTAACATAATGGCCCCAGGAAAGGCCTGGGCCTGCTGCCCTCAGCAGTAAACAAGGCCACTGGAGAGTCCCAGAGCCTGGGGTGAGATCTAGAGCCCTCTCCTCCAGGCCCATGGTAATGTGGAAGTCCCAAACCTGTCTTCTGGGGCATTTTAGCTGGCCCAGAAGCCTGGATTTGGGAGGCAGGAGGAGTGGAAATGTCTGGAGAGGTGGACGGGGTGTGGGTGCATGTGGGGATGGTGGAAGGAGTATGCCTGTGGAGGGGGGGAAGGTGCAAGTGTGAGGAAGGCGGAGGGGCGCCGAGCGAGTGGGGGAATGTGTGTGCTTCTGTGCACGTGTGGGCGGCTGTGCGCTGGACACTCGTGTCCACAGCTGCTGGGGAGAAGGAGTGTGAACATACATGGTGATGGCGATGGCTGTGTGAGGAGCGGAGAGGTGACAGACAGGCCCTGCATCGGGAAGCTGCTCTGTGGAGGGGTGGAGGCTGCAGTCCTGCGCTGGCAGACCTGGGTCCTGGTGTTGGCTGTGCCCTCAGGAGGCCCCCCCAGCCGAGCTGCTCAGTCCCTTTCTATAAAATGGGCTTCACAGCAGAAAGCACTTCAAGGGACTGTGGTGCAGACTGGAGATGATGCAGGCTGTCAGGCTCTCGGATCATGCGATTAGGCGAGGAGTGGCTGAGGGATTCCATGAGAGGATCTGGCTTCAGCCCCAGCCCTGTGCTTGGTGTGGAGCAGGCCCTGGATGACTGGAGCCGCTGTCATGGGGCTGGTTCTTCTTCTCAAGGGCAAGGCCTGGTTCCTGCAGGGTGGGGGGTCCCCCACAGGCTGGACTTGGGGCCCAGGAGTCACAAAAACCTCACTGACAGGCAAGGGAGGTTCATGGAAGGTGCCAGCCACATTACCTTCCAACCCCTTCCCTGCAACTGTGACCAGACTCTGTTAGTGACAGGATGACTCACTGCCATTTGATTCTACTCTGCAACTCTCACTTAACCCTCTGCTTTCTGGAAGCAGGTCCCCACCAGCTCCAAACCCTCCCTGCTGTCCTCTCCTGAGAGGAGGTGAGGTCGCCACTGCGCTCCAGCAATCCTGGTATCAAACACATTGCTGTAAGATAAATCCTACCTTCCCACTGGCTTGCACTGTGAGCTTAGAAATCTCTGACCCCAGAACTGCCCATAACACAGCACTCTTCCTTCCCTTCAAGAATGCAGCCCCCAGATCACAGAGGCCGGTTGGAATCCCGGCTCTCCCACATTCTGCCGAGTGATCTGGACAAGCTGTTCACCATCTCTGAATCTCGGTGTCCCCATCTCTGAACTGAGGGTTGAATGAGTTCATCGGTTCCTGACGCCCAGCAGGCCCTCCGAGTGTGCTTGCGTCTGACATTCTCATACTCATCACTGAGACAATCAGTCTCTGTCACAGTCACTCATCTCTAGCCTGGAGAGGATGCCGCCCAGGGGCTGGGGACATGCTGTGTCTATGGAGTTGTGCGTACTTGCACACCTAGCGGCGGCGTCTGATCCTTCGAAACACAACAGATCCCCATTTTACAGATGAGAAGATGGGACTCAGAGAGGCAGAGGGTTTGCTAAGGATTAAGTGTCTAGCAAGCAGCGAAGCTGGGCCTTAAGGTGAAGCACGCCGATACCACACCAAAACAGGGTCCCACCCAGGAATTCTCAATTTGCCCACACTGACTCCTGCCTAGAACCTTTCCCTAGCTGAGCAGAAACTCCATTAACTGTTACCACGTATTAATTATTACCACTATTACTACTAATAGCATTTGTATAGGACGTTTCCATTTTTCAGAAGGGGAGATTTCACTCCTTACTCTTGAGACTCTGAGGGTAGTGGTCTTCCTGCCAGCCTCCTGAGTGCGTTGTCCCCTCCTCTCAGGAAAACCCTGCCCACCACGACCACCTCTATCATCCAAACTGGCAGGCTTCTCCTGCAGGAGGCTTGTACTCCCTCACAGGCAGCCACCTTATCCCTGCTAGGAAGTCCTCGCTGCCTTCAGACCTCAGTCTCTCTTGCTTTAGCCAAAGCCCATTCCCTGGAAACTATCTCAGCAGGATGTCTCTTCAGTGTGTCAGAATGTTCTAGCAATCCCTTGGCCAGCTCTCCTCGAAGCTGAATCATCCACTGGGAAGTGTTCTTTCTTGTCTAGCTTCACTCCCTCCTGCTGTTGCTTGACATTACTTCCAAGCTTTGAGGGACAAATAAGTCAGGCCAAGCCCGGACATGTGTAATGGATTTTCAGAAAGGGACACTGCGGGAGCATGGGTGTCCTAGGCATTTTGGCAGCTCCCTAGCTCCTGCATCCCTCAGCTCTCCTAGGAAAAGTGTTCACGGAGAGGCCCGAGAAGCCCTGTCCAGCTACTCAGGGACCAGCTGGAGAGGCAGCCAGGTCAGCCAGCCGGACAGAGCTGGAGGAGGGGTGTGAACAGATGGCGCCTTCTGTCTCCGCCCCATGACTTCCACACTGCCCCATGGTGGGACATGCTGGTGCCTCAGAGGTCCTGCACTTCTGAGGGACAGGGCCCAGTGAGGGGTGACCTGGTTGGGCTACGGGAAATCAGCCTCTGCCTCCATCCCCCCAGCCCGCCATCACAGCTCACACTCACAGCGCTATATCCACAGAGTTAAGTTCCTGGTGGCCCTAGCCGGGCCCTTTCCTGCCTCCGCACCTGGGCATGCACAGTTCCTTTGGTCTGGAACGCCCTTCCCTTCTTTCTCAGTCTAGGCTCACCTAGGCACCCTGTGAGGCCCAGTGATGAGTCTCCTCCTCTATGCATCTGTTTCAACTTCCCCCCACCTTCTGATTCAATTAACAATCGCTGGGCACCTATGTGCCTGGCCTTGTGAGCAAGACATTTTCCTTATCATACCTCATTTAGTAGAATAAGTCATGCCTATGCATACCCACGCATAGAGAAAGGGCACCCATAAAAGCTTACAAACCCTTTACAGTGTTTGGTTATGGGGTGGAGGGTAGTGGTTGGCATTCTCTTCTATTTACTTATCGGTGTTTTCCAAATGTTCAAAGAGAACATGTTATACTTCTGCAATGAGGGGCTATGAACCCAGTCAGTGTTGCCTTTACATAATTCTTTTGATTCTTAATTTAAGTGAAACGAACTCTTCAGCAGCTCACGGCTCCCCCCACTATGTAGGCACTTAGTTGGCTTTTTATGCGCTCAGGGGACTATGGGTCCCCCAAGGGCAGTGGCTGCTGCCGTTTGCCCACACTTAGCACGGCTCTGGGCTCCAAGCAGGTGCAGATGCCTCTCCCGAACCCAACAGGGAACCATGGCCATGCATACCATAGCCAGAGGAGCTAACGGAAGATTTCTGCCTGGTGCCACTTAAGACCAACCATGATTAGTCATTTACAAGCCCAATGACAGAACAACTTTTGTTTATTCTCTGTGTGACTGGCCACTAACGTCATCCAGTTACTTAACCCCGGCAGAGTTCTTGAGTGAACTTTACTGAGGACTTACCGCTACTCTTGCTCTGTGCAATCAACGTTTGGCCTTTGCCCCCTGTGCCATCCCTACGTCTATCTGGGTGTTTTCCAACATCTAAAACAGTCTGACTTATGGTTGGATTATATAATTTGAAGATTTGCTTCTTCCTGTTTCTGTTTCCCACAAAGTTGCCCCAGGTAATATTTTCCAACAGGTATGGGGTTTTCAGGACCAGGGCTGGTAGCAAAGGCTGACAGTAGCCTGATTTGGGGTTTTGGCTGTGAAAACAATTTCCTAGGTGAATCCTGGGTTTCCAGAGAAAGGAGGGTGGTAAGCATGGGGCTGATCTAAGCCCCTGCTCTGGCCTAGCAGTGCACTAGACCTTGGGCAACTCCCTGGCCTCTCAGAGTCTCTGCCTCCCTCACGGCTGCTGGGAGTATGGGGACTCCATCTCTGAGCCCAGGGGCACCTGGAAATGGAGTAGGAGGTGCGGGCACTAGCCGGGGTCTCACCAGCTCTGCACCAGCTGCACCGAGGGGGTGCTCACCACTCGGTCGGGAAGCAGGTTGATCTCCTTCATGATATTGGCCAGGCGCACAGGCAGCTCCTGCCTGAGGAAGGTGAAGGAGGTTTTCTCACAGGCATTGCTGGACCCTGGTGGGAGAGAGAAAGGTGAGCTCACAGAGCTGCAAACCTCAGAACCAGAGGTCAGGTCAACTAAACCCTTCCTTTCCTGAGGATGCAGAGGAGTGACCATGGATGGGGAACAAGGCACCTCTCCTAATCCCCTGTAGGGCTCTGACCTCCACACCACCCCTTACAACCTGTTGGAAGGTTACATCTCCAGCTGAACCTCGCTTGTCTTCAACCACAGGGGACAGGGCTACTCCCAGGCCTACTTGCAGCTGCCTCTGGCCTACGTTACCTCATTTCCTCTCTTCCTTTGCCTCTCAGAAGACACTTACCTTGGTGGGGTTGATCCAAGTGGGCAGAGGAGCCTGGGAAGTCCATTGGGCTGGGCCCTGACTGAGGGGAGCTATACCTGGGCAACTGCGGCTGCAGCGTCCCCACATCATCTCTGGCCCCAGTCCATCCAGACAGGATGGTCCATCCAGATTGTCTGGGCTGGTCTTGCTGACCACTGCAAATGTCCCTACCTTAGTACCCACCTATAAAGCAAATGGCCCAAGGATGGGAACCCAAATGCCTTGGTCCTTGGTCTGGCTTCAAGATGACAAGGGGGTAAAGGATTGAATAAAGCCCTGGCCTTGAGTCAGGTTCTAGACCAGGTTCCGCTTCCAGCTCTGTCACCCACACCATATCACCATCCTTCTGAAGGGCTCAGTTTTCCCCACTGCACTACAGGTGAGCCAAACTCTACTGTGAGCCCCAACCAGCTATGACATTTCTGTGATCGGGGTCCAGTCTGGGGTAGGTAGCTGCTGGTGGCTGAGGGTGGGCCCAGGAGGCTTTCCTACATGGGGCAGCTCCAACAGGGCAGGGAGACAGGCAGACAAGTCCTGGCAACAGTGGCCCCTGTGTCCTCCAGGCAACTCCCCACCCCCTCCCATCAGTGATGCAGCTGTAACCTGAGCCAGGCACCATCTCCTCAACTCAAGAGCAACCTGGGCACCCTCTGTTAATCCCAAGCTGGCACCATGGCAATACCTATGGGCAGACAGGGCCCACACAAGGCCCGTTTTAGTTGCTACGTTGGCACAGCCTTGCCCCTGCTTAGAATGTTTGTGGTGAGAGACCTGGCCCAGGAACCCAGGGGAAGACAAGGGTGGGTGCATGCCTTCTGACTCCACTTCATGGTGCCCTGGGCCCCTTGCCTAGCTGGGGACAGGCAGACAGTTTGGAGATTTGATCTTCAGGTGTCCTTGCCCACTGGGACAGCTAGGGGCCAGCTCCTTCAGGGGTGGAGGTATACTGGTCAGTCTCTCTCCTGCTGGCGTCTTCTGAAAGAGCCCCTTTCCCCAGCGGACCTCTGGGTGCCCAGCCCAGCCCAAGTCTCCTTCCAGATGGCTGCAACTCCCAACTATGCCTGGTACCCCCACCAGCACTCCTTGGCACTTACTCTCTGTTCCCCATTCTGAGTCACCCAGACAGCCCCCATTAACTCTTTAGGCTTGGATACACCCTAGTCCCTTCCTGCCCTAACATGACGCCTTACTGCCCCTTACTCTGTAAGACCCCTCACAAAGCTCAGGAAGACACCTTGGACCCCTCCTTCCCAGTCCACCCCACCTCGCCCTCATTCACAGTCCAGTCGAGAGTCTGTACAGCCAGGGTACCCTTAACCCTTTCGGGGTCGGTCCCTGCCTCCCCGTTAACCCTTTCCTGCCCGTACCCCTCCAAGCAACCCTTCCCTGTCACTCAGGGCCTCGTTTCTCCTCCGCGTTAATCCTTCCGGGCCAGGCTCCTTCATTCACTCCAACCCAGCCCCCGCGGGCCCCCGTGGCCAGCCGTCTCCCGCCCACTCCATACCGAAGTCCAGAAACTGCTTCATGGACAGCGGGGACGGGGAGAACTTGCTGAAGTGCTCGATGTACTTGGGCGCCCCTGCCAGGGATGCATTCTTCAGCAGCGCGCGGATCCAGCGCATGGCGGCGGCGGCCGGGGCCCGGGCTCCGGTTGTCGAACAGGTATCGGTGGCGCTCGGCTCGACCCAGCCCGGCCCAGCGACGCGGTTCGGCTGCCTCCTCCCCCTACCCCGCCTTGGCGGACCTTCAAGCCCCGGCCAATCGGCTCTCCGCGGCGTCCCGACATTGCCAATGGCCGCTCACAAACAACTTCCGGCGAGCCAATAGCCTCTCGCCCCGGCACGTGGCTTCTCCTGGGCCCGCCCCCTTAACCCTGTGTGTGCCCCGAAGGCCTGCTGTTTTCGAGAGGCTGAGCCGCGGGCCAGCATCGCGTGGGTCCACTCCGCCCTTTCCTCTTCGCAGGGCGGAGCCCGAGTTAACCCCTCCTTCCCCGGACTCGCGATTCTTTCCTCTTCACCCCTTCCTTTCCCTTCTCCCTCCCCAGTCTCCGTCTCTTTCCTTCCCTGAAATTGTCCGGGTCGCTTTCAACAAATCCCTTTCCTGTTTCACCTGTCCTGATCCCTACCTGTTCTCAGAGATCTGATGGGTTCCCAGCCCACGTGACAGCGGCTCGGACTGTGAAGTTTTGAACACTTCGGGGTCATGTGCAGTGACCCGCTTCCACAAAGATGCAAGCAGCTCAGGAAAAGGAGTCATTTTGATTTTCCATTAAAAAACACCCAGAGTCAAACCCAAACTAAAGAACAGCGGGGAAGGAGGCAGTGTCTACCATCGGTGCTGTGCGTGCAGTTTTCAAAACACTGAAAACTTTCATTACTTTACACATTTCACCCGAGAAGGCACGCTTCTTCGCACCCTCTGGCTTCCTCAGAGAGTGGTCCTGGAAGGTGGTTTGTGCTGGGGCCGCGGAGCCCACACTTCTCCAGCAGGAACGCAGCGCGCCCTCTTGTGGTCGAATGTGGTATGTCCTGTCCCCCGACTTGCCCCTTGGATGTTTTCACTTTTTCACTGTTCTGTCCTTGGCCCGCACTTAACAGGTACCTAATATGTGCTAGGCTTTGTGCTGGGAACAGGAACACAAACAGGATTAAGACATGGTCTTTAACCTTAGGTCGTGTTATTTCTCAGTTCAGGAGGTGGCTGAATAAATGGTTAAATAGTTGTAACAGTGTAACTATAGCTAACACTGAGCTATGTACAAGGCTTCACAGTGCAAAGAATCTCAGCTGAATGAATTAATAGCCTACGTGCCAAGCACTGTTTGCATACATTATCTCATTTAATTCTCCAGACAGTTCTACTGCCCATTTTATAGATGAGGACAATGAGGCTCAGGGATCACGCTCAACTGCAAATCTGAACTTGTTACTTCTCTTGCTCACAACCTTTCAGTGGCTCTCCACTAATTGCTGGAGCCTGTCCAGTTCTCTTACTACCTGGTTGGGCTTAAATATCCATCCTCATCCCTCCATATTCCCTGCTCAACTCCCAGCCATACATACTTACTGTCTTGAACCAGTCTCCAACCTCTAAGACATTGCAAATGCTGCCCCTTCTGTCTGGATCATTCTTTCTTCTTACTTTCACCTGCCCATTCTTCAGGTCCCTGTCCCAGGCTGCATTACGGGCTCCCTCCAAGGGCTCCTTACACCTCCTCATCTTAGCACCATTTAGTTCTTATAACACTGATTATCTGCTGGCTCGTCTTTCTTCCCACTAGACTTTTAGCTCCATAAGGGAAAGGCTGTGTCTGTCATATTTACTGCACTATCTCCAGGACCAGGGATGGCATCTGGCACAAAGAAGGAAAAGAGGATGCACACACACACACACACACACACACACACACAGGCATACACACATGCACACGCATGGCAGACTGGGCTTGTGAAGCTGGCTAGTGGGTTGTACAGACCCCACCTTTTTCTTAAGCAGGAAATGGCTGATAAGCACAGGACTGAGCTGAACTGTGCTCCACTCGACCTGAGCTGGGCTTTGCCAACTTACGTGTGTTATTTCTGACCAAGTGAATGACCCATATTCTGGTAAACGAACTGAGGTCTCCCATTACTACTTTTGGGAGTTCTGGGTAGGGGCTGGGATTTTCCTAGAGGAACTGGACATTCCACTGTCAATCCACCTAGGAAGGGGCAATCCCAGCACAGAGAGTGAGTGAGCTGTGAGGAGGGAGTGCTGAGGTGGGGCACAGAGTCCGGGATTCTGTCAGGTGGGCTCCAGTGGAAGGAGTGGATGGCAGACGGCTGCCACAGTGAGGCAGGCTGGAGACATCCAGGCAGACATCAGGAGGGTCTTCTAGAAAGGCTTGGGTCTGTGGGCTCAGAAGAGCTGTATCAAAACTCTACTTCTAGGCTTCTCTGGGTAGTAATTTCCAGCCTTCCATGAAATCTTGCTGAAGGTCACAGCCTTTGGGACAATTAACTGAAGGACCTGTATCACAATTTAGGACAAGAAAGTCATGGGGAAGGCAGCATGCCCCATTGCTCCAGGCCTGCGTGAAGGGGACAACCTTAGTGGAGGAAGTGGAGGGCTTGATGCAGTGCTTTGACTCTATGCACTCAGCACTGAAGCAGATCTGGTGGGGCTGCCGCAAGACTAGGGCTCCGGAACCCAGCCTCTGCATTTTCAGTCTTTCCAGCCTTGGGTCACTGTTTCACCTTCAGATCCACCCATCATGGTGCCCAGGGGTGGGAAGGTGGGATTTGAGGCAGAAAAGCAGGTTTTTATCTGAATTCAGTCATCGGATAAGGGTTCTTGGCCCTCCACTCTTGTGCCCAGCCTCCCTCTACCATGATCCAGGACTACTTGTTTCTACAACAAAGTAGCTTAGTGCCTCTTCCAGACCCTGCCCACCACCATGGTTACTCCTCTTCCCTCCCCAGGGCCAACACTGTCCAACAAGAAGACATTTTGGATTCCATCCAGGCTACTCAGGTTTTTTTCCCTGACTTTATGTTCTGGATCTCAGTATGTGTCCATGACCTTCCATTAGACCAGGGCACCCCTGTGAGCAAGGCCTGGTATCTCCTCCATGGATCTTCACTGTCCCAACCTCTAAGACCCATCTGCCTGGCTTTGTCCACCCAGGGGTCAGCTAGATGACACCATTATCCATCAGACTGAACTGGGATGGTAAGGGGTGGGGGTGGGTGGAGGTAGAGGCAGCGTGTACAAACTGGAAGCTGTTTATTGGTTGCGTGAGAAGCCTATATACAAAGAAGGCACAAGGGGGGGGAGGGCACTCCCCTGCTACAGTACCATGAAAGGGCAGGGACCTGGGAGGGGCCTGCCAATAGGCAGGGGTCAGGAGAGGTTTTCTGGAACCAGCCTCAACTTATAGGATGGGCCTCAGGACTCAGCCCACGGGGGAGGTGGCACAGCCAGGTTGGCTCTGAAAGCCAACAATAGCCAAGAATCTCACTTCTAGGTCCCCAACTCATGGTCAGTGGGGGCACAGTGGGTTCTGGCCAGTGGAGCAGGGACAGGGCTACCTCCCTTTTCTACATTCAAGTGTCGCTCTCTCTGATCTTGTGGGGTTCTCTCCAGGCCTTCAGAGGCTGGGATGGTAGTGGTGGGTGAGAGGAGGTATCTCCTCTGTATCCTTCCAACATCTTGGCCCAGGACTGGTCCCTCCTCTGCTGGGGATCCCACCATGATCCCAGGGTAGTCCAAGCACAGCAAGATCCGGCTGTCAAGTGGCTTGTCCATCTTTGTTCCCGCAGCTCACCCCTTGCCAGTAAGGGCTGTGGCTGAGGAGAGAGGCTTTGCAAAGATCCTTGGAAGAAAGCCGTCCTGAGGACTTTTTCTCCAGTTCCTTCTGCTCTTGGGTCTGGGCATGTCATGCCCTGCAAACGCCTCCTCAGAGCGCCTCAGGCGGGCCCCTTGCTCTCTGGCATGGGTGCTGGCGCTGCAGCTGGGTGCCTGGCGGGGTGCTCCCTGTCAGTAGTTTTCACCTCAATGTAAGAGTCAGTCCAGTGACTATGGCTCAAGATGGATCCAGTGTGAATGGGGGAGGTGTCCCCACATTGGAGGCCTTTTCCCCCTGGCTCCGGTGGAGGCCTTTTGGCTTGGTTTTGGTGCGGGCAGAGGCTGCGACACTCACGTCCATTCACCATCGTGGTGTGTGAGCACAGTCCACAAGCAGTGAGACCCAGGTGTCCAGGGCACAGGGCTGCAGTGTGCTTGGCACTGCAAGGTCCACGGCCCCGGCCCTCCTGCGGGGAGAAGCCCAAGACCTGGCACCCGTGCATGAGCTTTAAGAGGAGCGTGTGCCCGAGCCTGCTGGTGCCAGCCAAAGGCAGTGGCCCCTGTGGACTGTCAGGGGCATAGCTTATGATAAATAGAAGGGGCACTGGAGGAGCAGGGGTGGGGTCAGGGAGGATGTCAGTAGTATCGGTCCCGAGTCTGCCAGCTGGTCACCCAGTGCTTCTTGGTGGGCAGGGTAGTCCCTGGAGGCGGGTAGCGCTCCTCCTCCCGGATCCGCACCGCATGGTACTTGGGCATGATCCGGTAATAGTGCGTCCGCTTAAAGAAGTCACACTGGAGTTGGGGAAGAAGAAGGGTGTCAGCATCCAGCTTTAGAGCCTGTGGGAAGATGTGCCAGCCCCTTCCTTCCCTGCCCAGAAGTCCTCAAAGTCTGGACCCCGGCCCAAATGCACACCGTCATCCCACACTGCGACAGGGAGGACGAGGTTCCCCACCCCAGGCCTCGGAGGAGGAGTTGAGGAAAGCAGAGAGGAGAGGGAGAGGCAGACGGAGACCAAGGGGCACTCGCTGAGGCTGCTGACGGACTCGCCAAGCATGGTGGTCTCCCCTGACCACAGTGTTGGGAGGGGTCCGTTTTTTACCCCAGAGGGGGTCCCAGGAGGAAAAGCGCTGGTTCCCAGGAGGAAGGACTCGATGAGTCCCCTCCTTCCGTGGAGGTGGGAATGGAGGGGGAGAACCGCTCTGGATATTTGCTTAGTGGGCCTAGCCCTGGCCTTGACCCTTTGCCAATCCTCAGGAAGCACAGGGCCCATGGGGAGGGCTTTATGGTTCCCTGTTGAAGTCCCCAGCCCTTGAGGGGCTCAGTAGGGAGGCTGGTGAGAGCAGACACCCGGAGCTCTCCCAGGGCCTGAGGGGAGGCACAGAGTGGCCTGCTTCTTGGGGTGGTTCTGGGGACGGAGTGAAGTGCAGAGAAGGCCCGTAAAGGAGGAGCAAGTAGGACAGAGTCAGAGGCCCGAGCCAGCTGTGGGGCTGGGGGAAGAGGGCCCGGAGGCCGCGTTACCCAGGTGGGCCGGGGGCAGGGGGCTGCCCCCCTCAGTAGTCGTCGGTCAGCCTCTCTGTCTCTGACGGCTGGCTCTTCATCTCCGCCTTCTGCCTCTTTGCTTCATACAGGGCCCGAGTGCGGGCTCGCTTGAAGAAGCCGCACTGCGGAGGGGAGGAGGTGGGGAGGGGCCATCAGGGGGAGCCGGGGGTGCCTCGCCAGCAGCACTCATGGACTGGGCTTAGGGCTGGGGAGCCTGGATGCCTGGGTCCCAGCCCCAGCTTGGTGGTGTGGCCAGAAGCCAGAGCTCCTGTGTTCCCCTTGCCAGCTTGCAGGTTCCACCATTAACCCAGGCAGGAGCATCCCAGTGGGTGAGGTGAGGACGGGGCTGGAGGTGAGACTGGAAGCTGGGGAGAAGATTGGAGGACATGGCAGAAGGGTGCGGGTGAGATGGAAGTGAGGAATGGGATGGAGGGAGAGTTGGTGAGGGTTCGCCAGCAGGAAGTTCTGGAGTGGGAGTCCAGGTGGTGGCTGGCGTCCTAACCTTCCACAGCAGGAGGATGAGCAGCCCCAGCAGCAGCAGCCCGGCACTCACAGCCACCAGCACCAGCCACAGCTCGATCTCAGCTGGCAGCTCCTCCACCAGCTCAGAGTCAATGTCCACGGAGAACTGGAGGGAGTGAGAAGGAGCTCAGCCCTGTGTCTGCTGCCCTAGGCCCCGTGCTCTTCCTGTCCCAGCTGGGCCCAGGCCCCCGCTGTTTGACTTACTGCCAGTAGGGGACACTCAGGGACTGGAAAAAGTTCCTGCTTGCCCACTCTCAACAGCAATTCATCCATCCTCTGGTTTCCCCTGGGTGCAAATCTGGTTTCAAAGGAGCAGCCTCAGATCTGGGAGGCAAGCCTGGAGCCTGGCTTTGTGACCACACATCCAGGCTTGGGTACCAGCTCTATTTTGGATGAACTGTGTGACCCTGGACAAGTAATTTTCCCTCTTTGAATCTCCATTTCATGCTCTCTGCTAAAGGGATCATAATGCCTGCCTCATAGGATAGCAAAGTGGCCAAAAGATGAGTTCTGGAACGAGACTACCAGGGTTCAAATCCCAGCTGTGCTATTCACTAGCTGTGTGACCTTGGGAAAATCACTTGACTTCTCTATTGTTCATTGGTGAACTGGGGATTGTGGTAATAATACCTACTTCAAAGGTTGCTAGGGAGGATTAAATATGTTTAATATGAGTAAACTGCTTTGAGAGATACACAGCATGCACTCCATAAATATTTACAAAAAAGCAAAAAATGCTTAACATATAGTACCTTTCCTTTTCTTCCCCTACAATGATGATAAATATATATTTATGTTATCTATAAATATATTACATTTTAATGTTTAACAATTTATATGCTAATATAGATATATAAATAATGCTATATATTTACATATTCTAATACTTGTATATTTTTATAATATACAATTATATTTTATATTTTTGAATATATAGAAGAAATTTTTTCTGACTATACATGATTTCTTAATAATTATTTTGATTATCTTTTAAAAATACACATGATATATAGAAAGTTAAAGGTTCCCAGTAATTTTACTCTCTAGAAATAACTATCTTCAACATTGTGGTGAACCTTTTCTCGTATTTTTTTAATGCATATGTTAAACATATTATACACTTTTTTCTTCCATGTGAACGAGATGTATGTGTACTACATACTTTCTTCTGCAACCTTCCTTTTTCACGTACTATCAGCATCTTTTGATGTCAATAAATAAAGATCAACCTAATCTCTTGATGACTGCATGGTCACTGTAGGAAATATACCATAATTTATTGAACCAATTGCCTACTGAAAAATACTAGATTGTTTCTAATTTTATGCCATATAAACAATGCTTTAAAATATCCCCCATATATTTATGTTCATATTCTTGTCCAATTAGCTCCTTAAGATATATTATCATGTGCAGGCACTAAGGAAATATGCATTTAAAATTTTAATGGACATTGACAAATTCATCTCCAAAAAGAATCCATCAACTTATACTCCCATCTGTACCATTTCCTTCTACCTCATCAGCACCAGACAGCGTTATTCTTTTTTAATTTAATTCTTGTTGCTGTCATTTTTATTTCTTTACTATTGAGTTGAACACTTGTATTTCACCTGATGTACACTGCCTATTTATCTTTAAGCTGCCCTTTATCTTTACATTTTAAAATATATATCAATACTTTGTCATATAATATCTGACATAAACTTTTTAAAAAAGCACTGTATCATTTGCCCTTTCAGTTTCTTGGCCACCTTTTTTGCTGTATATTTAAAATTTCATAGTCTAACTTGTCAAATTTTTCCTTTGTGATTTCTGGGTCTAATAAAATAACTCCTGACAATGTGGAGATTAAAGATGGCGGCGTGAGAGGTGAGACAGAGGCTTCCTCGTAAAACCTCATATAATATGAAAATAAAGCTACTACAACTACTCTTGAAAGAACAACGGGAAAGAGGACGGCAACAAACTGCATACACCTGGAGACAAGAGCCGCCCTCACAGAAAAGGGTAATGTACTAAAGCTGTGGTCCTGCGGGATTCAAGCCCTTCCCCCACCCCAGCTGACCAACAGGAGGAAGAGGAACGGAGAAGGGAGGGAGTGGAGATGTTGGACTGATGAATACCTAATTCTGGAGATCCGCTCTGGGAGCACAAACCTACATTTCATGGTGCTTGCATCATACTCTTGTAATTAGGGGGTTGGAAAGCTAAGACAGGCAGAATTCCTGGAGAGACTAAGAATCCAGCTGCTTGTGAAAGCAGGGATCCATACCCAGCTGCTTGGGGACAAAAGAAAGGTGGGCAGTCTGAGAGACTTCCTAACAAAGAAGCCCTTAGCAAGAGGGCTGCTAAAGGGGCAAGGATTGCACAGAGCTTACTGAGCAGGAGAAAGGACAGGCAGACAAAATTGTCCGGGTACACTCTGCCCAGCAGGTTGGGAGCTTTCACGATCTTCAGGTGCTCCAGCTACCTGGCTGCCTACACAGCTCCAAGAACCCCTTCTGTGACAGGCAGACTAGTGCGCCTTTCTTCTGGCCAGCCCCACTGGGCTTGCAAACCGGGAAATCCTTCCCTGGTGTTAGGCCAGCCAGAGGGAAGATCTGTCTACAGCAACTAAAAACGCAAAGCACAGAGGCTTATACCTGTGTGCTCAGCCCACTGGTTCAGGCAGTGGAGACAGGCATAGCAGCTAGGAACCAGCAAACAGCCCTTTCCTCCCCAGAGGCACCAATACCACTCCTGTACAATCCCCACATTGCTTCAGGGGCTGAGCAGCTCCAGAGAGTAGAGCTTCTGGGCACTAGAGGGCGCCATACACAAATATGAAAAGCCAAAGGAACCTGGTCCAGAGTAAAATTATGAACACAACTCCTGAGAAAGATTTAAATGATATGGACCTTATGACTCTCCCTGAAAGGGAGTTGAAAATAAAAATCATTAACAGGCTCATGGAGGTATGGAAAGATATTCAAGAACTCAGGAATGAATTCCGGTCAGAGATCCAATCATTGAAGAACACAATGGACGGTATTAAAAGCAGATTGGATACGGTGGAGGAGACAATAAATGAAATAGAAACTAGAGAAGAGGAATACAAAGAAGCTGAGGCACAGAGAGAAAAAAGGATCTCTAAGAATGAAAGAATATTGAGAGAATTGTGTGACCAATCCAAACAGAACAATATTCGCATTATAGGGTACCAGAAGAAGAGAGAGAAAAAGGGATAGAAAGTGTCTTTGAGGAGGTGATTGCTGAAAACTTGCCCAGATTGGGAAGGAGATAGTCTCCCAGGCCATGGAGGTGCGCAGATCTCCCAACACAAGGGACCCAAGGAAGACAACAGCAAGACATATAGTAATTAAAATGGCAAAGATCAAGGATAAGGACAGACTATTAAAACCAGCCAGAGAGAGAAATAGGATCACATACAAAGGAAAGCCCATCAGGCTATCATCAGACTTCTCAGCAGAAACCTTACAGGCCAGAAGGGAGTGGCATGATGTATTTAATGCAATGAAGCAGAACGGCCTTGAACCAAGATTACTTTATCCAGGAAGATTATCATTTAAATTTGAAGGAGGGATTAAATAATTCCTAAATAAGAAAAAGCTGAGAGAATTTGCCTCCCACAAACCATCTCTACAGTGTATTTTGGAGGGACTGCTATAGATGGAAGTGTTCCTACAGATTAATAGCTGTCACCAGAGGTAATAAAACCACAGTAAAGAAAATAGAACAGCTAATTACTAACAAAATGCAAAATTAAATTAACTATCCCCAAAGTCAATCAAGGGATAGACAAACAGTACAGAATATGATACCTAATATATAAAGAATGGAATAGAAAGAAAGAGGAAACAAACAAACAAACAAACAAAAAAAGAACCTTTAGATTGTGTTTGTAATAGCATATTAAGTTAGTTGTTAAACTTTTAAATAGTAGGGAAGTTAACCTTGAACCTTTGGTAACCACGAATCTGAAGCCTGCAATGGCAATAAGTACATACCTATCGATAATCACCCTACATGTAAATGGACTGAATGCACCAGTCAAAAGACATAGAGTCACTGAATGGATAAAAAAACAAGACCCATCTATATGCTGCCTTCAAGAGACTCACTTTAAACCCAAAGACATACACAGACTAAAAGTAAAGGGATGGAAAAAGATATTTCATGCAAACAACAAGGAGAAAAAAGCAGGTGTTGCAGTACTTGTATCAGACAAAATAGACTTCAAAACGAAGAAAGTAGCAAGAGATAAAGGACATTACATAATGATAAAGGGGTCAGTCCAACAAGAATATATAACCATTATAAATATATATGCACCCAACACAGGAGTGCCAGCATATGTGAAACAAATACTAACAGAATTAAAGGAGGAAATAGACAGCAATGCATTCATTTTAGGAGACTTCAACACACCACTCACCCCAAAGGACAGATCAACCAGACAGAAAATAAGTAAAGACACAGAGGCACTGAACAACACACTAGAACAGATGGACCTAACAGACATCTACAGAACTCTACACCCAAAAGCAGCAGGATACACATTCTTCTCAAGTGCACATGGAACATTTTCCAGAATAGACCACATACTAGACCACAAAAAGAACCTCAGTAAATTTAAAAATATTGAAAACCTACCAACCAACTTCTCAGATCACCAAGGTATAAAACTAGAAATAAATTTTAGAAAGAAATCAAAAAGGCTCACAAATACATGGAGACTTAACAACATTCTTCTAACTAATCAATGGGTTAAAGACCAAATCAAAACAGAAATGAAAGAACATATGGAGACTAATGACAACAACAAAAAGCCACAACTTCTGTGGGACGCAGCAAAGGCAGTTCTAAGAGAAAAGTATATTGCAATCCAGGCCTATTTAAAGAAGGAAGAACATTCCCAAATGAATAGTCTAAAGACACAATTACTGAAATTGGAAAAAGAAGAACAAATGAGACCCAAAATCACCAGAAGGAGGGACATAATAAAGATTAGAGAAGAAATAAATAAAATTGAGAAGAATAAAACAATAGAAAAAATCAATAAAACCAAGAGCTGGTTCTTTGAAAAAATAAACAAAATAGATAAACCCCTAGCCAGACTCATTAAGAGAAAAAGAGAATCTACACACATAAACACAATCAGAAATGAGAAAGGAAAAATCACGACGGACCCCACAGAAATACAAAGAATCATAAGAGAATATTATGAGAATCTATATGCTAACAAGCTGGAAAATATAGAAGAAATGGATGACTTCTTAGAAAAATACAACCTTCCAAGACTGACCAAGCAAGAAACAGAAAAACTAAACAGACCAATCACCAGCAATGAAATTGAATCAGTAATCAAAAAACTACCCAAGAACAAAACCCACGGACCAGATGGATTCACCTCTGAATTCTACCATACACATACAGAAGAAATAACACCCATTCTCCTTAAAGTTTTTCAAAAAATAGAAGGGGAGGGAATACTTCCAAACTCATTCTATGAAGCCAGCATCACTCTAATACCAAAACCGGGCAAAGACCTCACCAAAAAAGAAAATTACAGACCAATATCCCTGATGAACGTAGATGCAAAAATACTCAACAAAATATTAGCAAACCGAATCCAAAAATACATCAAGAGGATCATACACCATGATCAAGTGGGATTCATCCCAGGGATGCAAGGATGGTACAACATTTGAAAATCCATCAACATCATCCACCACATCAACAAAAACAAGAACAAAAACCACATGATCATCTCCATAGATGCTGAAAAAGCATTTGACAAAACTCAGCATCCATTCCTGATTAAAACTCTCAACAAAATGGGTATAGATGGCAAGTACCTCAACATCATAAAGGCCATATATGACAAACCCACAGTTAACATCATACTTAACAGCGAGAAGCTGAAAGCTTTTCATCTACAATCGGGAACAAGACAGGGATGCCCACTCTCTCCACTGTTATTCAACATAGTACTGGAGGTCCTAGCCACGGCAATCAGACAAAACAAAGACATACAAGGCATCCAGATTGGTAAAGAAGAAGTCAAATTGTCACTATTTGCAGATGACATGATATTGTACATAAAAAACCCTAAAGACTCCACTCCAAAAATTACTAGAACTAATATATGAACTCAGCAAAGTCGCAGGATACAAAATTAACACACAGAAATCTGTTGCTTTCCTATACACTAACGATGAACTAACAGAAAGAGAAATCAGAAAAACAATTCCATTCACAACTGCATCAAAAAGAATAAAATACCTAGGAATAAACCTAACGAAGGAAGTGAAAGACCTGTACTCTGAAAACTACACAACACTCCTAAGAGAAATTAAAGAGGACACTAACAAATGGAAATGCGTCCCATGCTCTTGGCTAGGAAGAATAAATATTGTCAAAATGGCTATACTACCTAAAGCAATCTACAGATTCAATGCAATCCCTACCAAACTACCAACAGCTTTCTTCAATGAACTGGAACAAATAATTCTAAAATTCATATGGAACAAAAAAGACCGTGAATAGCCAAAGCAATCCTGAGAAGGAGGAATAAAACAGGGAATTATGCTCCCTGACTTCAAGCTCTACTACAAAGCCACAGTAATCAAGACAATTTGGTATTGGCACAAAAACAGACCCACAGACCAGTGGAACAGAATAGAAAATCCAAACATTAACCCAAACATATACAGTCAATTAATATTTGATAAAGGAGCCTTGGATATACAATGGGGAGATGACAGTCTCTTCAGCAGCTGGTGTTAGAAAAACTGGACAGCTACATGTAAGAAAATGAAACTGGACTACTGTCTAACCCCATACACAAAGGTAAACTCAAGGTGGATCAAAGACCTGAATGTAAGTCATGAAACCATAAAACTCTTAGAAAAAAACATAGGCAAAAATCTCTTGGACATAAACATGAGCAAATTCTTCATGAACATATCTCCCCGGGCAAGGGAAACAAAAGCAAAAATGAATAAGTGGGACTATATCAAGCTGAAAAGCTTCTGTACAGCAAAGGACACCATCAGTAGAACAAAAAGACATCGTACAATATGGGAGAATATATTCATAAATGACGTATCCGATAAGGGGTTGACATCCAAATTATATAAAGAACTCATGCACCTTAGCAAACAAAAAGCAAATAATCCAATTAAGAAATGGGCAGAGGACATGAATAGACACTTCTCCAAAGAAGAAATTCAGATGGCCAACAGGCACATGAAAAGATGCTCCACATCGCTAATGATCAGAGAAATGCAGATTAAAACCACAATGAGATATCACCTCACACCAGTGAGGATGGCCAACATCCAAAACACAAACAACAACAAATGTTGGCGAGGATGTGGAGAAAAGGGAACCCTCCTACACTGCTGGTGGGAATGCAAATTAGTTCAACCATTGTGGAAAGCAGTATGGAGGTTCCTCAAAAAACTCAAAATAGAAATACCATTTGACCCAGGAATTCCACTCCTAGGAATTTACCCTAAGAATGCAGAAGCCCAGTTTGAAAAAGACAGGTACACCCCTATGTTTATCGCAGCACTATTTACAATAGCCAAGAAATGGAAGCAACCTAAGTGTCCATCAGTAGATGAATGGATAAAGAAGATGTGGTACATATACACAATGGAATATTATTCAGCCATAAGAAGAAAACAAATCCTACCATTTGCAACAACATGGATGGAGCTAGAGGGTATTATGCTCAGTGAAATAAGCCAAGCCGAAAAAGACAAGTATCAAATGATTTCACTCATATGTGGAGTATAAGAACAAAGAAAAAAACTGAAGGAACAAAACAGCAGCAGACTCACAGAACCCAAGAACGGACTAATAGTTACCAAAGGGAAAGGGACTGGGGAAAATGGGCGGGAAGGGAGGGATAAGAGGGAAAAAGGGGCATTACGATTAGCAGATGTAATGTTGGGGGGCACGGGGAGGGCAGTACAACTCAGAGAAGACAAGTAGTGATTCTATAGCATCTCACTACGCTGATGGACAGTGACTGTAATGGGGTTGGTGGGGGGGACCTGAGGAAGGGGGTAGTTTAATAATCATAATATTGCACATGTAATTATAGATTAATGATCCAAAATAAATTATAAAAAAAAAAGAAAAAAAAGAAAAAGAAAAAATAAAATAAAATAAAATAATTTCCTCTCCCCACAATTAAAGATCATTATTAAATTATTTTCTGAATTTTATTCTGGCACATTAGGTTTTATTTCCTATGTTTATTTATTTAATGTAACTCACACATATTTTTGTTTATGGTGTGAAATAGAGATTTGTCTTCACTTTCTAAACATGTTCTCTAAACACTACTTAATAATCTCCTTTCCTCCACTGATTATAAATGCCATCTGTGAAACAAAATAAATTTATATTCCATTCCATTAGTCTTTCTGGCCCTTCTTCCACTTCCTTCATGTATTTTAGGAAATGTACCATTACGTATATAACCAGCCCTCCATTCATCTCCTCTGTGTATCTCTTACATATGCCCACTTACATCCTTTTCACAACAAATTATTAGCAGTTCTGTCATATTTACTCTTTCAGATGTAACTCAGAATCAAGTTTAGGAACCTTTTTTTTTCAAGTTTCCATAGAGATGGAACATCTTCACAGAGATGTTGTGAGGATCAAATAAACTCAAGCAGAGGTTTTCTCATCCCTGGTTGCTCATTAGAATCACCAGGGGGACTTTTAAACATGCCAGTACCAGGGTCCCACCTCGACAGACTCAGATGTCTTGCTCGAGGGTGCAGTCCAGACACCAGAAATCGTCCAGAGGACTCCAAGGTGCTGCCAAGATTGGGCCCCACATAGCTAGAGTGCGTGAAAGTACTCTGAAGAGCTGCCCTGAGCCCCCAAACCCCAGGCAGGCACTGCCGCTTCTGAGCCCACTCACTCACCCGCACAGTCTTATTCTCCATGCTGATGGTGGGGACGCTGGTTCGGAGGAACAACGTAGCCCAGCTGGCAACCCTGACTCGGTCAAAGTCTCTATAATCCTGGGGGTGGGAAAGAGGCAGGTTAAAGAAGCTGGTGAACCTCCCTCTGGACCCTAAGCATCCCCCCAAAGCACCCACACCACACAGCATCCTTAAGCAGCACCCCAAAGGATGTAACAGCCAAGCCTCACACAAATGCACCATCACTCATTCCCTTGTGCATCGGGTCCCGTGATGGATGCGAGGGATGGCAGACACAACAGGTCACCATCTAGGTCAGGTCTGCGAGCTAAATCCGGCCCATCGTCTGCTTCTGAAAAGATTTTTGGCACACAGCCACACCCGTTTGTTCACATATTATCTGGGGCAGTTTTCTGCTACAATGGCGGGGTTGAGTAGTTGCAACAGAAACCATACAGCCCACAAAGCTGAAAAAGTTTATGATCTAACCATCCATAGAAAAAGTTTGGTTTAGGTGGTGAGCAGGCTGGCGAGTGAGTAACTGCAACCCAGAGTAGCTAAGTGGTAAGTGGTGTGCTTGGTTTCTGAGAAGGTTCTGTAGGTGTCCAGAGAAGGAGGAGTCATTTTCATCTGGAAACATCAGAAAAGACCTCACGGGTGGTTAGACGTCTAAGGGAGACCTTGAAGGCTGAACAGGAGTTTACGTGCAGAGGTAACAGAGGGGGAGCTGGCATTCAGGGGGAGCCGGGAGGAACAGCACGGGCAAAGGCGTGGTGGGGGGAGTAACTGACACAAGAGAAGGTCATTTGAGCTGGAGACAAACATTATGTCATATCCACACACAGACACACAGACTAACCCTGACAGATACTCAGTGACAGGTGCACAACCTGCCATGCATAAAACATGATGCTAACCGATGCACGTGCATGCGGTCTTGCTGTGATCCTGGCCTCGCCCTCCCTGTCGTTCTCCCAACCCAAGTGGGTGGCACTGGAGCCCTCAGACCCAGACACCGACCTCGATGAAAGTGCTGTTCCACACTCGTGCCCACACTGTCACGTTGGTGATGACGGGCGCATCAGGAATGGGGCACTCCAGCCACACACAGCGGGTGCGGTCGCTGCCACAGCTCTGAGGTGAGCAGGGAACATGGGGTATGAGACTGTCTGGGTCTCCAGATTCTTCATGCTTCATCCCTTACTTTCGACTCCTCCCTGGCTCTGTCCCACTCATGGCTGACCCAAAGGGGCCTCACCCCTGCACTCATGCACCGCCTCCACCCCCAACACACATATACGCTTATCCATTTAAGGCACATTCTTTAAGCCAAATACATAACATGCCAGGGTTACAGAAAACATGTAATCTGACCCCTGCTCCTGTGAAGGGGGCCCATTGCCAAATACCCCCTTCCCGACCCTGTCCTACACTGAGGTTTTATTCATGCCAGCTCTCTCCATCTGGGACACCACTACCTACCTCTCTACCCAGCTGTCTCGACTTGCTTCCCAGGCCTGTTTCCCTTCTCTTCCGACAGAGGGCACCCTGCACTCCCCATGTCTTCCTGCCTCACCCCATTCCCCAGCCCTAATGTCTAAGGCTTTGAGCAGCTATACCACCCCCGACAGATTGGGGCCCCTGGGAACAGAGCCAGTGTCTCTCCCTTTGGCCCACTGCATTGTCTGTTCCCCAAGGACAAGGGCAGAGGGGTGTCCTCTAAGGGCAGGAGATGAGTCTCCCCACTCTGACTGGTGGCCCCTGAGGGTGGGGCCACGTCACCTCATATCTGGGTCTCCTGGTGAGTAGCATCCATCTCCCTTGATTCATGTACCCCTGGTGCCCACACTCCCTGTGACAGAGCACTATCCTCTCTAATCCTGGCCACTCACCAGCTGGGTCTCAGACTTGGCTTTTTTGGCAGCAGCCAAAGTGACAGGTGGGAGGTCCT
>JAVSCE010000801.1:0-154964 GCA_032199065.1 Smutsia gigantea | reverse complement strand
AATAGAATACTAAAATATACTTTTAGATAAACATACGTTTAGGTATTTATAATATCACTTATGAAATGTATTATTTACAAAATTTGTTTATATATATATATATTGTGTGTGTCTCTATATGCATGGCAGTAACTTGTACCTAATTCTGTCTGCATCCATGGGAGGGAAAGCAAGGGGTAGGGAAGCTGATGGATCTGGGAAGGTCTAAGTTTCCTTGGGTCTGCTGATGAGAGAGAAGGGCTAAGGAGGAGTGGGGTGAATGCCTTCAATGCCAATTGGTGTCAGATTCTGAGTTTTGGGGTCAGTAGCTGCCTGATGTATGAGTTGTCTCAGAATAGAGACCTTGGGGTCCTTTGCACACTTTTTACCTTAACTCACTTGCTACCAGGGACCTGCTCATATCTAGGCATGGAACACATAAGGAAATGGCAGGTGATGTGGTGGGGAAGCCAGTGCGCAATTTGCATTGATTTGCTTCAACAAACTGCTTTTGTTTTATTCCTGAATCTATTCTGTCTCTATTCTCTCCTTTCTAAGAGCCTCCAGGAAATGCACCAACTGCTACTAGATTGTTCCACTCTGATTTCTAAATTGATGTGCAAGTGTTTAAAGAAAAGCTAGCTTTGCTAATTTCAGAATGAATTTCTTGTGTGATAAATCAGCACTTACTGGTGGTGATCTGGTATGTCGGTTCAACATATTCCCCTGAAGACAGAGGATCTGCTCTGTTCTTAGATTTTTAAACTCATACTTGGATAAGAATCTGTTATTGCTCTAGTTTTCAGTAATGTTCGTCTGATGTTTACCTCCCTTATCATCATCATCATTCACACAGCTATTACACAGTAGCAAAGGAATACATATTTAGTATCTGGTATCAAGTGTAGAGATACGACATGACTGTTGAAAATCAACTGCAAATTGGTGGTTTTATTTTATGCAATGCTCAACCTTTTGGCAAAAACTATCTATGTGTAATCTTCAGACTTTCCTCATCATAAGATGCTTTCCTGGCAAAACAGTGTGAATAATATAAATGTAATCTTAAAAAAAAAACTTGGTAATGTCTATAATCCTTTCTATTACAGACCTCAGACGTGTTAGAGGAATATCAAATATGGTTGTAGCAGTGCATTCTTAATAGCAACTTTATTTCACTTTTAAGCAAAATGGAAGGATGCAAAAGTACTGACTCAAGTTCAGACCTTAAATGTATCAACACAGAAACAACACGGGCATTCTAGGTACTGTGCAATCAAGTCATACGTAAAGCATCATCATAAAACAGTGAGGAAACAAGAAGAATTGAGACGTCTTCTATTTAGAACTTATTCATGTAGGGACCCATGGAAGGTAAGAGCAATTGCATGCTTTTGGGGGGATGAATCAGGTGGCCTTCAGGGGAAAAGTGGCTTCTGGGAGCCCCAGGTTACCATTTAATAAAACCAGTCCAGAGAACATGTCCAAATGCATGCTTCTCTTATAACCATCTGTCCTGTGAAAGCGAGTTAGGACTCACACCAATTCTCACTGACTGCAGAGCAGAGAAGAGAGGATGCTGGAGAGCAAGGGAGAGCAAGCAAATAAGAACCAACCACTGGTATTTGGTTCTTGAATATTTGTTATATAAGGTGGGAGTCGGGAGAGGCTGGGAACATAGGGCATAATAGAGGAGGACTTTACATGACTTTGTACTACTCCTTTCTCAAGACTATTTCATACCATAGAGTTGAAGGCAGAAAAGCTCAGTTTTGAATATTTGCTCTGCCACTGAATAGCTGTGTGATATTGGGTGAGTTCATGAACCTTGGTTTTCTTATCTAAAATGTGGGGTTATTGATATCTATCAGAGAGTTGTTTTGCAGGTTAATACAGGGACAAAAGTCTACCACTGTGTCTGATACAGGCCAGGTACATGATACTGGTAACTGTGTTAAATTTGCAAATCCTTACTGTATTTTTTCTCTAATATTCTAAGTGTCCTCCTGCCCAATCCCAGCTGGCTGCTGCACATCTAGGAGAAACTCACGAACAGCCTCCTGTGGTCCTTCCCTCCCGCTTCCTATAGTGCTTCCCCGCACAGCTGCCAGGGGAGTCCCAGGGAACCCAGCAGTGCTGGCTCTGACCAGGGCGCTACCTCTGGGTGCTCACAGAGCTGTATGCCCTGGCCTACTCGATCAGCTGCAGCCGCGCTGGTTCCACCCAGGAGGAGTCAGACACCCACGCTCTCACGTTGCATCTCCCTCTTAACAGGACACCCAAGAATTGCCACTGCCATCGCTGTGAAGCTGAGATTTTAGTTTCTGTCAGCAGCCCCCTCTCCTTGGAGCGCAGCAGCAAGGTTCTGGGCTCTAAGAGGAAACACCTCTGTCGCCCACATTCATCATCCCCACCAGGTACTGGGGAGAAAGCTCATCCACACAGACCTCTTCCCAAAGAAAATCAGCTCATGAGAAGATGCTCTCCAGCCCGCTGCTGGCCAACTGCATGAATCTCAGGGTGGAAGCAACCTAGAAGCAGAGCCCCCTCTGAGCCCTGTGCCTCCTTGTTCTCACTTGCAACTCTTTTTCTTCTTCACTGTTCTCTCCTTGATTCAAAATGGCCTAATTTGTTAGTTTATTGCTTATTTTTCCATCTCTGCACCTAGGCTGTAAGCACCTTGAGGGCAAGGACCACTTCATTTTTCTTTTTTCTTTATAATCTCTCCACCCTTATATTCTTAATGCCAAGCATAGTCTCTGATACATAAAAGTTTGGATGAACAAAGGAGCAAATCTTTTCTATTATCTGTGCCTTATTTCGACAATTTACTAAAGTATTATAATCCAGAGGGGCTGAGCACCCAGCAGGGCTGTGGCCCATGTCACGCTTACCAAAGCCCTGCCCCAGACTGAGGAATGTCCTCACCTGTGTTCCTGCTTCCACCTGCGTGAGTCGCTGTGGAAGACGGGGTGAGGGCACGAGGCTGAGCCCGGATGCCTGAGCCAGCACAGAGCCTGCAACACCCCGCCCCACTGTGGCCTGAGGGGCTCCTTCTTTCCCGTGAACAGAGTAGCTAGCGCCCTCTAGTGGCGGCTCTCATCCTGGCAAGGGAATGGAATTAGCTATTTCCTGGGTCAGTTCTAGCTCCAGCCTCCATGTTTGTATTAAAAGGTTAATTGCTTTATAGCTCCACATCCCTAGCCTGGCTTCTCCAAGAAAGAAAAACATTGGCAGTGAGAGCCACATTTCTATTCTAAAATCATTTCTGCATCAAGTGCACAGAATCGCTTTATTTGAGGCCAAACGTACATTCCCATTTGAGAGACAGTTGCTGTTGGCAGTGAGCACCAACTGCCTGTTCAGAGACCCTTGAAGATATTGCTCAGTCTTTCTATTTACTGTGGGCTGGTGGAGACTGATTCCTTATTTTCTAAGGGCAGCCTTTAATGAGCACCGGGTGGCTCTTTGTTGTTGCCCTCCCACAGCCTGCGGGTAAAGGCAGCACTAAGAATCATACATTTTCATTTGTGGAAGTATTTTGTATTGAACCCTGTCAAAAATAACACTGCCTTTGGGACACAGAAAATCCAATTTGATTGCAATGTTTCTGTTTTTTGCTCTGGAACACACTGTATCAGTTAGGGGGTAGTCTTTGGACCTTGGCTATTTTTCATCTGGAAAGTAATTTGGGTTGGGGCTCTGTGCTGTTGTCAGTGATGGCTTGAAAAACCACATTTATAAGCAATCCTGTCCTAAAATGACCCAGCTTAATACCTAGCAGCATAAAGGGTGGGGAGAAGAAAGGAGGAAAGTAATTAGTCCATACGTGTTCCTTTGAAATGCGCCATGCGCATAAAACGCTCAAGAATTTCATGAGAACACTCTTCTCCCAGCTCCCCACCTAAATCATCCTTTGAGAAAGAGAAAGAAGGATTTGGGGGCTTGACAGGAGAGGTTCAGGGACCTGGAATTTCTACTCTCTAAATCAGAGACACGTGATGTGTGGGAGATTGTTTCCCAGGTAGACAGAGATCTCATCGTTAGTTTGCAAGTAGGCATTCCTGATTTGTTCATTAATGTATTCAATGTATATTTCAGTATCTACGGTGTATCAGGCAGGGCTAAAAAGAATAAGACCTGTATCTTATCCTGAAGGCCTTATGGTCTAGTAGGGGATAAAGACATGGAAGTGAACAAATACAATAAATTATGAGGGCTGAAGTTCAGATATGTACAGATACAATGTCAGCTTGGGGTGGTGTTTCTCAACCCTTTTTTCTTTATCATTCCCCCTAAAAGAGCCTTTTTAGACATTCTTTTTCTAATCATTCCTTCCCGGGTTAAATTTTAATACCACACTCATATTGTATGTCTGTTTATTGTATATATACCTGTACTTTATACAAAAAATGAACAAGAGTTTTTTGTCCCTCAAAACTTAAATTTGCCTACTTGATTTGCCATCACCCCTATTGAGAATGTATGGCCTAAAAAAAGGAGACATCACCTATCATTCAGGAGAGTCTAGTAGGACTTTATGGAAAAGACAAGTGTTATGTAAAATATAAAAAGATGAGTGGGCAATCTCCTGGGGAGAAAAAAGAGGGACAGCAGTGTAAGAACAGGGAGCAACCTTTGCAAAAGTATAGAGAGTGAAGGGGACAGGTTAGTACATGGCATGCACAGGTAGAAAGAAACCTCTTTTAGCTGAATTCTGTTCAAAGTCCTTCTTACCTAATTTGCCTATCATGTCCACCAAGATATTGACATAACAGGCAGGTTCTGTCTAGCTCAGGTAAGTCTCTTTAACAATATCTGAAAATATTCATATAAAGGACAATAAAGAATTTGTCAAAAATGGATATTAGAACTCAAAATATGGAATAAAAATTATGTTTATTACATAAAACTGTAAAAAGTGAGATGTGGGAGTGAGCGATGAATAGACAGATCACAGAGGATTTTTAGGGCAGTGACACTCTTCTTTATGATACTATAATGGTGGACACATGTCATTATACATTTGTCCAAAGCCATAGAAAGTTCAACACCACGAGTGAACCCTAATGTAAACTATGGACTGCGGATGATTATGATGTGGTAACGTAGATTCATCAATTACAAAAAATGCTCCACTCTCATGGGGATGTTGAACATGGGGGAGGTGATGCGCGTCGGTGGCCGGGGGTATACGGGAATTCTCTGTACCTTCCACTCAATTTTGTTGTGAACCTAAAATCTCTCTAAAAATAATGAAGTCTATTTAAAAAAAATATTTTTAAATTAAAAAAATGTGTAACAAGTAAACTCCTAATTTGGGTGGCTAAGTTCTACTTCATAGAACTCATATGAAGGATGAGTTTGGGATCAGACTAAGTTGGGTTCAAGTTCTGAATCTATCAAATGATTTTGAGTAAATAGTATCCCTCATTTTCCTCATATATAAAATGGGGAAAATGTATCGTAGACATAATATGAAGAGATACACACCCACCCTTTAAAAATGCCACTTGGGAAAGAAGTGGTCCAGAAGGCATTTCATTTATCAAGGCATTAAGAATACATTGGTGAGAGGTGAGCCAGTGTCTTTGAAGAGCTCTATGGTGGTTATTATTTGTAGAACAGAAAGGAGACTGGGAAATACTACCATTGAATTAAGCTCCCAGAATTCAGTAGGGATAATAGGAATTTTGGAAGTCCATTTAGAAGTCAATGGGGATAATGGGCATTTAATAGCAATAATGGGGTAGGGGTCAGATGCTAGTCAGGTCATATGAGACAAAGTGGGCATGGCTGCTATAATGAACAGCAGAGCTAAAATAATACCAGAATGCTCCACAGATATTTTTAGCATTAGCTAATTGATCATGATGTCACTAGGATTAAAATAGATGGGCAGGCTACTAAAATTTTATTTAATTTGAATTAGTGGAAGATCTCTAGGTCTTGCAAAAAGTAGTTGACTTTAGTCACCACAAAAAGAGTATTGCAGTCCTTTAATGGTATCTCAGATTGAGTCAGCGCACAGACCTAAAGCCCCTTAAATGAGGGTAGATGGGGTCCATATGAGGAGGAATCCTGCTACCATGCCAAAAATTATACTATAAATCTGTCTTCTAGCTTTCTTTAAAGGGACTCTGGCTACTTACCTGGTGTCCATGAACTGAGGGAAGAGAACTAACTGGATTTTATGGCTTTGAACTGACACTAATTCTTGGAGGCTTGAAACCCGTCCATAGTCCACCTTTAAGACTAAAGGCTTAAGGAGTTCAAATAGTTAATGGATGGACATTTGGCTTGTGTCCATCTCAAAGTAGCCCAGTTGATCCCCAAACCTATCCTATGGCTACTTCCTTAGTCACTGGCAAAGTCCCCACACTGGTTCCTTGATCCTTGGAGAGATGGATGTTATGGTAGGAAATGTTGCATGGAAGCCACTAGAATGGCCTCAGTCTCCCCAAATGGAAAACTAAAAGCTATCCTTCATTCTTGGAGGGACTGCAGAGATTTGTGCCCTGATCAGGGACTTGAAGGATGCAGAGGTGGTGATTCCTACCACATCCCGATTCAACTCACCTATTTAGCCTTTGCAGAGGTCAGATGGATTTTGGATCTTAGAGAATAACAGTGGGACTTTTGCAAACTTGATCAAGTGATAAGCCAAATTCCAACTGCTGTTCTAGACATGGTTCCTTTACCAGAAAGAGTCAACATCCCCTGGCACCTAGTATGCAACTCAGGTAGGCTGTGGTCCCTAGTTATCCACCCAAACATTAATGTAAGCTTTGCAGTGAAGGTATAGATATAATTGAAGTCCACAACCAATTAATTTTAAATAAGGGAGGTTTTTTAGATAATCTGGGTAGGTTTGATTCAGTCAGTTGGAAGTATTTAAGAACGGAACTGAGCTTCCCTGATGAGGAAGGAATGCTTCCTGTGGAGCAGCATTAGCTTGTGCTTGTGTGCTCCAGTCTCCTCTTGCTTACAGCCTGTCCTATGGATTCTACACTTGCCTAACCAGCTTCTATAATTGTATAAGCCAATTATTGGCCATTAAACTCATAATATGTATCTTCTACCTGTTTTTTTCAATGCTTCAACCATGAGTGTGATGCAGTAATTAATGTAGTGAATGTTTTCTCTTTGTATGTGTTAATAAATATTATCAGAAGCAGCTTTTAATGAGCAAAACCAGCAATACTCCTTCAGTGTGCTACCTCAGTGTTAAAGTGCTTCTCCAATTATCTGTATAATCTTGTCCATATGGACTTTGATTACTTCTTCATTCCATAAGACATCATGCTGCTCCACTAATTTGGTGATATCATGCTAATTGGACTAATAAACAAAACATAGCAACTTCTCTAGACATCTTGGTAAAACACATGCAAAAGAGGGTAGGACATAACTGCCCAAAATGTAGAGAGTTCCACCTCGTGAGAGTTCTCCCATACCCCTTCCAAATTGAAGGTTAAGTTGTTGCATATAGACCCTCCTAGAACAAAGATTGTGACACAGAACCTAATGAGTTTCTTTGGATATTGGAGGCAACATATACCTCATTTTGTCATGCTACTCAGTCATTGATCAAATAATCTGAAAAGCTTTCAGTTTTGAGGGGCTCCCAACCAAGAGAAACTCTGCATCTGGCTCAATGTGCTAAACTGCTCAGACACTTAGCTGCATGAACCGACAGATCCACCTGATGGTGCTTCAAGTGAATGTGGCAGATAGGGATGCTCTGTGGAGCCTTTGACATGACACTATACGTGACTCACACTACAAGCCTGTAGAATTTTGGTTCAAAGCTGTTCCACCTTCTGCAGATATCTATTCTTCTTAGGAGAAACAACTTCTGGCTTGCTGCGGGGCTGTACATTGGACCACCAAGATAACCATCATAAATGGCTTGTTGTCTGAATCAAAAAGATACAGTGTTGGATGCGTTTAGCAACATTCCATCATCAAGTGTAGAGATATATCTGAGATCAAGCTTGAGCAAATCTTGAAGGCTTAAGTTGCATGGGTAAGTAGCCCAGCTGTCCATCATTGCTACTCCTACCACATTGCTTCCTCCCTGGGTCTGAACTTTGGGTCCCATGGGGAGTTCCCATTAACTAATGAATGAGGAAGGAAAATCAAGGCCTACTTTAATGATGGTTTTTTCACAGTAAGCTGGCATCATTTGAAAGTAGACAATAACAGCACTAGGTCTTCACTCTGGGGTGTCCTTGAAGAATAGTGGTGAAGAGAAATCCCAGAATAGGCAAAACGTTAAGCACTACCCCTGATTTTTAATTTTCCTTGGAAGGTGAGATGGTCAGGTTTAGGTAGAGATCTATATTATTTCATGGTAAGTGGCTAACAGTTTGGCTTGGTGGTCAAAGAGACTTTGAAGGAACATGATTAGAAAGTAGCTAAGTAGGAAATTTGGGAAGAGATTTGTGGATGGGTATCTCCAAAACAGTACAGGATGTTTTATTTTCCATGTGAATGCTCACCAAAGAAAAACCCAAGCAGCAAAGGATAGTTATTAGGTAGAAAAAAATGACCTGTTTTGTACATGTTAGTCAGCCCCTTTCCCCAGACACCCTATTCTTTCCAGTGAGCTCATAACAAATGGCCATGGTGGCAGGGATGAAGGTCATGCATGGGCTCAGCAATATGGACTTCTACTTACCAAGGTGGACTTATCTATAGCCACACTATGTGTTCAACATGTCAGTGGCAAAGACCAACAGAGTCCCTGATTTGTTATCACTTTGTGGGGGAACCAGGCAGCCACTTGGTGAAAAGTTGACTATACTAGATCACATCCATCTTGGAAGAGGCAGCACTTTGTTTTCACTGAAATAGACACTCTGCCTGTAAATTTGCCTTCCTGGCTTATAATGTTTTTGATAAATCCACCATACAAGGACTTATGGAACACCTTATTCATTTGTCATAGTATTCCACACAACATTGCTTCTGTCAAAACAACTCATTTTACAGAAAATGGGCCTGTGCTCATGGAATTCATCGGTTTTACCGTTGTCTCTCTCACCCTACGGCAGCGAGTCTGATAGGATGGTGGAATGTCCTTTTGGAGACTCAGTTATAGCCCCACCTGGGGCATAAAACCTTGTGGAGCTGGGTAATGTCTTCCAGGATGTGGAATATGCTCTGAAATCTTGACTGATATATGGTGCTGCTTCTCCCTTTCAACATTAAGAGAGAATTTGTTTATGGCCAGTCACCTCCCAACTTAGTGTTTCTCGTGCCAGTGAAACAATGGGAAAAAAAGGAAAAAAAGTGGTTACTGTATTGGGGTACTTTATCCTAACTATTAAGAAAATAGCTTTTACACACTTGGGCTGAGGAAGAATATATATGGAATGCTGCAAATCCATGGGAACACGTTTTAGTACTCCCACGATCTATGACAGAAGTAACGGATAGGCCCCCGAGACTGGCAGGGCCTTCAGAAATGAAGGTTTCTGTCACTGCTCAGGCAAAGAAGCAGGACCAGCTGAAGTACTTGAGGGGGACAAAGTCAATATAGAAAAGGTTCTAGAGGAAGGACACTATAAATACCAATATGACTATGAGACCAGCTATAGAATTTGTAGTTTTGTGTTTTTCTTACTTGGCTTATATGAACATATCTGCAAATACAATGAACCAATTAAGAATTTTCTTTCCCCTTCTTCCTTTCCCCTACTTGGTGGGAAGTTCTCCTTCAACCCCTAGGAACTAATATAAGATCCTTCTATTAACTAATATAAGATTAATGAGTTAATTTTATATCTTAGTATTTAACTTACAAGATAAAATGCAAGAATATGACTTAGAAGAGGAATGAATATTACCTAAAGATGGATTATTTTTTTTTTACTTTAAAACATTTTTTTATTGAAATATAGTTGATACACAATAATATATTGTTTCGGATGAACAACATAGTGATTCAACAATTATATACACTATGAAATGCTCTCCACAATAAGTGTAGTTACCATCTGTCACCATACAAAGTTTGAAGAAATGCTTTCAAGGCCCACTGAAACCAGTCACTTAGTCTCTCATATATAAGAGAACTGGGAACTGGGCTGGTCTCAAGCATAACGCTACTGTGCTTACTTCTCTTTTAGTTCTTCTGGATGTCTACTTCTGATCACACACACACACACACACACACACACACACACACACTAGACCCTTGAACAACATAGGTTTGAACTGTATGGGTCCATTTATATGTGGATAGCCTTCAATAAATATATTGGAAACTTTTTTGGAGATTTGTGACAATTTGAAAAAATTTTCTTTAGCTTGCTTTATTGTAAGAATACAGTATAGAAAATATATAACATACAAAATATGTTAATTAACTGTTATCAGTAAGGCTTACAGTCAACAGTAGGCTATTGGTAAAGTTTGAGGGGAGTGAAAGTTATATGAGGATTTCGACAGTGCAGGGGTCAGCGTCCCTAACCTCCGTGTTGATTGAGGGTATATGTGTGTATGTGTGGGTATATATAAAAACAAACCGAATGACAGGTATTGTTTTCCCCAGCCAGCTTAGGTAGCAAGAAGACACAAACCTTAGCTTAAAAAAAAAAGATATTTATCAGATGCTAACTCACATTGAATGCTCTAGGTACACATTATATGCCTTATTTAATCCTCAGAACAATTTTACAGGTTACTCTACCTACATGCCCCCTTTTTTTTAAGTGAGGTATTATTGATATACACTCTTATGAAGGTTTCACATGAAAACACAATGTGTTTATTACATTTACCCATATTATCAAGTCCCCACCCATACCCCAATGCAGTCACTGTCCATCAGTGTAGTAAGGTGCCACAGACTCACTGTTTGTCCTCTCTGTGCTACACTGTTTTCCCTGTGATCCCCCACACCATGTGTACTAAACATAACAGCCCTCAATCCCCTTCTCCCACCCTCCCCACCCATCCTCCCACAACCCTCCCCTTTGGTAACCACTAGTTCCTTCTTGTAGTCTCTGAGTCTGCTGCTATGTTGTTCCTTCAGTTTTGCTTCATTGTTATACTTCACAAATGAAGGAAATAATTTGGCACTTGTCTTTCTCCACCTGGCTTATTTCACTGAGCATAATATCCTCCAGCTCCATCCAAGTTGTTGCAAATGGTAGGATTTGTTTCTTTCTTATGGCTGAATACTATTCTATTGTGTATATGTACCACCTCTTCTTTGTCCATTCATCTACTGATGGACAATTAGGTTGCTTCCACATCTTGGCTATTGTAAAAAGTGCTGCAATAAACATAGGGATGCATATATCTTTTTAAATCTGAGAAGTTGTATTCTTTGGGTAAATTCCAAGGAGTGGGATTCCTAGGTCAAATGGTATTTTTATTTTTAGTTTTTGAGGAACCTCCATATTGCTTTACACAATGGTTGAACTAGCTTACATTCCCACCAGCAGTGTAGGAGGGTTCCCCTTTCTCCACATCATCACCAGCATTTGTTGTTCTTAGTCTTTGGATGCTGGCCATCCTTACTGGTGTGAGGTGATAACTCATTGCGGTTTTAATTTGCATTTCCCTGATGATTAGTGATGTGGAGCATCTTTTCATGTGTCTGCTGGCCATCTGAATTTCTTCTTTGGAGAACTGTCTCTTCATATCCTCTGCCCATTTTATTTATTAAAAAAAATTTTTTTTAATTTTATTTTGATATCATTAATTTACAATTAAATGAGTAATATTATGGTGATTACACTACCCCCTTCATCAGGTCCCGCCCCAACCCCATTACAGTCACTGTCCATCAACGTAGTGAGATGCCATAGAGTCACTACTTGTCCTCTCTTGGTTGTACAGCCCTCCCCGTGCCCCCCCAACATTACATCTGCTAATCGTAATGTCCCTTCTTCCCCCTTGACCCTCCCTTCCCACCCATCCTCCCCAGTCCCTTTCCCTTTGGTAACTATTAGTCCGTTCTTGGGTTCTGTGAGTCTGCTGCTGTTTTGTTCCTTCAGTTTTTTTTTTCTTAGTTCTTATACTCCACATATGAGTGAAATCATTTGGTACTTGTCTTTTTCGGCTTGGCTTATTTCACTGAGCATAATACCCTCTAGCTCCATCCATGTTGTTGCAAATGGTAGGATTTGTTTTCTTCTTATAGCTGAATAATATTCCATTGTGTATATGTACCACTTCTTCTTTATCCATTCATCTACTGATGGACACGTAGGTTGCTTCCATTTCTTGGCTATTGTAAATAGGGCTGCGATAAACGTAGGGGTGCATCTGTCTTTTTCAAACTGGGCTGCTGCATTCTTAGGGTAAATTCCTAGGTCAAATGGTATTTCTGTTTTGAGTTTTTTGAGGAACCTCCATACTGCTTTCAACAATGGTTGAACTAATTTGCAGTCCCACCAGCAGTGTAGGAGGGTTCCCTTTTCTCCACATCCTCGCCAACATTTGCTGTTGTTTGTGTTTTGTATGTTGGCCATCCTCACTGGTGTGAGGTGATATCTCATTGTGGTTTTAATCTGCATTTCTCTGATGATTAGCGATGTGGAGCATCTTTTCATGTGCCTGTTGGCCATCTGAATTTCTTCTTTAGAGAAGTGTCTATTCATGTCTGCTGCCCATTTCTTAACTGGATTATTTGCTTTTTGTTTGTTGAGGTGCGTGAGTTCTTTATATATTTTGGATGTCAACCCCTTATTGGATACGTCATTTATGAATATATTCACCCATACTGTAGGAAGTCTTTTTGTTCTACTGATGGTGTCCTTTGCTGTACAGAAGCTTTTCAGCTTGATATAGTCCCACTTGTTCATTTTTGCTTTTGTTTCCCTTGCCCGGGGAGATATGTTCATGAAGAAGTGCTCATGTTTATGTCCAAGAGATTTTTGCCTATGTTTTTTTCTAAGAGTTTTATGGTTTCATGACTTACATTCAGGTCTTTGATCCACCTTGAGTTTACCTTTGTGTATGGGGCTAGACAGTAGTCCAGTTTCATTCTCTTACATGTAGCTGTCCAGTTTTTCCAACACCAGCTGCTGAAGAGGCCATCATCTCCCCAATGTATATCCAAGGCTCCCTTATCAAATATTAATTGACTGTATGTGTTTGGGTTAATGTTTGGATTTTCTATTCTATTCCACTGATCTGTGGGTCTGTTTTTGTGCCAATACCAGATTGTCTTGATTACTGTGGCTTTGTAGTAGAGCTTGAAGTCAGGGAGCATAATTCCCCCTGTTTTATTCCTCCTTCTCAGGATTGCTTTGGCTATTCGGGGTCTTTTGTGGTGCCATATGAATTTTAGAATTATTTGTTTGAGTTCATTGAAGAAAGCTGTTGGTAGTTTGATAGGGATTGCGTTGAATCTGTAGATTGCTTTGGGTAGTATAGCCATTTTGACAATATTTATTCTTCCTAGCCAAGAGCATGGGATGCATTTCCATTTGTTAGTGTCCTCTTTAATTTCTCTTAGGAATGTCCCGTAGGTTTCAGGGTACAGGTCTTTCACTTCCTTCATTAGGTTTATTCCTAGGTATTTTATTCTTTTTGATGCAATTGTGAATGGAATTGTTTTTCTGATTTCTCTTTCGGTTAGCTTGTCGTTAGTGTATAGGAAAGCAACAGATTTCTGTGTGTTAATTTTGTATCCTGCAACTTTGCTGAATTCAGATATTAGTTCTGGTAGTTTTGGAGTTGGAGTCTTTAGGGTTTTTTATGTACAATATCATGTCATCTTCAAATAGTGACAATTTGACTTCTTCTTTACCAATCTGGATGCCTTGTATGTCTTTGTTTTGTCTGATTGCCGTGGCTAGGACCTGCAGTACTATGTTGAATAACAGTGGAGAGAGTGGGCATCTCTGTCTTGTTCGCAATCTTAGATGAAAAGCTTTCAGCTTCTCGCCGTTAAGTATGATGTTAGCTGTGGGTTTGTCATATATGGCCTTTATGATGTTGAGGTACTTGCCCTCTATACCCATTTTGTTGAGAGTTTTAATCATGAATGGATGCTGAATTTTGTCAAATGTTTTTTCAGCATCTATGGAGATGATCATGTGGTTTTTGTTCTTCTTTTTGTTGATGTGGTGGATGATGTTGATGGATTTTCGAATGTTGTACCATCCTTGCATCCCTGGGATGAATCCCACTTGATCATTGTGTATGATCCTCTTGATGTATTTTTGAATTCGGTATCCTCTGCCCATTTTTAAATTGGGTTATTTGCCTTTTGGGTGTTCAGGCATGTAAGTTCTTTATATTTTTTGGATGTTAGCCCCTTGTCAGATATGGCATTTACAAATATATTCTCCCATACTGTAGGATGCCTTTTTTGTTCTGTGGGTGGTGTCCTTTGCCATAAAGAAGCTTTTTAGTTTTATGTAGTCCCTTGAGTTCATTCTTGCTTTTGTTTCCCTTGCTCGAGGAGATGCATTCAGGAAGAAGTTGCTCATGCTTATATTCAGGAGATTTTTGCCTATGTTGTCTTCTAAAAGTTTTATGGTTTCATGATTTACATTCAGGTCCTTGATCCTTTTGGAGTTTACTTTTGTGTATGGGGTTAAACAATAATGCAGTTTCATTCTCTTGCATGTAGCTGTCCAGTTTTGCCAACACCAGCTGTTGAAGAGGCTGTGATTTCCTCATTGTATGTCCATGTCTCCTTTATCATATATTAACTGACCATATATGGTTGGGTGTATATCAGGGATCTGTAGTCTGTTCCATTGGTCTATGGGTCTGTTCTTGTGCCAGTAGCAAATTGTCTTGATTGATGTGGCTTTGTAGTAGAGCTTGAAGTTGGGGAGCATAATCCCCCCAGCTTTATTCTTCCTTCTCAGGATTGCTTTGGCTATTCGGGGTCTTTTGTGTTTCCATATGAATTTTAGAATGATTTTCTCTACTTCATTGAAGAATGCTGCTGGTATTTTGATAGGAATTGCATTGAATTTGTAGACTGCTTTAGGCAGGATGGCTATTTGGCAACATCAATTCTTCCTATCCATGAGCACGGGATGTGTTTTCATTTATTGGTATCTTTTTAAATTTCTCTCATAAGTGTCTTGTAGTTTTCGGAGTATAGGTCTTTCACTTCCTTGGTTAGGTTTATTCCTATGTATTTTATTCTTTTTGATGCCACTGTGAAGAGAATTGTTACCCTGATTTCTCTCTCTGCTAGTTCATTGTTAGTGTATAGGAATGCCACAGATTTCTGCATATTAATTTTATATGCCACAGCTTTGCTGAATTCAGATATTAGATCTAGTAGTTTTCGAGTGGGTTCTTTAGGGTTTTTTATGTACAATATCATGTCATCCTGAAACAGGGACAGTTTGAGTTCTTCCTTGCCAATCTGGATGCCTTGTATTTCTTTGTGTTGTCTGATTGCTGTGGCTAGGACCTCCAGTACTATGTTAAATAGAAGTGGGGCGAGCGTGCATCCTTGTCTTGTTCCTGATCTTAAAGGAAAAGCTTTCAGCTTCTTGCTATTAAGTATAATGTTGGCTGTGGGTTCATCATATATATAGGGCCTTTATTATGTTGAGGTACTTGCCCTCTATACCCATTTTGTTGAGAGTTTTCATCATGAATGGATGTTGAATTTGTCAAATGCTCTTTTAGCATTTATGGAGATGATCATGTGGTTTTTGTCCTTCCTTTTGTTGATGTGGTGGATGATGTTGATGGACTTTCGCATGTCGTACCATCTTTGCATCCCTGGAATAAATCCTACTTGAACATGATGGATGATCTTTTTGATGTATTTTTGAATTTGGTTTGCTAATATTTTGTTGAGCATTTTTGCATCTCTGTTCCTCAGGGATATTGGTCTTTAATTTTCTTTTTTTGTGGTGTCTTTGCCTGGTTTTGATATTAGAGTGATGCTGACCTCATAGAAGGGTTTGGAAGTATTCCCTCTTCTTCTACTCTTTGGAAAACTTTAAGGAGGACGGGTATTAGGTCATCACTAAATGTTTGATAAAATTCAGTGTTCAAGCCATCCCATTCAGGGGTTTTGTTCTTAGGTAGGTTTTTGATTACCAGTTCAATTTCGTTGCTGGTAATTGGTGTGTTCAGATTTTCTGTTTCTTTCTGGGTCAGCCTTGGAAGTTTGTGTTTTTCTAGAAATTTGTCCATTTCTTCTAGATTATCCAGTTTGTTAGAATATAATTTTTCATAGTATTATAATTATTTGTATTTCTGTGGTATCCGTTGTGATTTTTCCTTTCTCATTTCTGATTCTGTTTATGTGAGTAGACTCTTTTTCTTGATAAGTCTGTCTAGGGGTTTATCTATTTTGTTTATTTTCTCAAAAAACCGGATCTTGTTATCATTGATTCTTTCTGCTGTTTTTTTCTCATTGATTTTATTTATTTCTGCTCTAATCTTTGTTATGTCCTTACTTCTACTGGCTTTGGGCCTCATTTGTTCTTCTTTTTCTACTTTCATTAATTGTGAGTTTAGACTGCTCATATGGGATTGTTCTTCTTTCCTGAGGTAGGCCTGTATTGCAGTATACTTTCCTCTTAGTGTGGCCTTCGCTGTGCCCCACAGATTTCACAGTGTTGAATTATTGTTGTCTTTTGTCTCCATATATTGCTTGATCTCTGTTTTTATTAGGTCATTGATCCATTGGTTATTTAAGAGCATGTTGTGAAGACTCCATGTGTTTTTGGGATTTTTCATTTTCTTTGTGTAATTTATTTCTAGTTTCATACCTTTGTGGTCTGAGAAACTGGTTCGTACAATTTCAATATTTTTGAATTTACTGAGGTTCTTTTTGTGGCGTAGTACAAGATCTGTTCTTGAAAATGTTCCATGTGCACTTGAGAAGAATGTGTATTCTGCTGCTTTTGGGTGTGGAGTTCTGTAGATGTCTGTTAGGTTCATCTGTTCTATTGTGTTGTTCAGTGCTTCTGTCTCCTTAGTTATTTTCTGTCTAGTTGATCTGTCCTTCAGAGTGAGTGGAGTGTTGAAGTCTCCTAGAATGAATGCATTGTATTCTTTTTCTCCTTTTAATTCTGTTAGTATTTTTTTCTCATATGTAGGTGCTCCTGTGTTGGGTGCATAGATATTTATAATGGTTATATCTTCTTGTTGGATTGACCCTTTTATCATTATGTAATGTCCTTCTTTGTCTCTTGTGAGTTTCTTTGTTTTGAAGTCTATTTTGTCTGATACAAGTACTGCAAGTCCTGCTTTTTTCTCCCTATTAGTTGCATGAAATATCTTTTTCCATCCCTTCACTTTTAGTGTGTGTATGTGTTTGGGTTTAAAGTGAGACTCTTGTAGGCAGCATATAGATGGGTCTTGGTTTTTTATCCATTCAGTGACTGTCTGTCTTTTGATTGGTGCATTCAGTCCATTTACATTTAGGGTGATTATCGAGAGCTATGTAGTTTTTGGCCATGCAGACTTTAGATTCGTGGTTACCAAAGGTTCAAGGTTAACTTCCTTACTATCTAAGAGTCTACCTTAACTCACTTAATATGCTATTACAAACACAATCTATAGTTTTTTTTCTCCTTCTTTTCCTTCCTCCTCCATTCTTTATATATTAGGTGTCACATTCTGTACTCTTTGCCTATCCCTTGATTGACTTTTGGGATAGTTAATTTAATTTGGCATTTGCTTAGTAATTAACTGTTCTACTTTCTTTAGTGTGGTTTTATTACATTTGGTGACAGCTATTAAACCTTAGGAACACTTCCATCTATAGCAGTCCCTCCAAAATACACTGTAGAGATGGTTTGTGGGAGGCAAATTCTCTCAGCTTTTGCTTATCTGGAAATTATTTAATCCCCCCTTCAAATTTAAATGATAACCTTGCCAGATAAAGTATTCTTGGTTCAAGGCCCTTCTGCTTCATTGCATTAAACACATCATGCCAATCCCTTCTGGCCTGTAAGATTTCTGTTGAGAAGTCTGATGATAGCCTGATGGGTTTTCCTTTGTATGTGATCTTATTTCTCTCTCTGGCTGCTTTTAATAGTCTGTTCTTATCCTTGATCTTTGCCATTTTCATTACTATATGTCTTGGTGTTGTCTTCCTTGGGTCCCTGTGTTGGGAGATCTGTGCACCTCCATGGCCTGAGAATCTATCTCTTTCCCCAGATTGGTGAAGTTTTCAGCAATGACCTCCTCGAAGACACTTTCTATCCCTTTTTCTCTCTCTTCTTCTTCTGGTACCTCTATAATGTGAATACTGTTCCGTTTGGATTCGTCACATAGTTCTCTCAATATTCTTTCTTTCTTAGAGATCCTTTTTTCTCTCTGTGCTTCAGCTTCTTTGTATTCCTCTTCTCTAGTTTCTATTTAATTTATCATCTCCTCCACCATATCCAGTCTGCTTTTAATACTGTCCATTGTTCTCTTCAGCGATTGGATCTCTGACCCGAATTCATTCCTGAGTTCTTGAATATCTTTCCGTACGTCCATGAGCATGTTAATGATTTTTATTTTGAACTCCCTTTCTGGATGAGTTATGAGGTTGTCATTTTAATCTTTCTCAGGAGTTGTATTAATAATTTTACTCTGAACCAGGTTCATTTGGCGTTTGATATTTGTATATGGCGCCCTCTAGTGTACAGAAGCTCTACTCCCTGGAGCTGCTCAGCCCCAGAAGCAATGTTGGGGGTCACAGGCAAGTGGTATTGTTGCCTGGGGGGGAGGAAAGAGCTGTTTTCTGCTTCCCAGCTGCTATGCCTGTCTTCACAGCCTGAACCAGTGGGTCGAGCACACAGGTATAAGCCTCTCTCCTTTGCATTTGTAGTTGCTGTAGACAGATCTTCCCTCTGGCTGGGCTAATGCCAGGGTAGGGTTTGCTGGTTTGCAAGCCAGGTGGGGCTGGCTGGGAGAAAGGCACAGTTAGCTGCATATCACAGAGTGGGTCCTTGGAGCTGTGTAGGCAGCCAGTGAGCTGGAGCACTTGAAGATCATCTAAGGAGGAAGATTTCTTTTTCCTCCTTAAATATGAGAGTCTATATAGCAAAGCTCCCAACCTGCTGGGCAGAGTGTACCCCGACAATTTTGTCTACTTGTCTTCTCTCCTGAGCAGTAAGCTCTGTGCCGTCCTTGCCTGTTTAGCAGCCCTCTTGCCAAGGGCTTCCTTGTTAGGAAATCTCTCAGACTGTTTGCCTTTCTTTTGTCCCAGAGCAGCCAGATATGGATCCCTGCTTTCCAGAAGCGGCTGGAATCTCAGTCTCTCTAGAAATTCAGCCTGTCTTAGCTTTCCAACCCTTTAATCACGAGAGTATCATGCAAGCACCATGAAATGTAGGTTTGTGCTCCCAGAGCAGATCTCCAGAGTTAGGTATTCAGCAGTCCCAGGCCTCCACTCCCTCCCTGCTACATTTCTCTTCCTCCCGCTGGTAAGCTGGGGTGGGGGAAGGTTTTGGGTCCCACTGGGCCACAGCTTTGGTATGTTATCGTGTTCTGTGAGGTCTGCTCTGTTCTCCAGGTGTATGCAGTCTGGCACCGTCCTCTTTCCTGTTGCTCTTTCAGGATTAGTTGTATTAATTATGTTTTCGTGTTATATGCAGTTTTAGGCAGAAACCTGTGTCTCACCTCCCACAGCACCATCTTTAATCTACTTCTGACCTCTAAAGATCGTTTATTAAGAATATGTATTCTCTTTCGCGGAGAGAGTTAAGCAGTTTTTTGTTGTGTGATAGTTGTATCACATTAAGTAGAAGCATTCTGTTGCCATTATCTTTACTTGAAGACTAGATATGGATAAAAGAGGTGTATGTGGATGCTAGTCTGAAAGGAGCGTCAAGTACTGGATTGTGCTATTTTCAATTAAGGAACTACATTTTTTAGAATCCCTTTTGTAGCTAGATTTGAAGTGGCCAAAAGTGCAACTTTCACAAGATTAAAGAGGCAGAAATGAATCAGTGGTCATTAGTACTGGGAGGGAGTAGTGCTCAGAAAGTGTGACAGACAGGTGTGGAGGTGCTTGGTGGGTCTCAGCTGGTCTTTGTTCTCCTGTGCTTCATGTCCAGTTTGTCTTCTTAACTGCTACTCCTGCTGACCAACCGTGGCCCCAGGCCGACCACCAGGTGCTTGGCTGTGAACCCACACAGGTGGTAGCTACACAGAAACACGACTTCCCATAGATCTCTCCATGAGCTCCTCCTTTGTGGTCCTATTTGGCAGCTTGAAATGCTTGGATTTTTGTTTTTCCCTGCAAGCTCCATATTATCCACCCATGCCAGCAAGGCAGGCTGCCTAATGACTCTTATACTTGTCATGGCCCTGTACATTTTCCTTGAAGACCTGCAACTCCTCAGCATCTCCTACATAAGTGTAAATTCTAATTTTTATAACAAATACCTTATTCCCATATTAGTCATCATGTCTGTACCTCATAGACTGAATCTGGAACAATCATATTCCTCATGGACATTGGCATTTCGGTTGTCCCCTCTCTCTTCTGTGTCATAAATTTCCTCTTTTGAAGATCACTCACCAGACACACAAGATACAGTTTTCCTTTACTGAAACAATAAGCACTCTTAATCCCACGTCCCTTTTCAGTCACAGCATTCATTTCAGTTAGGTTTTTTCCTAGCACTTTCTACTGAAATGCAAATTGGATCATGTCATTCTTCTGCTGTGGATTTTTCAGTGGCTTCTCATCTCATTCAACACAAGGCTCCAAATCCTTACAAAGCCTTGTAATCATTGAGGCAATCTGTTTTTGTCTTCCTCTCTGTCCTATACACCCTGGCTCAACCCACTCCAGCAGCACTGGCCTTTGTGCCATTTTTTGAACATGCTAAGTACTTTTGCCTCAGGGACTTCGTGTTTATGTCCATCTTAGAATGCTCTTTTTCAGTAACAACACCACACACTGCCCTTCTTTCCTTCAGGTTTCTGTTAATGTCTGGGAATCAATAAGGCTTTCCATGACCACTTATTTAAAGGGCAACCTTGTCCTTCTCTTTCCTAACCCCTTTCCTACTGTGTGTATAAAATATTCATTACATACATTGGAAATAATATATCTAATATTATGTTTTCTATTTATTATTTTTTAAAATCACAGAACACGAGAGTACTTAAAGGTGACACTCCTCTCCTCCAGGATCTCCTGTATTCCAAAATACTCTTTTCTGACTTATGTAATAGTTATTCTTTTAATAGTCAGGATCAATCACCCCAGTACACGAACTTCTCTTTTTCTTTTTTTGCCTTTTAGTTCATTGGCTATCAGGCAATGATTTGTCTTTCTTTATAATTAGTTTTTCTCTTCTAGAATATAAGTTTCCCCTTCCTAGAACATATGCAGTACCATCTTCTCTCAGAGGGCATTTTTAACATAGACTTTATTTCTTTAATATAATTTTAGATTCATAGCAAAATTGAGAGGAAGGTCCAGAGATTTCCCATATACCCCCTGACCCTCATCCATGTATAACCTCCCCCATTATCAGCATTCCCCACCAGGGTGGTATGTTTATGAAAACTGGTAAACATACACTGACACATTATCATCCAAAGTCCATGGTCTACATGGTAGTTCATTCATGGTGTTGTACATTCTATGGGTTTGGACAAATGTATCCCTCATTATAGCATCATAGAGAGTGGTGCCACTGCTCTAAAAATTCTCTGTGTTCTGCTTCATCTGTCCCTGCCCCCCTAACTCCTGGCAACCACTGGTCTTTTTACTTTTCCCATAGTTTGCCTTTTCCAGAAGGTCATATTGTTGGAATCATACAGTATGCAGCCATTTCAGATTGGCTTCTTTCACTTAGTAAAATGCATTTAAGGTTCCTCTATGTCTTTTCATAGCTTGAGAACTCATTTCCTTTTAGGGCTGAATACTATTTCACCAACTGGATATGTCTGAGTTTATTTCTCCATTCACCTGCTGAATGTGCAGTTGTTATGATAGCTCCTAAAACATTGCCTGGCACATAGTAGGTGTTGAATACTTGTCCCACAGCCTCATCATTGCAACTATTCTCTCTGTGAATGGCATCACCTTCCATTGATGTAAGTAAACTGACACCAAATTTCAAGACTTTGGGATTCTCTTATTTGTTTTTTTACTCTCACCCTCTCAAATCTACTCCTTGACTATCTTTTGACTATCTTTTCCTTTTCATCCCCTTTGTCAACGATATGACCCAGACTCCATCAGCTTCTCCCCAAATAACAAGTAGCCAGCTGACCTAGTCTTTCTGATGCTTATGCGTAATCTATGCTCCTAAAACACATACCTTTTTATGCTGATCTCTCATTCAAAATATCCATCAGATTAAGGTTTACATTCATTTACATGCTTTCACAATTTCTCAAGATCTGATCCTTCCAACATGCAAAACTTCCTGCCTAGCTTCTCTTTTCCTAAGCTTCAGCCTCCTACTTGGTAGGCTCTGAAGTAGTTGGAGTACTGAAAGCAAGATGTGACTGCTAAATTCAAGAGCATTTGTGTGAGTCCTAAACTACTCCCTGCGTTTTTGGACTTTTCCCCTCGCCTTATTCTGGCTGTTTTTGGAATAATCAATTTAATTCAATTATCAATTCCATATTTAGAAGATGAATTTCATATGAATCACAGAGGACAATGTGGAGCTTTTGAAATTTGAGGTTGATGGTGTTGGCTTTTGTATTTCTGTAGTTAGTAGCTGAGTGGGCATTTCATTAGGTTATGTGATAGAAGATGAAATTCCCGTAAGCTCATGGAAGTTTTGTGGCTGTGATTCCAGATTCTGTAGTGGAATAACTGTGAACGCTGAGAAACTGGGCTCATCAGTCCTTCAAATTAATCTCTGCTTTAAAATATTTGTATTGTTCACCTTCCATTATTATAATACACACTATCCTGATGTTTGATGCTTATTTTTGTTTAAGTGAAGCAAAAAGAAACCTTAAAAACTTATATATTTAAAAAGGACTGTGGAAATGGAATTCCTGCTGTGAAAAGAAGAATGAGTGGGTTTTTCAGATTCTATGAGCTCCCACCTTGCTTTGAACATTGCACACACACACACATGTACACACACATATCATTAAATATAAGAAGGTTTGGAATAATGTTAAGAACCCAATATACAAGGTAATGCAGAGGGAAGGGAAGAATGTCAGCCTATCTTCTGAACAGACAGGGTAATCTTTTTTTCTGGTAATAGCAGCATAGCCTAGAAACTAAAGGATGTAATCTAATGAGATACAGCTAAGCTTTGGGAAATTTCATCAACCATTTAATTTTCTTCTGTTCTTAACTCACAGCATTGGACTTTGATATTGAAATAGGAATAGAACATTGAATCACATATTTTTCCTTCTAGTATTTGCCATTTCAGAGAGTTTTACATTATTATTGCATCTCCAAGAAGGAGGTAGGTTTAATATCCTTTTAAAGTGCTCTGGTTTTATGTTGTTAGAATATGAGAAACCCTAAAATTATAAATGACTTGGACATTAGCATAGAGAAATCAAGGCCAGAAAGGTGTTTAACATTCAGATTTATTACTTTCCAGGATTATAGTCACTCAACACATCTATTTTCCTCTTCAGTTCCCTTAGGTATTAAACTTTGGGTCCTGTATGAAGTTAAAAAAAGTCTGCCCAAGCTATTTTAACAAGAGTCAGGAATTTCAGTTTTAATCCTCAATACAACTCCTAATTTCCATAAACACTAATATTTCTGGAATTCAGTTATATAATCTATAAAATGAAACTATTAAAATTAATTTTATTAAAGTTAGGAGACTGTTCCAGGTGACATCTTAACCTTAGGGTCTTAAAATCAATGTTCCTCATTCAAGTGGAGAAGAACATCCTCCAGAGAGAACACGCTCAGAGACATGGAATTGACAGAATGCTGATATTCATATTCTTCTCAACAGCACCTTTTTACTTAAATAGGCAAAGGAGTGAATCCCTTTTACAAAGGAGACACAGGGCCACTGAAAGGATAGCCTATTTCCATGGTCCTACTCCTCTTTTAACAGAGCTACTCAACTTCATTCTTAATTCCCTTTTTCATAAAACTGCTGGGGTATTATTATATTTTAAGTTTATTAATATTATTAAATATTAGTATTATTAAATATCTTTAAAGTCTTACAAATTCTCAAGCATTTAACCTTGTTACTTTTAGAGACTTACTACCATACAAGATTAAGTATCGAATTTTAGGATGGAACTATAAATCTTAAATGGAAACACCTCTACAGAGTAAACAATTATACTCATAATATTAACTAATTCGCCAAACACTATGGTAGGTGGATTATGTATCAACTCATTTAATTCTAATAGCAGCTTTATGAGGGAGATTCCATTTTACTCTCTCCTTGGGTGTGGAAACAGAAGCACCCTAATTTTAGTGACTTGTTTATAGTCACACAATTAGTTAAGGTCAGAGCTAGGATCTAGAAGGCTGGTTTCATAACTCAAGTTCTTGGCCATTATACTGGACTGTCAAGCTATACATCCTAAATGCCACGGACATTTTAAGCCACATTGATATGGGCATATAACCTACACAAAGGAATAGAAATGTGCATGTAGGCATGTGCTTTAGAAACATATTATGTTAAGTGTGCAGAGGGAGATTATATTTAGAGTAAATGCACATTAGAGGTGGGATCCACACTAGTTTGGGTTTCAAAATGAGAACTGATAAGAATTTTATGTTCATTCCTGATTGCCTAAAGAAAATTGAAGTTCCAATAACTGCAATGTCAGTATTTTGCCCCCATTTCCTTCAAGAGCCAACTACTTTACACACATCATACTCCAACGGAATAGAAAAGCAGCATCTAGATTTGGTAGCTGTCCTCATCTGTAGAAAACAAAGAACTGGCATCAATCTAATTATTGCACTTTAGTAAGAATTTCCTTGGGGCAGACTTCTAGGATTCTTCTGCTCTGAGCTAGATGTCCCTTCCACAGCACCTCACACTCACTTCTTCTTGACTCTACACACAGGTTTGTAGTCATCTGTGAGCTTGCTGTGTCCTTTCCTGGTTTGACAGATCTTCAGGAGCAGGAGTTTGTCATTCATTTTTGTAGTTGTCTACCTAACAGATATTTTGTCTATAATAAGCATTCAATAATGTTTATTGAAAAAATATGAAGGTGTGTTGAAATTAGAAACTTCTGGAAAGATAATACTTTATTTTCTTATTCTATCCATGTCTAATTTTTACTGTTTCTATTGAGCATCTACTTTATGCAGGCATAGAATTTATTATCTATCTATCTAGCCTATTTACATATGGTAGATATTTAACATGTGTTGTTAATGAATTATACTGGAATAGGTTCTTCAGATGTATAAAAAATTAGAAGTAGCTGAGTCAGTTTATGCTATGTTGTAGTAACAAACAAGGCTTTAAATGTCAGTGACTTAACCTAAAGGCTTATTTCTCAGTCAAGCAAAATGCACCACAGATCTGGTGACTCTCCAGAGCGGCTCCTTTCCAAATGGTGACTCCAAGGCCAAGTCTCTGGCATCTCGTAGCTCTGCCACCTAAAACAGCAGGCTTCCAAATGCTCATAGTTGGGAAAGAGAGAATTTTGCACTGGCTCACAAATGCTTTGTTCCAGAAATGAAACACTTTACTTCTACTCACAGCCTTTTGACCAGAACTGCTCACTTGGCCTTGCCATCTGCAAAGCGGCAGGGAAGTGTGGGAGAGAAATGACTCTGCCATGGAGGGAGAGAGCACAAAGTAGGATTCAATGACTAATATTTACAGGTAGTTTGCAGTCTGTGTTCATTTAAAAAAATGGAAACTCATTAATGCCTTTGAATAGATAATACATTATTTCAAAAGAACTTGGGACGTAAAGATTAGGGAATACAGCTTCCCTTTTTTTTAAACAGGAGGGCAATCGGGGGCGCTGGAACCCACAGTGTGCCCTGTATGACTTGGCCAGTGTTGGGGGAGTTAAGTGCAGGTCCTGATGGAGGAACAGAGAGGACGGGCTGAGATGCAGTTAGCACCAGCGGCATCTCAGAGAACTGCAGTACCAGGCTGGAGGCAATGCAGCAGACTGCTCTTCCCATTGGAAGCCCGCTCTCGCGGGATCTCGGGGGACTTTCAGGGGTCTGGGATGAGAGACACCTGGGTGCTGCTGGATGGCCTCTGATTCACGCCGCCTATCACGCGAACTCCAGTCCTCAGGGACGCCTCGCCTAGCTCACTCGGAGTCACAATGCAGCGGCGCCTCGTCCCAGAGGCCTGACCGGGTAGGTGGGAATGGGCTCCGGGTCCGCGGAGCGGGAGGAGAGGGATCCAACGTGGCCAGACCAGTGTAGAGAACTGCGCAAAAAATCTGGGTCTTTCTAGGAGCTGGAAGCGCCCAGGGCTGCTGAGTGGATTTCCGGTGCGGAATTCTGTCCGCCCGGTGTGCCAGCGTCCAAGGCCTCAACGCAATGCGCGGGCCCACTGCACATGCGTGGGGCCAGTTCCTCCGGCAGCAGTGAGGTGTGTGAATTGGTCGCAGGAGAGCAGTGGGGCCTGTTCCTCGAACTTTTACACATCTCAGGGCATTACTCCTTCAGACCCAGGCCATCCACCAGCACTGCACCAAGGGGAAGATGGTTCCTTCACCCAGTACCCTTCGTCAGAGGATAGTACAGTGAAATTGTAAGAAGGTGGTCCTCTGTGATATTAAAAAAAAGGATATGACTTTTTAATTTCTGACGGGAAATATGGAAAGTCAAGGGGATGTCGTGTGCATCATGATTACTATAGTTAATACTGTATTGTGTATTTGAAAGTAGCAAGGAGAGTTAATCTGGAAAGTTCTCATCACAAGAAAAAATTATACCTGTATGGTAATGGATGTTAACTGGACTTACTGTGCTGGTCATTTTGCAATACCTACAAATATCAAACCATTATACTGTACACTTGAAACTAATATAATGTTATATCAGTTGTAACTCATTTAAAAAAATGTTATAATTTAGTTTCTGATTAATTATCCTTTAATAGTCCTTTAATTGACAGTATCCAAACTAATAGTTTTTAAATGCTAGATAGTTATGAGCTAAATACTAAATCTGCTGAATAGTTAGCAAATAAAAGGACAGGTATCAGAAGGATTTTTCAGCACAAAAGTCTTTTCATTAACAATATTAATAAATCAATAGATGTTATCCTTACTAATTGTTAGGCCTCTGATGAGGTTTCTGTTTAAAAAGAGATTTGTGACCTCTGTCCTATTTTCAAGGTCCTGGGAGGTTGGGCAAGAACAGGCTTGTCCATGCACAAGTGTGGTTACTGTAACTTGGGAACTGCTTCTCTTTCATGAGGTAACCTGCCTTCTTTTTTTGGTGCTCTGAGAAAATTGCCAGTGAAGTAATTTAATCACAGCTTTTTTTATTAACATATCAATGATATACAATCTTTTGAAGGTTTCACATCAGCAGCAATGTGGTTACTGCATCCCCCTATTATTAAGTCCCCACCACATACGCCATTACAGTCACTGCCCATCAGCACAGCAAGATGCTATAGAATCACTACTTGACTTTTCTGTGCTATACTGCCTTTCCCATGCCCCCTGTATTCTCTGTGCTAATGATAATACCCCTGAATCCCCTTCTCCCTTCCTTCCCACACACCCTCCCAAACCCCTTTCCCTTTGGTAACTGTTAGTCCATTCTTGGGTTCTATGAGTCTGTTGCTGTTTTGTTCCTTCAGTTTTGCTTTGTTGTTATACTCCACAGATGAGTGAAATCATCTGATACTTGTCTTTCTCTGCCTGGCTTATTTCACTGAGCATAATACCCTCTAGCTTCATCCATGTTGTTGCAAACTGTAGGATTTGTTTTCTTCTTATGGTTGAATAATGTTCCATTGTGTCTGTGTACCACATCTTTATCCATTCATCTACTGATGGACACTTAGGTTGCTTCCATTTCTTGGCTATTATAAATGGTGCTGCAGTAAACATAGGGGTGCATCTGTCTTTTCCAAACTGGGCTGCTGCATTCTTAGGGTAAATTCCTAGAAGTGGAATTCCTGGGTCAAATGGTATTTCAATTTTTAGTTTTTTGAGGAATCTCCATATTGCTTTCCACAATGGTTGAACTAATTTACATTCCCACCAACAGTGTGTCTGAGGGTTTCCCTTTCTCTGCATCCTCGCCAGCATTTGTTTTTGTTTGTCTTTTATATGTTGGCCATGCTAGCTGGTTTGAGGTGATATCTCATTGTGGTTTCAATTTGCATTTCTCTGATGAATAGCGATGTGGAGTATCTTTTCATGTGCCTGTTGGCCATCTGAATTTCTTCTTTGGAAAAGTGTTCAGATCCTCTGCCTATTTTTTAACTGGGTTATTTGCTTTTTGGGTGTTGAGGCATGTCAACTCTTTTTGGATGTTAACCCCTTATTGGATATACCATTTACAAATATATTCTCCCATACTGTAGGATGCCTTTTTGTTCTACTAATGGTGTCCTTTGCTGTACAGAAGCTTTTTAATTTGATGTACTTCCACTTGTTCATATTTGCTTTTGTTTCCTTTGCCCAAGGAGATATGTTCATGAAAAAGTCACTCATGTTTATATTCAAGAGAGTTTTGCCTGTGTTTTCTTCTAAGAGTTTTATGGTTTCATGACGTACATTCAGTTCTTTGATCCATTTTGGGTTTACTTTTGTGTATGGAGTTAGAGTGTAATCCAGTTTAATTTTCTTACATGAAGCTGTCCAGTTATCCCAACACCAGTTGAAGAGGCTGTCATTTTTCTGTTGTATGTCCATGAGTCCTTTATCATATATTTAATTGGCCATATATGTGTGGGTTTATATCTGGACTCTATTCTGTTCCATTGATCTATGGCTCTGTTCTTATGCCAGTACCAAATTGTCTTGATTACTGTGGCTTTGTAGTAGTACTAGAAGTTGGGGGGCATAATCCCCCTGCTTTATTGTTCCTTCTAAGGATTGTTTTCGCTATTTGGGGTCTTTTGTGGTCCCATATGAATTTTAGAACTATCTGTTCTAGTTTGTTGAAGAATGCAGTTGGTATTTTGATAGGGATTGCACTTATCTGTAGATTGCTTTAGGCAGGATGGCCATTTTGACAGTATTAATTCTTCCTATCCATGAGCATGGATATATTTCCATTTATTAGTGTCCTCTTTAATTTCTCTCAAGAGTGTTTTGTAGTTTTCAGAGTATAGATCTTTCACCTCCTTGGTTAGGTTTATTCCTAGGTATTTTGTTCTTTCTGATGCAATTGTGAATGGAATTGTTTTCCTGATTTCTCTTTCTGCTAGTTCATCATTATAGTATATGGGAATGCAACAGGTTTTTGTATACTGATTTTGTATTCTGCAACTTTTCTGAATTCAGATATTAGTTCTAGTAGTTTTGGAGTGGATTGTTTAGGGTTTTTTATGTACAATATCATGTCATCTGCAAACAGGGACAGTTTGAGTTCTTTCTTGCCGATCTGGATGCCTTTTATTTCTTTGGTTTTCTGATTGCTGTGGCTAGGACCTCCAGTACTATGTTGAATAAAAGTGAGGAGAGTGAGCGTCCTTGTCTTGTGCTCAATCTCAGAGGAAAAGCTTTCAGCGTTTTGCTGTTATGTATGATGTTGGCTGTGGGTTTGTCATATATGGCCTTTATTATGTCGAGGTGCTACCCTCTATACCCATTTTGTTGAGAGTTTTTATCATGAATGGATGTTGAATTTTGTCTAATGCTTTTCAGCATCTATGGAGATGATCATGTGATTTTTGTCCTTTTTGTTGATGTAGTGGATCATGTTGATGGATTTTCTAATATTGTACCATCCTTGCATCCCTAGAATAAATGCCATTTGATCATGATGGATGATCTTTTTGATGTATTTTTAAATTCGGTTTGCTAATATTTTGTTGAGTATTATTGCATCTATGTTCATCAGGGATATTGGTCTGTAATTTGCTTTTTGTGGTGTTTTTGCCTGGTTTTGGTATTAGAGTGATGCTGGCTTCATAGAATGAGTTTGGAAGTATTCCCTCTTCTACTTTTTGGAAAACTAAGGAGGATGGGTATTAGGTCTTCACTAAATGTCTTATAATATTCAGTGGTGAAGCCATCTGGTCTGTGGCTTTTGTTCTTGGGTAGTTTTTTGTTTACCAATTCAGTTTCATTGCTGGTAATTGGTCTGTTCAGATTTTCTGTTCTTCCTGGATCCATCTTGGAAGGTGGTATTTTTCTAGTAAGTTGTCCATTTCTTCTAGGTTATCCAGTTTGTTAGCATATAATTTTTCATAGTATTCTCTAATAATTCTTTGTATTTCTGTGGTATCCGTAGTGATTTTTCCTTTCTCATTTCTGATTCTGTTTATGTGTGTAGATGCTCTTTTTTTCTTGAAAAGTCTGTCTAGGGGTTTATCTATTTTGTTTGTTTTCTCAAAGAGCCAGCTCTTTGTTTCATTAATTCTTTCTATTGTTCTGTTCTTTTCAATTTTATTTATTTCTGCTCTATTCTTCATTATGTCCCTTCTTCCACTGACTTTGGGCCTCATTTCTTCTTCTTTTTTCAGTTTCATTAATAGTGAATTTAGACTGCTCATTTGGGATGATCTTTCTTTAGATACCTGCATTGCTATATACTTAACTTCTTAGGACAACTGCCTTCGCTGTCTCCCACAGAAGTTGGGGCATTGAGCTGTTGTTTTCATTTGTCTCCATATATTGCTTGATCTCTGTTTAATTTGGTCATTGATCCATTGATTATTTAGGAACATGCTGTTAAGTCTCCATGTGTTTTTGGGCCTTTTTGTTTTCTTTGCATAATTTATTTCTGCTTTCATACCTTTGTGATCTAAGGAGTTGGTTGGTACAATTTCAGTCTTTTTGCATTTGCTGAGGCTCTTTTTGTGGCCTAGTATGTGACCTATTTTGGAAAATATTCCATGTGCAGTTGAGAAGAATGTGTATCCTGGTTCTTGTGGGTGGAGTGCTCTGTAGATGTCTGTTAGGTTCATCTGTTCTAATGTGTGTTCAGTGCCTCTGTCTTCTTACTTATTTTCCATCTGGTTGATCTGTCCTTTGGAGTGAGTGGTGTGTTGAAGTCTCCTAAAATGAATACATTGCATTCTATTTCATTTCCCCATTTAATTCTGTTACTATTTCTTGTACATATTTGGGTGTTCCTATGTTGGGTGCATAGATATTTATCATGGCTATATCCTCTTGTTGGACTAACTCTTTTATCATTATGTAATGTTCTTCTTTGTCTCTTGTTACTTTCTTTGCTTTGAAGTCTGTTTTATGTGATACAAGTACAGCAGCTCCTGCTCTTTTCTCCTTATTGTTTGCATGAAATATCTCTTTCCATCCCTTCAATTTTTTAGTTTGTGTTATGTTTTTAGGTTTCAAGTAAGTCTCTTGTAGGCAGCATATAGATGGGTCTAGCTTTTTTATCCATTCTATAACTCTGTGTTTCTTTTTTTTTTTTAATTTATTTTGGTATCATTAATCTAGAATTACATGTGCAATATTATGGTTATTAAGCTACCCACTTCATCAGGTACTCCCAACAACACCATTACAGTCACTGTCTATAAGCGTAGTGAGATGCTATAGAATCACTACTTGTCTTCTGAGTTGTACAGCCTGCCCTGCACCCCCTCAACATTATGTCTGCTAATTGTAATGCCCATTTGTCCCCATTGTCCCTCCTTTCCCGCCCATTCTCCCCAGTCCCTTTCCCTTTGGTAACTATTAGTCCATTCTTGTGTTCTGTGAGTCTGCTGCTATATTTTTCTTTCAGTTTTTTTCTTTGCTCTTATGAGTGAAATCATTTTAATACTTGTCTTTTTCTGCTTGGCTTATTTCACTGAGCATAATACCTTCTAGCTCCATCCATGTTGTTGCAAATGGTAGGATTTGTTTTCTTCTTATGGCTGAATAATATTCCATTGTGTATATGTACCACTTCTTCTTTATCCATTCATCTACTGATGGTCCCTTAGGCTGCTTCCATTTCTTGGCTATCGTAAATAGTGCTGCAATAAACATAGGGGTGCATCTGTCTTTTTGAAACTGGGCTGCTGCATTCTTACGGTAAATTACTCGGAGTGGGATTCCTGGGTCAAATGGTATTTCTATTTTGAGTTTTTTGAGGAACCTCCATACTGCTTTCCACAATGGTTGAACTAATTTCCATTCCCACCAGCAGTGTAGAAGGGTTCCCTTTTCTCCACATCCTCGCCAGCATTTGTTGTTGTTTGTGTTTTGGATGTTGGCCATCCTCACTGGTGTGAGGTGATATCTCATTGTGGTTTTAATCTGCATTTCTCTGATGATTAGCGATGTGGAGCAACTTTTCATGTGCCTGTTGGGCATATGAATTTCTTCTTTGGAGAAGTGTCTATTCATGTCCTCTGCCCATTTCTTAATTGGATTATTGGCTTTTTGTTTGTTGAGGTGCGTGAGTTCTTTATATATTTTGGATGTCAACCCCTTATCGGATACGTTATTTATGAATATATTCTCCCATTCTGTAGGATGTCTTTTTGTTCTACTGATTGTGTCCTTTGCTGTACAGAAGCTTTTCAGGTTGATATAGTCCCACTTGTTCATTTTTGCCTTTGTTTCCCTTGCCTGGGGAGATATGTTCATGAAGAAGTCGCTCATGTTTATGTCCAAGAGATTTTTTCCTATGTTTTTTTCTAAGAGTTTTATGGTTTAATGACTTACATTCAGGTCTTTGATCCACCTTGAATTTACCTTTGTGTATTGGGCCAGACAGTAGTCCAGTTTCATTCTCTTACATGTAGCTGTCCAGTTTTTCCAACACCAGCTGCTGAAGGGGCTGTCATCGCCCATTGTATATTCAAGGCTCCTTTATCAAATATTAATTGAGTGTATATCTTTGGGTTAATGTTTGGATTTTCTATTCTGTTCCACTGGTCTGTGGGTCTGTATTTGTGCCAATACCAAATTGTCTTGATTACTGTGGCTTTGTAGTAGAGCTTGAAGTCAAGGAGCGTAATTCCCCCTATTTTATTCCTCCTTCTCGGGATTGCTTTGGCTATTTGGGGTCTTTTTTGGCTCCATATGAACTTTAGAATTATTTGTTCCAGTTCATTGAAAAAGTTGTTGGTAGTTTGATAGGGATTGCATTGAATCTGTAGATTGCTTTAGGTAGTGTAGCCATTTTGACAATATTTATTCTTCCTAGCCAAGAGCATGGGATGCATTTCCATTTGTTAGTGTCCTCTTTAATTTCTCTTAGGAGTGTCTTGCAGTTTTCAGAGTATAGGTCTTTCACTTCCTTCGTTAGGTTTATTCCTAGGTATTTTATTCTTTTTGATGCAATTGTGAATGGAATTGTTTTTCTGATTTCTCTTTCTGTTAGTTCATCATTATTGTATAGGAAAGCAACAGATTTCTGTGTGTTAATTTTGTATCCTGCAACTTTGCTGAATTCAGATATTAGTTCTAGTAGTTTTGGGGTGGAGTCTTTAGGGTTTTTTATGTACAATATCATGTCATCTGCAAATAGTGACAATTTGACTTCTTTACCAATCTGGATGCCTTGTATTTCTTTGTTTTGTCTGATTGCCGTGGCTAGGACCTCCATTACTATGTTAAGTAACAGTGGAGAGAGTGGGCAACCCTGTCTTGTTCGCGATCTTAGATGAAAAGCTTTTAGCTTCTCTCTGTTAAGTATCCCTGTCTTGTTCGCAATCTTAGATGAAAAGCTTTTAGCTTCTCTCTGTTAAGTATCCCTGTCTTGTTCGCAATCTTAGATGAAAAGCTTTTAGCTTCTCTCTGTTAAGTATGATGTTAGTTGTGGGTTTGTCATATATGGCCTTTATGAGGTATTTGCCGTCTATACCCATTTTGTCGAGAGTTTTAATAATGAATGGAGGCTGAATTTTGTCAAATGCTTTTTCAGCATCTATGGAGATGATCATGTGAGTTTTGTTCTTCTTTTTGTTGATGTGGTAGATGATGTTGATAGATTTTTGAATCTTTTACCATCCTTGCATCCCTGGGATGAATCCCACTTGATCATGGTGTATGATCCTCTTGATGTAATTTTGAATTCGGTTTGCTAATATTTTGTTGAGTGTTTTTGCATCCAGGTTCATCGGAGATACTGGTCTGTAGTTTTCTTTTTTGGTGAGGTCTTTGCCGGGTTTTGGTATTAGAGTGATGCCGCCTTCATTGAATGAGTTTGGAAGTATTCCCTCCTCTTCTATTTTTTGGAAAACTTTAAGGAGAATGGGTGTTATTTCTTCTCTGTATGTCTGGTAGAATTCAGAGGTGAATCCATCTGGTCCAGGGTTTTTGTTCTTGGGTACTTTTTTGATTACCGATTCAATTTCGTTGCTGGTGATTGGTCTGTTTAGTTTTTCTGTTTCTTGCTTTGTCAGTCTTGGAAAGTTGTATTTTTCCAAGAAGTTGTCCATTTCCTCTCGGTTTTCCAGCTTGTTAGCCTATAGATTCTCATAATATTCTCTTATAATTCTTTGTATTTCTGTGGGATCTGTCGTGATTTTTCCTTTCTCATTTCTGATTCTGTTTATGTGTGTATATTCTCTTTTTCTCTTAATGAGTCTGGCTAGTGGTTTATCTATTTTGTTTATTTTTTCAAAGAACCAGCTCTTGGTTTCATTGATTTTTTCTATTGTTTTATTCTTCTCAATTTTATTTATTTCTTCTCTGATCTTTATTATGTCCCTCCTTCTGGTGACTTTGGGCCTCATTTGTTCTTCTTTTTCCAATTTCAGTAATTGTGTCTTTAGACTATTCATTTGGGCTTGTTCTTCCTTCTTTAAATAGGCCTGGATTGCCATGTACTTTCGTCTTAGAACTGTCTTTGCTGCATCACACAGAAGTTGCGGCTTTGTGTTATTGTTGTCATTAGTGTCCATATTTTGTTTGATCTCTGTTTTTATTTGGTCATTTATCCATTGATTTTTTTAGGAGCATGTTATTAAGCCTCCATGTATTTGTGAGCCTTTTTGTTTTCTTTGTACAATTTATTTCTAGTTTTACACCTTTGTGATCTGTGAAGTTGGTTGGTAGAATTTCAATACTTTCGAATGTACTGAGGTTCTTTTTGTGGCCTAGTATGTGGTCTATTCTGGAAAATGTTCCATGTGCACTTGAGCAGAATGTGTATCCTGTTGCTTTTGGTTGTAGAGTTCTGTTGATGTCTTTTAGGTCCATCTGTTTAGTGTGTTGTTCAGTGCCTCTGTGTCTTTACTTATTTTTTGTCTGGTTGATCTGTCCTTTGGAGTGAGTGGTGTGTTGAAGTCTCCTAAAATGCATGCATTGCTTTCTATTTCCTCCTTTAATTCTGCTAGTATTTGTTTCACATATGTCAGCGCTCCTGTGTTGGGTGCATATATATTTAAAATGGTTATATCCTCTTCTTGGACTGACCCGTTTATCATTATGTAGTGTCCTTTTTTATCTGTTGCTACTTTCTTTGTTTTGAAGTCTATTTTGTCTGATACAAGTACTGCAACACCTGCTTTTTTCTCCTTGTTGTTTGTATGAAATGTCTTTTTCTATCCCTTCACCTTTAGTCTGTGTATATCTTTGGGTTTGAGGTGAGTGTCTTGTAAGCAGCATATAAATGAGCCTTGTTTTTTTATGCATTATGTTACTCTGTGTCTTTTGATTGGTGCATTCAGTCCTTTTACATTTATGGTGATTATCGATAGATATGTACTTATTCCCATTGCTGGCTTTACATTCGTGCTTACCAAAGGTTCAAGGGTAGCTTCTTTAATATCTAACAGTTTAACTTAACTTTCTTGTTAAGTTATTGTACACACAGTCTGTTGATTCTTTATTTCTCTCCCTTCTTATTCTTCCTCCTCCATTCTTTGTATACTAGGTGTTTTATTCTTTGCCTTTAGTTAGTATTTGGATGGTTTGCTTTCTTTGCTATGAGTTTATTTTCTCTTGTGACATCTTTTTAGCCTTAGCAGTGCTTCCATCTAGAGCAGTCCGTTTGAGATATCCTGTAGAGGTGGTTTATGGGTGGCAAATTCCCTCAGCTTTCGCTTCTCTCGGAATTGTTTAATCCCTCCCTCATATTTAAATAATCGTGGTGGATACAGTATTCTTGGTTTAAGGCCGTTCTGTTTCATTATGTTAAATATATCATGCTATTCTCTTCTGGCCTGTAAGGTTTCTTTTGAGAAGTCTGATGACAGTCTGATGGGTTTTCCTTTGTAGGTGATCTTTTTTCTCTCTCTAGCTTCCTTTAATCCTCTGTCCTTATCTTTGATCTTTGCCATATTAATTATTATGTGTCTTGGTGTTGCCTTCCTTGGGTCCCTTGTGTTGGGAGATCTGTGGTCTTCCATGGTCTGAGGGACTATTTCCTTCCCCAGCTCGGGGAAGTTTTCAGCAAATATTTCTTCAAAGACACTTTCTATCCCTTTTTCTCTCCCTTCTTCCTCTGGAACTCCTATAATGCGAATATTGTTCTGTTTGGATTGGTCACACAGTTCTCTTAATATTCTTTCATTCCTAGAGATCCTTTTGTCTCTCTCTGCCTCAGCTTCTCTGTATTTGTGTTCTCTAATTTCTATTCCATTAACAGTCTCTTGCATCTCATCCATTCTGCTGCTAAGCCCGTCGATTGCTTGTCTCATTTTTGCATTGTCTTTCCTCACTTCCCTCACTTACTCCCTTAGCTCTTGCATATTTCTCTGTACATTCATCAGTATTGTTATGACTTTTATTCTGGATTCTCTTTCAAGAAGCTTATGAATGTCCATCCCATAAGGCCCCCTCTCAGTGGTTGTCTGGCTGAAATTAGTCTGGACCATATTCCTCTGTCTTTTCATGGCGATAGAGGTGGTCGCTGGTAGGCATCACGTGTGTCAGCTGGGTGAACAAAGTCCTTTCTTGCTTGTTGTTCTCCTTGTCCTTCTCCTGGGCCTGAGCTCTTTTCCTTCACACCGGGAGGCAGTCTCTGGGATCATCCCGTGAACTCCCTGTGTGCGGGGTCGCCCTTAGCCTAGACCTGGTTCTGGGGCTCTTCCTGCTTAGCTGTGCGCCCACCAGGAGTCTGCAGCCCTGGCTGGGGAGGGAACGAATGACAGGCTGCTGATCTCTGTGGGAAGCCTCAGCGAGGCTGCTTTGCCCGGCCAAGGGTCTGAAATTCCCCGAGACTCCTAGCTTGCTGGGCTGAGTGCCCTGGGACGATTTTGTTCTGCTGCTGGGCCCTTGTCTCTTTAACACTTTAAAAAAAGAAAAAAAGCACCCACCGGGAGTACATTCTGTGAGGATGCTGGGGGTTGCGCCGCTCCTCCACTGTTCTGCAGCAGTGGTGGCTCCGCTGGACCCTTTGCAGCTCTGGCCGGGTGGGGGTAAATGAATGGTGGGTTGCTGATATCTGTGGGAAGCCTCAGCGCGGCTGCTGTGCCTGGTCACCAGCCAGGGGGTCTGAAATTCCCCAAGACTCCAAGCCTGCTGGGCTGAGTGCACTGGGATGATTTTGTTCTGCTGTTGGGCTCTTGTCTCTTTAAGACTTTAAAAAAAGTGCCCTCTTCTCTTCTGTCCCGGGAAGCCAGCTGAGAGGACCCACTTGCATTCTCCATCTCAGATGTTGCACTTCTATTTCTCTAATCACTGGTACTCCATGCGATGTATGTCAGTGCTCCTGGCACAGATCACCAGGGCTGGTTATTTGGTGGGCCTGTGCTTCCACTCCCTCCCACTCTGAATCTTTTCCTCCCACCGGTGTGCTGGGGTGGGGGAGTGCTCGGGTCCCACTGGGTCGTGGCTTTGTATCTTACCTGCTTCATGAGGCACTGAGTTCTCGCAGATGTAGATGTAGCCTGGCTCTTGTCCTGTATCTTCTGGTCTCTCTTTTAGGAATAGTTGTATTTGTTGTATTTTCATATATATATATATGGTTTTGGGAGGAGATTTCTGCCTCCCTGCTCATGCTGTTATCTTCCCAGAAGCCCTCTACTCTGTGTGTTTTGTTGGGTACATTCAGACCATTTACATTTAGGGTGATTATTGATAGATATGTACTTATTGCCATTGCAGGCTTTGGATTCATGGTTACCAAAGGATCAAGGGTAGCTTCTTTACTATCTGACAGTCTAACTTAACTCACTTATTACACTATTGCAAACACAATCTGAATTATCTTTTTTTTCCACCCTTCTTTTACTTACTCCTCTACTCTTTATATGTTAGGTGTCATATTCTGTACTCTTTGTGTATCCCTTGATTTGCTTTGTGGGTAGCTGATTTAATTTGCATTTGGTTAGTAATTATTTGGTCTGCTTCCTTTACTGTGGTTTTAGTTTCTCTGGTGACAGCATCCTTAGGAGCACTTCCATCTAGAGCAGTCCCTTTAAAATACCCTGTAGAGATGGCTTGTGGGAGGTAAATTCCCTCAAGTTTTGCTTATCTGAAAATTGTTTAATCCCTCCTTCAAATTTAAATGATAGGCTTTCTGGGTGGAGTATTTTTGATTTGAGGCCCTTCTGTTTCAATGCATTGAATATATCATGCCACTTCCTTATGGTGTGTAAGGTTTCTGAGAAGTCTGTTGATAGCCTGATGGGTTTTCTTTGTAGGTGACCTTTTTTCTCTCTCTGGCTGCTTTTAGTAGTGTGTCCTTGTCTTTGATCTTTACCATTTTAATTATATGTCTTGGTGTTGTCCTCCTTGGGTCCCTTGTGTTGGGAGATCTGTGCACTTTCATGGCCTTAGAGACTATTACCTTCCCCAGACTGGGGAAGTTTTCAGCAATTACTTCTTCAAAGATACTTTCTATCCCTTTTTCTCTCTCTTCTTCTTCTGGTACCCCTATATATGACTATTGTCCCCTTTGGATTGGTCACACAGTTCTCTTAATATTCTTTCATTCCTAGGGATCCTTTTTTTTCTCTCTGCCTCAGCCTCTTTGTATTTCTGTTTTCTAATTTCTGTTCCATTTACCATCTCCTTTACCTCATCTAATCTGTTTTTAAATCCCTCCATTGTATATTTCATTTCAGCTACAGTAGTTTTCAGAGTGTCTATCTCTGTCTTGAATTCGTTCCTTAGATCTTGAATATTTTTCTTTGGCTCCATTAACAGGCTTATGACTTTTATTTTGAATTATTTTTCAGGAAAATTGGCGATTTCAGTTTCAGTGTGCCCTCTTTCTGGTGTTTGAGTGATTTTGTATTGAACAAGGTTCCCTTGCCTTTTCATAATCCTGAGGCAATGGTAGGAGTCTCAAAAGAGTGGTGCCAATGCCAACGAAGGAGAGAGCTCTTTCCTGTTTCCCAGCTGTAATGCGTGCCTCCACCGTCAGGACCAGTCAGCTATGCTAAGGGAGCAGCTTCTGCATTAAGCCTTTATAGCTGCTGTAGGTGGGCCTGCCCTCCAGCTGGCCTGGTGCAATGGTGAGGTTTGCAGGTGAGCGGCGCTGGTGCCTGCTGGGAGGAAAGAGCTCTTTTCTGCTTCCTGGCCTCAGTTCCTGCCTTCACTGTGCAGGTCAGTTAGCCGTGCTCACAGGTAGCAGCCTCTGCATTAACCCCCTGTTTTTGCTGTAGGCTGGGCTGCCCTCTTTCTGGCCTGGAGTGGTGGTGGGGGCAGTAGGTTTGCGTGCAGATGCTGACTGGGAAGAAGGGGCAGCAGGCTGCTTATTGTGGGGGGCCTCGGGGCTGTGTTGCCAGCCAGGGGGTTGGAGCGCCTGAAGCTCCTGAAAGTTCCCAACCTGCTGGGCTGAGTGTGCCGGGATGATTTTGTCCACCTGTTCCTTCTCCTGAGCAGCAAGCTCTGTGTAATCCTTTCCCCTTTAGCAGCCCTCTCACTGTTGGGGAATCTTTCAAAACTCCCACCATTCTTTTGTTCCAGAGCAGCCGGTTGTGGGAACCTCTTCACAAGCAGCTGAAATCTCAGTCTTTGACTTATTTTTAACCCCTCTACTCTCCAGAGCATCATGCGATGTGGGTTTGTGCTCCCAGAGTACATCTTCATGGCTGTGTATTTAGCTGTCCTGGGCTTCTACTCCCTTCCCACTGTTTCTCTTCCTCTGGGTGGTGAGCTTGGTGTGGGGGGAGTGCTTGGGTTCCACCGGGTCACGGCTTTTTTACTTTACCCTTTTCTGTGGGATGTTCTCTTTTCCCAGATGTAGACTGGCTGGTGCAGTGTTATTAATGGTTGCTCTTTTAGGACTAGTTGTATTTGCTGGGTTTTAGCATTATATGCAGTTTTGGGAGGAGATTTCTGTCTCATTTCTCATGCTGTCATCTTATTTCCCCCAGGACTTATTTTATAATTACATCTAATCACGGATTTAATGTTCTCATTTGGAGTTCTGAGAGGTGGACATCTTCAACCATTCATTACAGATATAAAAACAGCACAAGAAAGCTCTTTTAAGAGAGTGTAAGATATAAAGAACTTATAAGCTCTAATTCTTTTTATTTACTGTATCTTTTATGAATTATCTGATGGACTTGTAGTGGCCTAAGCCTTTATATCATGGTTTTCTAGAGACAGTTTTCTAAATCTGTATGTTCACAGTTCAAGGAAACATTATAACATGGCAAATGGCCTAGGTAGTATACTCTGCCTGTTTCTTTTGTATTGTCGGAGTTCCCAAGATATAATGGGGAAGCCAAATGTCAAGACATTCACTTTCTGAGAGTACACAGCTGAACTACATTTCTTAGGTTCCAGTGTCTCAGTGGGGTCATGTCACTGAAATGTGAGCAGTGATGGCAGTTGAGAGAGGGGTTGCCTTTTCCATCCCTCTTCCTCCCATTGACATTGCAGTAAATGGGAGTTGGCAGTTGGAAGCAGGCTGGATTCTTGAGTCACCTTGTGGAGGAGCTGCAGACAGTAGATTCTCTTGGTCCTCATCAGACTCTGATGTCAATGCAAAATCCACTTCTGACTTGTTAAGACTCTGAGATTTAAGGACTAATTGATCACAACATAGTGCAGCCTATTCTGCATGTATTTCCGTTTAGGACATGCAGATGCACAAAATTCGAGAGGTGTGAAAGTCCTCACAATCCTCTTTGACAAAGGCAAACAATATTATTCTTGTGTATCTTTCAGAGATATGTGCTAATTACAAAACAGTAATAATTATGGTAATGGCAGCAAAGTCTTTAATAAGTTTGCTGTAACAATTTACCCTTAAAGTTGTTATTCAGACCCAACTGAAAGTGATCTAAGTCAGCAATATGTGGGTGTAGTGAGGGGAGTCTGTTGCACAGTTTGTCATTAAGGGGCCCTGACTGAAAGGACCTTGCAATCTGTAATTTCTTTGAGAATGATCTGGCCATCAATATCTATCTACCTGGTAAAAGAGCAAAAGAGCACAGAAGATGGCATTTGAGAGCTTTTACAAGACAGGTCTGCCAGTCATTTAATAGAATTAAGTCATATCCTCATGTCTTATGCAAAAAGACGTGGCAGATATAGTCTAATATGAACCAGGAAGAAGAAATGTGTTCGGTGATCAGCTAGAAGTCTTTGCCTTACTTATCTATTGATTCATTTAATCTTTACAACAGCTCTATGATCTAGGGATTCCTATTATGCCCACTTCATGGACTAATAAACTGAGGAACTGTAGTTAATTCATTTGCCAAAGATCAGCTAGTAGGTGGCAGAGCCTGGAAGTGTCTGGCATCAGAGCTGGGCTTAACCACTCTGTTACCTTCTTTCTTATACAATATAGTATATTATTATGCACATTGTTTTCCACGTTGTTGCTATTATTTCCCCTTAGATACATTTACTTGAAATTCAGTGCTAGTACATATAGGGCTCTTTATTTCTTTTTGTTATCCGTGTGCTACTCTATTATATGTGTCATAATTTAACTACTTATAATAATTGTTTTCATTTTCCCCCATTTCAAATAGTGGAGTGCAATATCTTCAATATTTTGTATTTGCACATATATGCATGTACATGGAGAGGAATAATTTCTGTAAATAAAACTGGTCAGCCAAAATAGTATGTGTATATTTTTAATAGATGTTTCCAAATTTCCCTACAATCAGATTTTTTTATACAAAGAACAATTTATATTCCCATGAACAAAATATGAAAGTATATATTTCTCCATACTCATGTCACACATCAGCTTTTTGATATTTGCTTAATAGTAAGTAAAAATAATATTTGATAGTTTTTTCTTCAATGTTATTATTCTTATTGCTTTCTAATGTTTGTTGAGACTATAATGGATAAAAATGAACAGATTCTTTAGATTTAGTATCAGCATAATACTCTCCCAGGAGAAGAACAGATATAGGTGGTATGGTTTATTCAACTCTCAGTTATTTTCTGGTACATTATAAAAACATCTCATTCTGAGAGAAAAACATTGTAAGAGAAATGCCACTAAATTTTCAATGAAAATGATTAAACTAACCCATAATTTAAAATCTCCTGTCACTTTGGGGATTGCAGCATTCTTTAGTACCTTAGGAACTTTTGAGAAGGCAGATTTCTCCAACTACATTTCCATTATGCATAAAGTACATTTCCTCTTCACTGTGTTGCTTCAGCAGCTTAACACAGGTAGAATCTTGTTTGTACTATGCAGTGAGGTATAATGGGGCCACTGCAATGCTGCATAGGGACTGGGATTTTGTGAGACTGAAGAGTGCCTCTTCCTGTGCCAGTTCTTTTTTTAAAATTAGTGTAACAAATATTTATTGAGCTTCTACCACCTGAAAGACACTTGTGCTTGGTTCTGTGGCAGATTCAAAGTAGACATGCCATGACTGATGTCCACACTGAATTTACCATTGAATATGATCTTAACATTGGACACAGTGTATGATAAATGCCAAAAAAATGCACAGACATATATAACAGCATATAAATTAACATCACTTCTTTAATACGTGTGTATTATTGTCATTTTTTTTGAAGGAATTGCAATATTTTTAATGCCTTTTGGTAATAGTGTATGAAATATCCAACATTAATTTTTGGCACAGAGATCATTTAAATTTCATTTTAGAATGGAAATATTATTGACAACTGAGCATCTTACATGTTTAATGATATTTTGATTTCTTTAGCAGACATCAAGAATAAAACAGGATCATTTAAATTAGATCAGCCTTAGATTTTTTTTAACATATGCACACACTTAATTTTTAAAATTGAAGTAGAGTGGACATACAAAATCCTATTATTTTCAGGTGTATAGCATAGTGATTTGACATTTTTATACATTATTAAATGATCCCCACAAGTCTAATTACTATGTCACCATACAAAGTTATTATAATATTATTTACTATATTCCCTATGCTGTACATTACATACCGATGACTTATTTTATAATTGAAATTTCATACCTCTTAATCCCCTTCACCTATTTTGCCTACCCTCCCAACTCCTTCTCCCTATGGTAACCATCAGTTTGTTTCCTATGTCTATAAGTCTGTTTCTATTTTGTTTTCTATTTTTTAGATTGTACACATAAGTGAAATCATATGGTATTTGTCTTTCTCTGTTTTATATCTCACTGAGCATAATACACTCTAGGTCCATCCATGTTGGTGCAAATGTCAAGATTTCATTCCTTTTTTATGGCTGAGTAATATTCCACCCCTCTCTCTCGCTCTCTTTCTTTTTCTTACACACACACACACACACACACACACACACACACACACACCACACCAACTGATGGACACTTAGCTTGCTTCCATATCTTGGTGATTGTAAATGTTACTGCAATGACTATAGGGATGTGTGGATCTCTTTAAATTGGTAATTTCATTTTCTTCAGATATATACCCAGAAGTGGAATTCCTGGATTGTTTGGTAGTTATATTTTAATTTTTTTGAGGAACCTCTGTGCTGTTTTCCATAGTGGCAGCACCAATTTACATACCCCCAGTAGTGTATGAAGGTTCCCTTTTCTTCACATCCTTCCCAACACTTGTTATTTTCTGTCTTTTTGATATTTGCCAAACTGACAGGTGTGAAGTGATATCTCATTGTGGTTTTGATATGTATTTACCTAATGATATATAATGTTGAGCATTTTTTTCATGTGCCTATTATCATCTGTATGTCTTTTTTGGAAAAATGTCTGCTCAAGTCTCTGCACATCTTTAAATTGGGTTGTTTTTTGATATTAAGTTGTGTAAGTTCTTTATATATTTTGGATATTAACCCCTTTCTGGATGCATGATTTGCAAATATATTCTCCCATTCAGTAGGCTGCCTTTTCATTTTGTTAGTGGTTTCCTTCAGTGTGTAAGTACTTAATAGTTTTAATTTTCTAAACATTAATACATGTTAAACAGATCTAGAAAAGCTTAAGTGCCATTAAAATTGTTTTAGCTATGGTTCATATCCTTTACTGTTCTTTTAGTATATTAGATATTTTCTGATTGATTTATAGAAGATCTTTATATATTAAGGAAATAAGCCATTTGTCTATGATATATGTTGCTATATTGTTTTGGCCAGTTTTTCATTTCTATTTTGATTTAAGTTATGGTGGGATTTTTTCTCTGTGCATTAATATTTTTAAAAAATCATGTGGTTGAATTTATCATACTTCAGTGTTTTGCTTTTCTTTTTCTTGGGTCAGGTGTTGAAAAAGTCCCTTTTGCATTCTGTGGTTATGAAACACTTATTTTGTGTTTTCTCACATTTTCTTTTTGATTTCCTTTTTACAGTTAAATCTTTGTGCCATCATATAGGGTTTATTATGAGGCATGTATGGGATATACCATATGGTATAAGTCATATGCGATTTATTATAAAGGGTAAGATAGGAATTAAATTATAATTTTCCATATGTCTATCTAATTGACCCAGCATCAATTAATGAATACTATATTTTTGATTATTATCATAAAGTGTCACTATTTTCTCACATATAAATTCCACTTGGGTCTGTTTTTGGTTACTTCATAGTACTGTCTCTCTGTGTTTACTAACCACACTTTCTTACTGTAGATTTAAATATGTTTCAATATCTTTTGTAAACACCCCCATTTTTCAGAATTTTCTTGGTTTTGTTTTTCCATACAAACATTGTATATCAGCCAGAGGGGTTCTTAATAAAGAATCCTATTATTTTTCTGGAGATCATAAACATTTGAAAACTAACATATTCAGAAACTAATATCTTTTGACCCAAGAGCATGTTATATCTTTTAATTTTGGGGGGTCTTTCCTTTAGTTTTTCAGTTGTACATTAATTTTTTCCATTTAAGCTTCTTTTTAGGCATATCAGACATTTCATCTTTTTTCTTTGTTTTATATTTTATTATTCTATTATATTTTATTTATTTATTTGTTTTGCTATTTTTAATATATAATTACATGAGCAACATTATGGTTCCTAGTCTCCCCCTATTATCAAGTCCCCACCTCATACCCCATTACAGTCACTGTCCATCAGTGTGATAAGATGATATAGAATCCCTACTTGTCTTCTCTGTGTTATACTGCCTTCCCCATATCCCCACACCTGCTACATTATGTGTGCTAATAGTAATAGCCCTTTTCCCTCCTTATCCCTCCCTTCTCACCCATCTTCCCCAGTCCTTTTCCCTTTGGTAACTGTTAGTCCATTCTTGGATTCTGAGAAGTTGCATTCTTCGGTAATTCCAGGGAGTGGAATTCCTGGGTCAAATGATATTTCTATTTTGAATTTTTTGAGGAACTTCCATACTGCTTTCTACAATGGTTGAACTAGTTTATATTCCCACCAGCAGTGTAGGAGGGTTCCCCTTTCTCCACATCCTCGCCAACATTTGTTGTTTGTGTTTTGGATGGTGGCCATCCTAACTGGTGTGAGGTGATAGCTCATTGTGGTTTTAATTTGCATTTCTCTGATGATTAGTGATGTGGAGCATCTTTTCATGTGCCTGTTGGCCATCTGAATTTCTTCTTTGGATAAATGTCTCTTCAGCTCCTCTGCCCACTTTTTAATTGGGTTATTTGCTTTTTGGGTGTTGAGGTGCGTGAGCTCTTTATATAATTTGGATGTCAACCCCTTATCGGATATGTCAATTATGAATATATTCTCCCATACTGTAGAATGTCTTTTTGTTCTACTGATGGTATCCTTTGCTGTAGAGAAGCTTTTTGGTTTGATATAGTCCCACTTGTTCATTTTTGCTTTTGTTTCCCTTGCCCGGGAAGATATGTTCATGAAGAAGTTGCTCATGTGTATGTCCAAGAGATTTTTGCCTATATTTTTTTCTAAGAGTTTTATGATTTCATGACTTACATTCAGGTCTTTGATCCATTTTGAGTTTACTTTTGTGTGTGGGGTTAGACAATAATCCAGTTTCATTCTCTTACATATAGCTGTCCAGTTTTGCCAACACCAGCTGTTGAAGAGGCTGTCATTTCCCCATTGTGTATCCATGGCTCCTTTATTGTATATTAGTTGACCATATATGCTTGGGTTTATATCTGGGCTCTCTATTCTGTTCCATGGTCTATGGATCTGTTCTTGTGCCAGTACCAAATTGTCTTGATTACTGTGGCTTTGTAGTAGAGCTTGCAGTCAGGGAGCGTAATTCCCCTTGCTTTGTTCTTCCTTCTCAGGATAGCTCCATTATATTTTTTAATTGGTTATTATTTTTACATAGAAAGGCAACTTATTTTTGTATATAAATTTTGTTCCCAGTCACATTACAATGATTATTAAGGTACTATGAGTGTAATTACCAAGATGACCTGGTTCAGTCTTAGATAACATGTTTTGAATTCCAGCTCTACCACTTACAGGCTGTTATTGCAAGGATTAAAGATAATTCATGAAAAAAACTTAGAATAGTGCTTAATCAATTTAACTATTATGCCTAATCAGATACTGGTATAGAAGTTAGCTTGATTCTGGAAAAAATGTTAATGCTTTTTTGTTTCTGTACTTGGGAAAAACTTAAGATGAATAGGACACATTTTCTTCCCTGGTGAAAAACTCTTTTTAGATTTGCCAGTTCATTTGGTTCTCCAGATCTCCTTTGCTAGAAGAATAATTTTTTTTTGAAAAATTTTAATTAAAGTATCATTGATATACAACCTTATGATGGTTTCATATACACAACACAGTGGTTCAACATTCACCCATATTATCAAGTTCTCACCCCCTCCATTGTGGTCACTGTCTTATCAATGTAGTAAGATGTTATAGAGTCATTAATTGTATTTTCTGTGCTGTACTACTGTCCGTGTGACCTACCTATTTTGTGATTGCAATTATAGTGCCCCTTCTCCCCTTCTCCCTACTCAGCAACACTTCCCAACCCCTCCCCTTTGGTAACCACTAGTCCATTCTTGATGTCTATGAGTCTACTGCTATTTTGTTCCTTCTGTTTTGCTTTGTTTTTATTCTCCAAAAATGAGTGAAATTATTCGGTATTTGGCTTTCTCTGCCTGTCCTATTTCATTGAGCATAATAACCTCTAGATCCATCCATGTTGTTGAAAATGGCAAGATGTCTTTTCTTTTTTTGGCTGAATAATATTCCATTGTGTATATGTACCACCTTTTCTTTACCCATTCATCTATTGATGACACTTAGGTTGCATCTGTATCTTGGCTATTGCCAACAGTGCTGCGATAAACATAGTGGTGCATATGTCTTTTCGAATCAGGGATCTTGTTTTCTTTGGGTAAGTTCCTAAGAGTGGAATTACTGGGTCAAATGGTATTTCTATTTTTAGTTTTTTGAGGAACCTCCATATTGTTTTCCACAATGGTTGAACCAATTTACAGTATGGGAGGGTTCCTATTTCTCTGCATCCTTGCCAGCATTTTTTATTTCTTATCTTTTGAAAAGTGGCCATCCTAACAGGTATGAGATGATATCTCTTTGTGGATTTGATTTGCATTTCCCTGATGATTAGCTATGTGGAGCATCTTTTCATGTGCCTGTTGGCCATTTGTATTTCTTCTTTGGAGAAGTGTCTGTTCAGGTCATCTGCCCATTTTTTGATTGAGTTATTTGTTTTTGGATGTTGAGGCATATGAGTTCTTTATATATTTTGGATGTTAATCCCTTATTAGATGAATCATTTATGAATATTCTCCCATACTGTAGGATGCCTTTTTGTTCTGCTGGTGGTGTCCATTGCCATACAGAAGCTTTTTAGTTTGATGTAGTCCCATTGGTTAATTTTTACTTTTGTTTCCCTTGCCCAGGGAGATATGTTCATGAAGAATTTGCTCATGTGTATGTCCAAGAGATTTTTGCCTATGTTTTCTTCTAAGAGTTTTATGGTTTCATGACTTACATTCAGGTCTTTGATCCATTTCGGGTTTACTTTTGTGTGTGGAGTTAGACAATAATCCAGTTTCATTCTCTTATGTGTAGCTCTCCATTTTTTGCCAATACCATTTGTTGAAGAGGCTGTCTTTTCCGCATTGTATATTATTGGCTCCTTTATCATATATTAATTGACAATATATGTGTGGGTTTACATCTGGGCTCTCTGTTCTGTTCCATTGGTCTATGGGTCTGTTCTTGTGCCAGTACCAAATTGTCTTGATTACTGTGGCTTTGTAGTAGAGCTTGAAGTCAGGGAGTGTAATCCCCCCAGCTGTGTTCTTCTTTCTAAGGATTGTTTTGGCTATTCTGCATCTTTTATGGTTCCATATGAATTTTTGAACTATTCGTTCTAGTTCATTGTAGAATGCTGTTGGTATTTTGATAGGAATTGCATATAATCTGTAAATTGCTTTAGGCAGGATGGCCATTTTCACAATATTAATTCTTCCTATCCATGTGCACTGGATAGATTTCCATTTATTGGTGTCTGAGAGAAGAATAATTATACTAATTTCATAAAAGTATAATCTATTACTCATAGAGGCTAAAATAAGTGTGTGAACCAAAATTTGAATCCAGGGTCCCCTACTGTAAAGCCAAAATCAAGGTTTAAACATGCTAATATAGAAAGAGAAAAGAATTAGAGACTCACTTATTTGAAAATATATGTCTTTTTAGTTGCAAAATGTATTTTTACAGTTCCTCAGTCATTGATTCATGGAATGGTTTCTTCTAACATACTTCAGTATAAAATGTACTTTTATTACTCATAAGTTCAATTTATGGGAAGGTCTTAACTATGGCTTCAAAGAAAGAAAAAAAGCAAAATTAATAGTGTTGATTTTGATTCTTTTGCATCTTTTCCTCTATCCCTCCTACCTTCTATCCCTATTACTCCTCTTATAATCCTAACCCATATAATACCTGGCCTAGATTACTACTATGGCAACTTGTAAATTGTCTATTAGTCTCTAGTCTTGTCCTCCTCAAAGTCATTCTCTGCACTGTCACCAGAGTGATTGATATATTGTACATTTTACCACATATCCCCCTTTGCCCAAGTTAGAGCTCCTCTAGGGTGGCTTTGAGGCTCTCCCTGTTTAGTCCTCTTACCTTTCCAGCCTGGAACCTTGCTGGAATCCAAATGCTCACAGTTCTGATGAGCACACAAAAGTGCTGTTTCAATCTTTCAGATTAGACCCCCTGTTAGCTCACCTTTTTCTTCCCCCAGTAACTAGCACTGTGCCTCATATATGGGAGGTTCTCACTAGTTGTATATTTCCTAAGAGAATAAACAGAAGTTTCTTCCTGTCTTTTTAAAATCTTTTAGGAAATAAGTTTGTATTATAGAAAATCTTGAGAAGATTAGTTAGACATTAAGAGTTCTGGCTTTTAGTCCTGGTTCTGTCTTTGACACACTGTGAGACCTTGAAGAGGTACCTGTAGGTTTAGGTACATAGTCTCCAAGCAGATTTTGGGCCCAAGACAACTCAGTGTTAGGGTAAAATTAGGAAAGCACTGAATAGGCAGGGAAGCTTTGCATATTACTTTATTCAATTCTTACAACAACTTAGATGGTAGGAATTAATATCCTTATAATACCAATGGATAATGGTGACAAAAATAAGTTAAGTATTATGTGCAAAGGGAAGAGAGAAAATTCTTCTGGTGCAGGGGCTTTGAGGAGGGACAAGGAGAAAAGCCAAAAGTCAGACTCTATCCAGATCTTTGAAAGAAGGCAAAGGTTAGGGAGGGCCAGAGAGATCTGGAGAATCCTGGAGCAAGGTGCTTTCTTGTTTCTCAGAGCACAGATGGGAAACTGCAGCATCTTTAATGGAGTCAAACATTCAGTATATTCAGTGTTTAGAGCAGCCAGTTGTGGTTTATCTGAAGTGTGTAAAGACAGGTCTAGGCAGATGAGCCCATACTAGCCCCTCTGTTTCCCATGACCTGGTGTATGTCACCTAGGAGCCGAAAAATTTCTCATAGCAGTTGTGGGAGATGCACAAATGTTAGGAGGAATGGAAGCGCTATGGCATCAGGATAAAGAGGTTGTAAAATGTGGGAACTGTGTAACTGGCCTCTATAGTAGGGCCTGCCAATTTCAATAGTGGGTACAAGTTGGAAACAAGTGGGCCCAGACTCACTTTGGCAGGATGCCTGGGCACTGGGACAAGCTAGATAAGAGCACATCCATATCAAGACATCCCTGCCTCAAGTCTGCAAGAACTTAGAAAGTTAATGGGGAGAAAGTCATCAGAAGGAGGGAGGAGAAATGATGTAATTTATTGAGATTAAATCCTGAAGCAACTGAGATAAAACCTGAAAAGCATTGGCTAAAACTGGAAGAGACTGAATTACATTCATTGAGAAGTTGAAGGTGTTGGTGGTTTCTGTTGTGTTTCTTCAAAGCAAGATGAGATTCTTTGTAGTTATCACCTTTTTTTTTCACCCTTAAATTGTGGCAAGTGTTGTCAACCCTATTATAATTTTAATAATTCTTTCAGTCATTCAACAACTATTTATTGGTCATCTATATACTGGTTATTCTGCTCATAATTTTTGCTGATGTTTCAAAGCCTTATTTGAAACTACTCTCTCTGTGGCCATATGCTTTCTTGGAGACTCATGTTGGCCTCCCAAAGCCCCAGGTTCTGTAAGCCGAACCCTACGTTCCTTACAGCAGAGGTTCCTTACTCTCTCTAGTCCCCCTTTAATATTGTTTTCCTGGCGAAATCCATTGTGATTTTTCAAGCAACTGACTTAAACACAAGTTGTGGTTATACATGTAAATGTATATGATGTAAATTCAAAAATTTTGTTAAGACAGGTACACATGGGTTCCCCTTTCATTAGCTCTGTGGTGACCCCACCTCCCTTTCGGGATGTTAAAGCTAAAGCACTAGATGGAGGCTTTTTGTATGTAACTCCAAGCTGGAAAAGGAAAAACTTCTCCTTTAGCAAAATAAGGTTGAGGGGAGGAGGTTATCTTCCTTGCTACAGGACTGCTTGATTGTTTTTCTGGATATTCTACTTGACGTTCAGACCACCATGGAGAATCCAAAGCATCATTTCTGTCTAAGCAGTGAGAGAACGAGAAGGACAAGGGACTAATCGAAATCCCTCTCTAGAGGTCAACTAAAGAGAATGGGCCCTAGGGGGAATGAGGGGATAAAGGGAGTGCATGGCCGTGGGAAGCAGGGCAGAGCTCAGGGAGGTGTGTGGAGGAGTCTCTCCTCTGGTGAAGGGAGACCTCATGTGCTGTCCTCCAGGAGCCCAGCAGTGCTGCCCTGTGCCTGAAGTAGAACTGTAACTCCCTTGCAGGACACCTCCTGAATCTTTTTCCCCTTGGTAGACTGTGCATTGCTTGAACCTACAGTAAATGAACATTTCTTAGGATTCTGTACATGTGTTTCATGGCCTAAATAGGTAGGTCTTTTCTTCATGCTCCCCAGCTGATGTGTCCAGATTCCCACAGAGTGGAAGGCAGGATGGTGAAAAGACTTCCATGGGACCTCATCAGACCATAGTAGACAGACCATTTTGTTTGCTGGCTCTTCTGCTGTAAGACGTTGAGGGTCAAGGTAAGGCTGTGAGGAGCAGAAGAGTAATGAGCACAGCATGGTTTTTGATTCAATTCAAGAAATTGACTTCCTGTCTCCCATCTTTCTCTGGCTTATGTTAAGCATTGTAGCTGCTTCAGACTTCAACATTGTCATTTCATCAAATTATACTTTCACATATTGTTATAGAATACATAACAATATATTGCCATGCCAAAGCTATTTGATTGCTATTGAAATTAGGAATATAAAGAGAAAAAAAAAATAGAATAATATAAAATCATATGAAACATTTCAATTCCATCTTCTTGTTTTTTATATGAGGTGATGGAGCATGGAGGCTAATTCTTGTCTTCATGTCAATATAAAGTATACTTTTCTTAGGGCAGTTTTTCTATTCCTTTATCATGGGATCTATAGTCAGTACTATAACTTATTCCTGCAAAAATACTGTGCCAAGGAATCTGAACATAGATTTGGGGGACACAGGGCACCTTCTGCTAAAGGCCTGCTGCTGGCCTCTGCTTGGATATCCTTTCAGGTTTCATTGGAGGTAGAAGGTGGGTGTTTGAGAGTCTTAATTCAGTCCCTTTCTGATTGCATGGGCAGGACCTATGCACAGCTCCTACCATCTTCCAACTGCCATGGGTCTGTGGTTACTTTTCTTTCCTTTCCTTTTTTTTTTTCTGTTTCTTAATATCATTTTCAGCTAGTGAATTATTTTAAAGCAAACACCTCTGTCATTACTACCCAGTCCAAGAGATAGAACTTTGCTAGCCACCCTGGAAACCCCGTGGTGAGGCCCATCCCAGGTATAAACAGTAGGTCAGATTCACCATTATCTGACTTTTATAAGACTAGTGTCTTTGCATTTTTTTTTTACAGTTTTACCTCTTGAGTGCCTCCTAATATACTACATCTCAGTCTTTTCCATTAAAAAAAGGATGTCTTTAGATTCTCTTTTAATTTACAGTTCTTTTTCCCACCCTACCTCATCCTTTTCTTTTTCCTAGAATTTTCTTATTGCAGGGCCTAGATAATCTGAATTGTCAAGTTGCCTATTGTCTGGATTTTGCTAATTGTTTTTCTTGGTTAAGCTAACATGTTCCTCCTTTCTATTTTCAGAAAATTGACAGCAGGATTCAGTGGTTTGATCAGACTCATGTTTGACATTTTGGCGATACTATAGAAGGTATCTTCTGGTATGTCTGGTTATCTCTGTTTTTGTTATCAGCCATTGACACTCAGTATATAAATCCATAATTCATTGAGCGGGAGTGGTTGCAAATGGTGATATTCTATCATTTAAAAATTAATCTGGAATATTTTTATAAACAGACGCTTTCTGTCATCTATTATTTGGTAACCCAGTGCTATAGTCCTATAGGAAAGGCAGAATAAATTCTTGATTCTTTTTCTTTATTTACCATCCTTTCCAGGTGAACATTTAACTTTTAATAATTAATTTAAATATTATTGAATGGATTTATCCATATTTGTTGACTTCAATCCATGGGAATTATTTTCTTTATTGAAGCTAAACTGTTATATCTTTGGCTGGTGGAAATCTCATGAAATTGTCTACTGAGTCATTTTGACATGTTTCTAGTAGTCTTTGCTTCTTTTTTGACATGGGATTTTAGGCTCATCTTGTGCATGTTCTTCCCCAGACATGGAATCAACTGTTGGTATCCAAGAAGCCGTGGTTCCTTTTAATAGGAAAAGGCAACTCACAACTATAGTGTTATTGCCAATGATGCTTTCCTAACTTCACAGCACCCCTTCTTTCCCTGTTTGTGAGCAGTAGTAGTCACACAGTAGCGGCTTGCTTTCTGAGACTGCCTGCATCTGTTTCTTCCCTTCACTTTCATCTGGATGTTCACTTGCCTTCATGTCTGTTTTTCCTCGGTCTGACAAATTTTCATTCAATTCCCAGCAGTTTCTTTTCAGCATAGGGGTCTGTTTTAGAAGAAAACCCTGTCTGTTCAGTTTTACAGGGTCTAGGTGCTCCAACTCCTTCAGTTCTTGATCCTTTTTCCTTGTGCTCTGCCTATGTTAGGGGTGGATAAAATCCCTCCAGTTCAGGTGCTGTTTTTAAATTCACTTGTCGTGACTTCCAGTGGGCACATGTTGGCTGTCAGTGGTGTTTCTTGGCTCAGGACCATCAGACATCCTCCTGTTCCCCTTGGCATTCTTCTGTCAAACACTGGTACCTTGCAGGTCTTGTGGTTGCTGGTGATTTGTCCTCACTTATTTTGCAATTTAAGGTTTGTGGGGATGCCTTGTCCCTTAGCTTGTTATAAATGCTACCCATGAATTTTTCTTTGCTATCTAGTTACTTTACATGAATATTAAGAGATTCAAAAACTCATGGTCTCATCGTCCCAGAATAATTCTTTTGTAATGGACTGAGAAAGGGAAGAGAAATCATGCCATTAATTTTGCTCCTTGACTTCTAGGTATTTTAGGTCTTTTGCTCGAGTTCACTACTTTTATGACTAGTATAACTAGTGTTCAGTTGATGCATAATCATAGTATGCATGTTAATATGGTCACTGGAAAATAAAACCGTTTAAAATCACAGGATCACCATCAGCCATATATCACTGTTATATGTTATCCTTTACTTTTCTTTCATTTCCCTTTTCTATATTCTTTCTCTTTCTAGATAGTGTTCTGTATTCAAGGTGGTATGTACACATTTCAGCGCTTTGGAGCTTTCTGGGAGCCTGCTTACAAAGAACTTCTTGTGCTTCTCCCTATTTCAACCAAAGCCTGCCTTTATATAGATAGGTAGGTGCCTCATGGTATAAAATAGTGACTTTCTTAAATTAGTCTTGTCAAAGATAATTAAGCAAACTTAGTTTCGTGTATAAATGTAGATATCAATTTGTTTTGCTTTCTCCTCTTTATGTTTAGTCATTAAATATTTGGGACCCAGTTGGAGAATTATGGCCAAAGGCAATATCTGAGGAAGGCTGTTTCCCTTGGCCCCTGTAAATAACCTGACAAAGAGACTTGTTGCTTAACCAATGCCTAATGTGTTCATTTGGAGTGCTCTGTTGCCCGATTTTATTAGGCTTTTACAAAACAAAGCCTGTTTCCCCCTGCATTGTAATTAGTGTAATTAGAGTTTATATGTGAAGTATCATACATCTATTACTGAGATCTTTCAGGGTAACAAGGATACTGAATTATCTTACTAAGATTGTTGGTTTAAATAGTTCATGTAGTATATTTTATAATACTTCACATAAAATATTAAAGTCCCTCCAATCAAAATAGTAGAGCTCTTTGGAACAAAAAATATATTCTTGCTTATATTCTTCCTGCTACTCAGGGCATATTTATATATGAAATGAAAAACAGACCAGAGCAAGATTGTAAGATGGTTTTTTTTCCCTGAGAAGCTAACAAGAATAAGCAAAGTGTCATGCCATACTAACCCAGGGAACAAAATTGTAAATACAGAGGAGAAGTGGGTTACTGAATGTATATTGCTGCTATCTTATGGGGATCAGCTTCCATTGCTACCATAATGTGTTATGTTGAAAAGGGCAGACAGGGTTGCTGAGTGGCTGGTTGGAGTGTCCCCAAGAGATTATCCAGGAAACTTAGTTGCAGCACATATTGGAGCAGCCTCACAAATGAAAATAAATCCATAGTGTGTGGTTATCTGCCTGAGAGTACTTGTCATTCACTGCGTAGTTCATCTGAATGGTGCCAGTGTATTTCTCTTTCAAATCACAAAATGCAAAGCAGAAAGTGTTATATGTTGTGTACTGGGTCTCTGGTTTTCTAAACCTGATGTAAAAGTAGTCTATAGATGGTAGACAGGTGCTATATTTACCTTTTAGAAAATCACATTTTTTAAATGTAACTGAGGTGCATCTGAAGTGGCTCTTGTTATTTTTTCAGACCAGTTTTTAATTGATATGCTCAGTCTATTTTCTCATTACTCCCAAGCACTACTATTGATCAAAAGTTAAATTAGACCAGGTTGCTATGCACAACATACTGTCAGGTCTAACATAACTTTTTTTTGTTTCAATCTTGATGCCCTTAATTATACTTCACTGAATCAGTGTTAAATGCATATAAAGTTAGACTTCACATGTAGATTTCTTGCTGTTGTGAGTTTGAGAGAAAGAAATACCTTGCAAGGACATACATATAATTCAGGTAAGTGGGCAGGGAATATTGCAGAGGCAGTTAGTGATATGTCTTTTATGGAATAGTGAGACATTTCCTGTATTCTTTCATTCTGTCTGAATTGGGTGAGATGGTGCATGACATATAAAGAAGGTTCAGTGATTACAACTTTTAACCTGTTTCTAGAAAATTTTAAATATTAGTTATTTTTACCATGTACAGTGACAAATATTTTACTCCCAGTTGCCACTCTTGGAAATTATTTTGTCCTTCAGTTTTGTTCAGTAGCAGAGGCAGCTACATAGTATTTGTATTTTTTTTTCCCTGTGGCAGATGATTTTCATTCAATGTAGACTGAATTAGTTATAACTTTCTCGTGGAAGATTATGATCTAATGCTCTATGCAATCTTTTTGAAATAGCTTAAGCAATAGTGATTTCTAACTAGTGCATTTCCTTTGGATACTGGTAATTTTAAAGAGTTCAAAATGTTTCACTAGATCTATTCAGTCCTCTTGGAATTGCCAGTGAAAAGATGAGGGCCAGAGGCAGAGGCTGATATCATTAAAACCTTTAAAAAATACCTTTGTGAAACTCTTTAAATTTAGCTTCTAGAACAATAAGTTTCTGCCGAGATTATGATCAGACTTCCTTTGGGGGAAAATGAATAGGGTCATGTTTATGGTATATAACACTTCTAAATATGAGATCACTGAGTATTAAAGGCAGTTTAAAGACTGTTTTAAGGATCCACCTCTTCACTTATTTAAATTGGAAGTGCTATGGAAATCACATATTCCCCTCTAGGAGAAAAAAGTTGATTTCTACAGCACTTTCTAGTTGCCTATGCATCTGAAATAGTAGTCACATGGAACAGGAAAATTGCATTGTTCAACTGAAACACGATCTGTACAATGTATAAAATAACGTTTATTTTCAAAATTACTTAGCAAATGGAAAAAGAAAACAGTAATCTTCAGTCATCTTGAGTTTCTCCATGGTTTCCTGTTTTACGTATGTCTCAAAGGTAATTTATAGGTAAATAACCTGAGATTGACGGCATCAGGCAACAACCTGCCAGTGCTGGTTCCAGACTGTCTTAGATCTCCTGTCTCTGATGAGGAAACAAGTGTGACAGAGATATGGAATTGTCAAGCAAAATATTTGCGCCTCCCCTGTGTTCATTGCTGTACATGTCATAGAGCTGTTGGTGAGAAGTGGTCGCTCAGCTCGGGACCCCTTTTTCTAGGACACGCTTGTAATTAGATGTAGCCATCGACTGGGTTTCAGCAAGTGGAAAGTGACTGGACGTGATGCACATCACCTTCAAGGATGAGTCGTGAAAGCTTCCAGACATAGTCCTCCCTAGGCTTTCGTTTCCCTCCAGCTGCTTGGGAAGGCCCGTAACTCCCAGGGTGAATTTATAAGTTCTGTGGTGAAGATGGAAGAATTTGTGAAATCCGAAGTTCCTGTGGCTTCATAGAAAGGCTAATCCTCCTTTTTTTTCTTCAGTATTATTAGATGAGCAAGAAGGAAATTTTAATTATGTTTGGTCTCCAAAATTTTTGGTTTTATTCATTACAGCAGCTAGGATTTCTCTTTAAGCATGTAAATTCATCCAAGCACAAACAGGCCAAACCTAATAACTGAACTGAGGAGGGGGAAGGTTGGCAGAGAGGGAGAAAGAGTTTATTTTGGGTCCTAAGTCGCTGAAGATACACCGTGGAAGGAAGGTATATTTAATACATTTCAGTTCCAAGATAAGAAAAGCTATTGTCAACTAGTTTTAGAGTTGGGACCAATGTAGGATTCAAACATATTTATTTATTCACTTTATTCATTTATTCAACAAATGCCTACTACATATAGACATTGTCTTGGCCTTGGTGATAGCTTATTAAAAAAGAGAGACCAAAACGTTTCAGGTTATCTCCAATCTCTACTGCTTCTACTCATTAATTCTTGTTTTGTTTTTGTTTATTGAGGGAAATCATCACAACATCTTCAGCTGCAGGTGTCATATATGTCAGTAAAATCCAACTGTTGTTTGCTTTTATAATATTAGTTCTTTGAATGTTAAGTGGTTTTAGTTAAGAGTCCCTTTTGAAGGTGAAGGGAATGCTATACCGGGATTTCTTTGGTCCTTTCTCCTGGCTCTAGCTTGATTCTTGACAGCAGAATAAAGGGAGGTACATTTGGGGCTGTGAAATAATTTCTGTCAAAATGTGCAGAATTCGATATTTGAAAGGAATTGCATTTCAATGCATGATAAAATTTCCAGATTACCTTGAGAATTGGGGCTGCTACTGTCAGTTATTTTGAAAGAATTCCAGCATGCTAAATTGCCTGACAAGTTGTGGTGTTTTATGCACTGTATTGATATTAGACTATTTGTTTTGCTTCAGTGGGTACTTAATTATTTGTTTCTTCTTGACAGTGTACTAGAATTAGTTCATAGCATTATAAAGCTGCATTAAACATCCCCTTGAGAGGAAAGGTTGGATCTTGTAACTCTGGTGCATCATTTGAATGTTTACCTCACAGTTTAAATATGTTAACTTAGGGTTATGAATTACCTTTAAAAGGAGAGAAATTATAGCTTTTTCATCTTAAAGGAGATTTCAAGGATGCAGGGTGAAAGGACACAAATGTAGGAAGTATAGGCTTTTATCAGGATCCAGTTTGTGATGGGCTCATGGGGACGTTGCTCTCAGTAGAGTATGGCACATCTCAATGCACAATTCTTGCCCAATAGCAATTAAAAATTATTTTCTACAGAAAGAAAGCAAAAGTTCTGGCCAAAATTATTTTCTACACAAAAAAAGCAAAAGTTCTTCCCTCTTTTGAAAAACACAAAAGATGTAGGATGAGCTGATCCGAAGGTTTTGTAAATCCTTAGTGTGTTAAATCTCCATGAGGAATAGCCTATGGAATAGGTGTTAATTAATGTATTTATACATCAAATTAATATATTAACAATTATGAATTCTTTCACAAGTTAAAACCCAAGAAGTTAAATGTTACTATTTTTTATTTAGTACTGAAATGACAAATTTTTTTGTTTTTCTTTTATCTGGAAGTTAATTAAGGACATCAAAAAGGTAAAATAATTTCCTTTAGATATTCATGAGAGTGTTTTTCTCTGAAGAAAATGAAGTTCTGCAAATAAGAAACATTTACTTCCACTTCTATAGATGTGATCCTTTACTGGGTAAATAGTATTTACTAATCAAAATGACATTGATGGGGCAGATTTTACTGTCAGGAATTTGAAAGCCTAAGTGAAGGCCCATTTTTTTATTAAGTATCATTGGTATACAATCTTATGATGGTTTCACATAAACAACACAGTGGTTTCAACATTCACCCATATTATCAAGTCCCCACCCCCACTATTGTAGTCACTGTCTATCATCAGTGCAGTAAGATGTTACAGAGTCATTAATTGTCTTTTCTGTGCTGTACTGGTGAAGGCCCATTTTTTCACAGAATTGTGTTAGCGGTTTCGAAAGGTACTGGTGGTCTTGCTAATTTGTTTACTGATGAACTCCTAAAGTGCATTTAAATGTGATTCTAATAATGATTCTTTTTTTTTTACTACAGATCTCAATAGAGTCTGGTTTTGTAGAAAAATACCAGTATGAATAAGTCATCCTGTGATTTTCCAAAGTGGGTATTCAGAAAACACTTATGGAAAGGATAAAAAAGGTACTCCTACATTCATATGGGGCATGAGTATTTTTCCCTATCTTAATTGCAGCAGAAGCAAGCTGGTTATAGATTATGAAGAATAAAGGAGAAAAATGTTTCAAAATTGAAGCCAAAAATTAGCCTTTTCTTTGTGTTCCTTAGTGGTACTAGCTAGCATTCTATGTATTTTATGACAATGATAGTTACGAAAATAATTCCCCATGTGTGCTCCATTTTTCCAACTGACTCATTTTATGAAGTGGTTTGGAGAAAATACTGACAGTATCTAACCTAGTTCCTGCTGTGCTTGAAGGAAGTGGTTTTATATGAGTTCTATAGTTTTATGTGTGGTTGAAAAAGAACATCTTCTGAAAAGGGAGCGCCCCTTCAAAAGTCTGACATCTGTTTTTGTTTGCCAAGAAGGGCTGACTGATGCCATTTATATGGGTGAAGAAAAGAAAGAGGGAGCACATAGGCAGGATGCTTGAATTGACACCTCAGACTTAGGGTACTAACTTAGATGTTCTTTTCTCAAACTCAGGAGTTCTTTTTGTAGGGAAATAATAAACAAGGAACTTATCAAATAATGTAGCATTTAAATACTAAAAAGTAGTATTAAAGTGAAAATGACATTTAGACAAAGCACTATTTTAGTGAGACCAGTTATATTTTGCTTAACATGAAGGTAATTTTTAAATATTTATAAAAAAGCTGGTGGCAGTTATATATTTCTCAATGGTTCGTTTGAGATGAAGAACAGAAGTTTGTTCTAATATTATGTAGAAATTAGTGGAATTTTAGTAAATGGAATAAGTTCTTTATGGTAAATTTTTCAGATACTCTTTCCATTTCAGATATTGTAAGAAAGGAAGCAAAATAAATAGGTATGGTATAAAAGTGATGATTTGAGTCAATTATACCATTCTACCTGACAGTCACTATAGGACTATTCTCAGAAGAATTGTTAACATACTGGAATTAATTATGATAAACCCCATTTATGTAAATTGAGTCCTTTTGTTTTTAAGAGAAAATAAGAATGTGATATTCTTCTCAACATAAGTTCTATATATAGTCTTTATATTTTAAGCAACAATCCACAGTATGCAATCTTGTGCTATTTTGGGGATTAGATTATGGGAATTTCTTTTGGTTATAAACCTCTGTAAAGAATATTGTTAAATCATAGCAAAGGATTTGTTTATTTATAAGGTGAGATTGGGGTGGCCATATGAGTATATTTCTTTTATTGCATTTACATTTCTCCAGTACTGATGTAATTTTTCTATGGATTATTCTCTTAGGAGCTGTGTAAACAAATAATTACTTATTATATGTGAGTAATAACAAGGTAAACATTCTTACATAATTCTTGTATCAAAAATGCCTGTTGGACATATCAAAATTCATCAGGCTATATATTAAGATTCATGTATTTTTCTGTACATACCTCAATGAAATAAGTAAATAAAACGTCAAGAAAAAAATGACTATTGACACAGAGGGATAAGCTTTATTGTAAGAGGAAAGTTTTATTAAAAGAAAGTAAAAATCAGCAACAGGCAAATTATTACTTCATCTTAAAACGTCATAGCAGCTCAGTTTCTTAACAACCAACAATGAGTTTTCTCTAGTGATATGGTCTGTGTTGGACAAACTTTTTGTATTGAAGATCTTGTAATTTACCTTTTAGTGTGATCTGTTCACCTACCATTTTCTGTGGGTCATTTGCCCTTTTGCCCCTTCCCTACTGTATTATTGAGCATCAGTGCTGATTGACAGCAAATACACAGAGATGGAATAGTCATGTCTTGTCTGAATTATTTTTCCAAAATGCATTTTGGATCACATTATTCTTCAGTTTATGATCATTCATAGGTTTCCTTGCTGTCCTAAGTTTGAATTCTCAAAGCTCTGCTCTGAGTTTGCCATCCTCTTTCTTATCAGTCTTCCAATAATCCTCATTTCCTATTGAATAGAATTTGAGTGGGAAATACCACTTAGAGCTAGGTTAAAGAGGACCTTGTTGCCAAATCAAAGATAATATTTCATCTAACATGTCTTTGCATGAGCTCCAGCCCAAACAAATTCATTGTTTCCTCAATGTTTTGGATCTTTCCTACTTTCATGATTTTGCTTCTGGTAGTCTATCCCAGTAGATTACCTGAGTAAAAAAGATCTGTGCATATTCAGATTCATTAGATGTTGTTACTCCTTGAAGTAATTTTACTAATGTACTCTCAATAATAGTGTATAAGAGTTCCTATTATTCCATATTATTCTCAATGCTTGGGAGTATTAAATGGGTGTGACATGTTAACTTGTTTTAGTTTTCCTGTGCATTTCTCTGATTTCTTGTGATACTGAACATCTTTTCATATATTTATTGGTCATTTAAGTTTTCTCTTCCCCATGATTATCTTTTAGTATTACGCTCATGTTTTCCTATTGACTTGCTTGTTTTGGATATTGATCTCTGTAAACTGGTTACACGTATCTTCTGACAGTCCTAAGACTTGCCTTTTGATGTTTTTTCTTTTAATATTGACCTCTGATGTGCAGAAATTTCTAATTTTAATGTACTCTAACTTATTAATCTTTGCCTTTGTAAGTTTATTTTTGATCTTTTAAAAAGCAGTATTTTACTGTTTTTCCAATAAATGTTCAAAAGTTCTGCTGTTCATACTGGTCTTTAAATTACGTGGAATTCATTTTTGTTTTGAGGTGAGGCAGGGAATCCATTTTTTTCCATTTGTCTAGCCAATTGTATGAGCACCATTTTTTGAATTGTCTGTGTTTTCTTGGCTAGTCTGCAGTGAAACTCCTGTCCTACACAAAGTTACCAGATATGCATGGGTCTGTTTCCAGTCTCTGTATTTCCTCCCACTGGTTTAGTTATCTATCTCTGTTTCAATATTGCCTTAAGTAATAGTTTATAACAACACTTGCTGTATGGCAGAGTGACTGTCCTCTTCTCTTAATTCAAATTGTTTTTTTTTCCTCTTTAATACATATTTTAGAATCAGCTTGTCAAGATCCAAAATAAGCCAGATCCATTGGGATTGTGTTTGAAATTGTATTGAATTTATAGATTTCTCTTTTCAAACTGCAGAAAAAATGGCTCTGATGCACTTTTATTTCCTACCTACTACCCTCCTAGGAATAACTGTTCCTTGCAGTCAAAGAGCCCTGTATCTACTACATGAAGACAAGCTGCCTTCAGTGCTTTAAAGGAGATCTGCTCCATTAGAATGACCAATGAGGACTTTCTAGCACAGTGTCTCTAACTAGCTCAAAGGAGGAAAAACAAGTAGGTTTATTCTCAGATGCGGCATCCCATTAGGAGATCAAATGGAGACTGGGAAAAAAGGACAATTCAGTACAATTAGGACAGAGGTGATATCGAGATTTTCTTGGCAAGCCTCCCTGCTTTCTTTGCCACCATATAAAATTTTTTACCACAGGAAGGGGAAGGGAGGGTTAAGAGAAATGGGACAGAACTTTAAGAAGGGAAGGGGCCAGTATGAAATTGACCTATGGAAGATTATATTCAGATGTAATTTTAAAGATTATCTAATCTGCTCATTTTATAGATAAGTAAAACGGTATCCCAGAGAGTTTAAGTAGTTTGTTTAAAGTGGCCTAACTAGTAAGTGGAAGAGCCAGGATTATCAGAATATCTAGTTCATTGTCCAGTGTTCTTCAAATTGAAATATTTTAAAGGTTATGAAAATTAATTATTATAGTTATTATTAAATTTTAATTAGAATCTCTGCTTATTACCTAAATTTACCATTTCTTCTCATTTTACTACTGTTTCTAACACCTTCAGGTTTTCTGAACTTTGAATCTCTTACAGTACAAAATAGTGCCATGATAGTCAGCTCTATCATCTATTATCCGTCTAGTCTGTAGTTGTATGAATAATATGACAACAGTTATTGCTTATTTCATGTGTGTGGGTGTGTAGTCACATTCTTTTCCTGTTTGGTCTTAAGCCTGCTGTTAGGAAAGTATTCACAGGCATTTTTATTTATTAAATACAGGTGGTATTTGTATTTTTTCATAAGCATTTTAGTAAATGACTATTTCTTTCAGTTTTTCTGTTCCCTGGTACAACAGTTTGAAAAATGTCTTCTCTTTTTTACTACTATTACTACTTATTCATACATGCTTTTTAGCATGCAGAAAAATAATTTTGTATGTCTGTTTCAGAAAGATAGTATAATTTATTTAAATGTACTTTAAAACTTAGAGTAAGATGGAATTATAACTGGAAAAAATTTGGTCTAGGAAGGTTGAATAAGACGGGAATTTGGGGCACAAAATAGCAAAGGAAGTTGTACTTTTAAGGAACAAAGTTTGACACAGGGCAGGACTGCTCTTTTCACGTAGAATCTTGGATAACGTTCCTTTTAAATTGGTTTTTTGAGAATGTGGCAGATCCATAATTTATCCAGTTTCATTTAATAGTAATTCCAGTCCCACTTGCCTAATTTAAAGTTTCTCTTCTTCCTACACTCATAAACCAGCAGTGGGGAGGGGGACAGGCATTCTCCCCACCCCCACTGCCACTCCGCTGTCTGGGACCTTCAGGGTCAGAGAGGAGGAGGAGCAGGAACTGAAGGAAGAGGGCAAAGACTTGATTGGTGGTGGTGTGACCTGACATAGATGCCTTATATGACATGATACCCCAGAGCTAACTTCTATTCTGGGCTACTTCTGGGTTCCAGAGTGACACCTTAGTGGCACTGATAACTCTACATTGTTCTCTGATTCACCTTCAGCAAACTTTACTTCTTCCTGTGAACTTTACCCAGCCTCTTGCTGCATGGGACAATGCACCTGGCAGGTAGATTTCTTTGTCAAAGTCATTCAAGATGACTCATTCCTGGCCACCCTCTACAGCACTCATTTAGCTCATAAGGTAAATTCAACACCTCATGCTCCATGAAATTCTAGAAATGCAGACCATTTCCAGTGCACCCCCCCTCTCTTCACTCTTCTCTTGTTACTTGCTCACTTTGGACTTTTTTCAGGCATCAGCCTTTGTGCTTTTCAAATACTACGGTATGGGCAAACTGTCTAAATGTTTCTTTTTGGGGAACCATTTGGCTTGAGGTAGCATTTAAGGGTGGGAAAAAGTCCCTAATATAGAGCACTTCTACTATTCTCTGTAAAGTTTTCTTGACTCAACAGTCTTTGGTCATCCCATCTCCTTGTGGCCTTTTCTTTATATAGCCTGGAAAGTAGGGAATAAGTTAAACGACCTAATTAGCTTTGGACCAGCTCTTAGCAAATCATACTTAGGTGTTTTGGTGTAGGTATTTTGGCATATCTCTTTGGAGTACTTTACAGTGTTTGTCCTTAGCTTTAGGGCTTTGGCTAAACCTTTCAGACGGAAATGTTCCACTCAGTATACTGCTATATGTGCCAGGATGCTTTCCTGGATGTTATTTCAGTATCCAGCATCAGAAGAAATCAAAATTTATTTCTTGAATCAGGGTCACCATTGCATAGGCAGCATTTTTTTTAAAGTTCTTTTATCTGGGTCAATGGCTTTTATCTATTTTTCCATAATATTCATTATCAGAGGGAATGTCAAAATTACAGTGTTTAAACCAAAAATAAACATGAGATTATTCTCACCAATTCTGGCTTAAGGAATGGACTATGCTAAATAAGAAATTTGTATTTTTCAGACAAGGTTAGTAAAAAATGCACCTGAAATAGTACATCTAATAGATGTATCTAAGACTCATTCATTGAAAACTGTGTTATTTGATCTCATTTTAAACACACAAATGCAGCAGGAATAGATTTAGGGCTATTAAACTTGAAACCAGTGTTTTTAAAAATATTTCTCAAGTATAGTTAATATATATTATATTGGTTTCAAGTATGCAACATAGTGTTTCAACAGTTTTATATATATTATTAAATCCTCATCCCAACTAGTGTACTGTCAACATAAAAAATGTTGCAAAACTTTTGACTATATTCTCTATGCTGTATGATCATTCTCATGACTAATTTATACTGTGATTGAGATTTTTGTGCCTCTTTATCTCCTTCACCTATTTCACTCACTCACCCTAACCCCTCCCCCATGGTAACCACCAGTCACTTCTTTGTCTATGAGTCTACTGTTCTTTTGTTCATTTTCTTTTGTTTTGTTTTTAGGTTTTACATGTAAGTGAAATCATATGGTTATTTGTCATTTTCCACTTGGCTTCATTTAGCATAATAACCTCTAGGTCCATGCATGTTGTTGCCAATGGCAGGATTTCTTTTTTATGACCGAATAATATTCCATTGTGTATATGTACCACCTATTATTTATGCATACATCTATTGGTGGATACTTTGGTTGCTTCTAAATCTTGGGTACTGTAAATAATGTGGCAATAAACATAGGAGTGCATATATCTTTTTGAATCAGATATTCTGTTTTTTTTTCAGGTAAATTCCTAGAAGTGGAGTTACTGAGTTGTATCATATTTCTATTTTTAGTTTTTTGAGGAATCTCCATATTGCTTTCCACAGTGATTGCACCAGTTGACATTCCTACCAACAGTGTAGGAGAGTTTCCTTATCTGTACATCCTTGTCAACACTTGTTATTTCTTGTCTTTTGGATAGTGGTCATTCTGATGGTTGTGAGGTGAAATCTTATTGTGGTTTTGATTTTCATTTTCCTGATGATTAGTGATGTGGAGCATCTTTTCATGTGCCTATTGGCCATCTGTATTTCATCTTAGGAAAAATGTCTGCTCAGGTCCTCTGCCCATTTTTTAATTAGGTTATTTGTTTTTTTGGTGTTGAATTGTATGAGTTCTTTATGTATTTTGGATGTTAACCCCTTATCAGATATGTCATTTATGAATATGTTCTCCCACACAGTAGGTTGCCTTTTTTTGCTGATGGTGTCCTTTGCTGTACAGAAGCTTTTTAGTTTGATGTTGTTCTACTTTTACATTTTTGATTTTTTTCCCCTTGCCTGAGGAGATGTGTCTAGAAAAAAATTGCTTATGCTTATGTTCAAGAGATTTTTGCCTGTTTTCTTCTAAGAGTTTTATGGTTTCATGTCTACATTCAGGTCTTTGATCCATTTTGAGTTTACTTTTGTGTATGGAGTTAGACAATAGTCCAGTTTCATTCTCTTGCATGTAGCTCTCCAGTTTTCCCAACACCAGTTATTGAAGAGGTTGTCTTTTTCCCATTGTGTATTCATGGCTCCATATCTAGGCTGTCTATTCTGTTCCATTGATCTCTGGGTCAGTTCTTGTACCAGTGCCATGCCGTTTTGATTACTATAGCTTTGTGGTATAGCTTGAAGTCAGGGAGCATAATCCCCCAAGATTTGTTCTTCTTTCTCAGGATTGCTTTGGCCATTTGGGGTCTTTTGTGTTTCCATAGGAATTTTGGGATGATTTGCTCTAGCTCATTGAAAAATGCCACTGGTATTTTGATAGGATTGCATTGAGTCTGTAAATTGCTTTTGTCAGGATGGCCATTTTGACAATATTAATTCTTATCCATGAGCATGGGATAGGTTTCCATTCATTTATGTCTTCCTTAATATTTCTTATGAATGTCTTAGATTTTCAGTGTACAGGTCTTTCACCTCCTTGATTTTTGGTTTATTCCTAGATATTTTATTCTTTTTGATGTGATTATAAATGGAATTGTTTTCCTGATTTCTCTTTCTGTCAGTTCATTGTTAGTGTGTAGGAATGTAAGGATTTTTGTATATTAATTTTGTATCTGGCATCTTTGCTGAATCCAGTTGTTAGTTCTAATAGTGTCTTGGTGGAGTCTTTAGGGTTTTCTTTGTGTAATATCATTTCATCTGCAAATAGTGAGTTTTACTTCTTTCTTACCAATTTGGCTGCCTTTTATCTCTTTGTGTTGTCTGATTGCCTTGGCTAGGACCTTCAGTACTATGTTGAATAAGAGTGGTGGGAGTGGCTGACCTTGTCTTATTCCTGATCTTAGAGGAAAATCTTTAAGCTTTTTACTATTAAGTGTGATGTTGGCTGTGGGTTTGTCATATATGGCCGTTATTATGTTGGGGTACATTTCCTCTATACCCATTTTGTTGAGAGTTTTTTCTGTCATGAATGGATGTTGAATTTTGTCAGATGCATTTTCAGCATCTGTTGAGATGATCATGTGGTGTTTAATCGTCCTTTTTGTTAATGTAGTGTATGATGTTGATTGATTTACAAATGTTGTACCATCCTTGCATCCCTGGAATAAATTGCACATGGTTGTGATGGATGATCTCTTTTATGTATTTTTGAATTTGGTTTGCTATTATTTTGTTGAGGGGTTTTGCAACTATGTTCATCAGGGATAATGGTCTATAATTTTCTTTTATGTATTGTCTTTGTTTTTGGTATTAGAGTGATACTGGCATCATAGAATGAGTTCAGAAATATTTCCTCTTCTTGTATATTTTGGAATACTTTGGGAATAATGGATATTAGCTCCTCTTTAAATATTTGGTATAATTCAACTGTGAAGCTCTCTGGTTATGGATTTTCATTTGTTGGGAGTTTTTTGATTACCAACTCAATTTGATTACTGGTAATTTATCTGTTCAGATTTTCTATTTCTACCTTGATCAATCTTGGAAGGTTGTACTGTTACAGGAATTTGTCCATTTTTATAGATTGTCAAATTTATTGACATATAATTTTTCATAAAGTTCTCTTATAATTCTTTGTATCTGTGATGTCACTTGTAACTGTTCCTTTTTCCTTCATGATTTTGTTTGTGTCCTCTCTCTTTTTTCCTTGATAAGTCTGGCTAGGGTTTTTTCCATTTTGTCTATCTCCTTGAAGAACCAGCTCTTGGTTTCATTGATTTTTTTATTTTTATTTTTTATTAAGGTATTATTGATATACACTCTTATGAAAGTTTCACATGTAAAGGTTCTTTTTATTTTCCTCCTTTTTCTTCCTCCTCCACTCTTTATATATTAGGTATCATATTCTGTATTCTTTGTTTATCCTTTGATTGACTTTGGGGGTAGTTGATTTGATTTTGCATTTGCTTAGTAATTAATTGGTCTATTCTCTTTACTGTGTTTTTTATTTCCTCTGGTGACAGCTATTTAGCCTTAGGAACACTTCCGTCTATAGCAGTCCCTCCAAAATACACTGTAGAGATGGTTTGTTGGAGGTAAATGCTCTCAGATTTTGCTTATCTGGAAATTGTTTAATCCCTTCTTCAAATTTAAATGATAATCTTGTGGAGTAGAGTATTCTTGGTTCAAGGCCCTTCTGCTTCATTGCATTAAATATATCATGCCACTCCCTTCTGGCCTGTAAGGTTTCTGTTGAGAAGTCTGATGATAGCCTAATGGGTTTTCCTTTGTGTGTAATCTTTTTCCCTCTCTGGCTGCTTTTAATACTCTGTCCTTATCCTTTATCTTTGCCCTTTTAATTATTATATGTCTTGGTGTTGTCTTCCTTGGGTCGCTTGTTTTGGAAGATCTGTGCCTGAGAATCTATCTCCTTCCCCAGATTGGGTAAGTTTTCAGCAATTACCTCCTCAAAGACACTCCATCCATTTTTCTCTCTTCTTCTTCTGGTACCCCTATAATGCAAATATTGTTCCATTTGGATTGGTCTCACAGTTCTCTCAATATTCTTTAATTCCTAGAGATCTTTTTTCTCTTTGTGCCTCAGCTTCTTTGTATTCCTTTTCTCTAATTTCTATTTCATTTACTGTCTCCTCTGCTTCATCTAATCTGCTTTTAAATCCTCCCATTTTATCTCTCATTTCAGATACTGAATTCTTCAATGTTTGTATCTCATTCCTGAAGTTCTCCTTGAGTTTTTGAATATTTTTCTGTAGCTCTGTGAGCATGTTTATTATTTTTATTTTGAAATCTCTTTCAAGAAGATTGATAAGTTCAATTTCACTTGGCCCTCTTTCTGGTGTTTGCGGGATTTTGGTTTGAACTAAGTTCCTTTGACGTTTCATATTTGTAGGTGGCGCCCTCTAGTGTCCAGAAGCTCTACTCTCTGGAGCTGCTCAGCCCCTGCAGTGATGGTGGGGTCCGCAGGTGAGCGGCACTGGTGCCTGTTGGGAGAAAAGAGCTCTCTCCTGCTTCCAGGCTGTAGTGCCTGCCTCTACTGCAAGAGCCAGAGAGCCAAATGTGCAGGGAGAAACCTCTGTGCTTTGTGTTTGTAGCAGCCATAGGTGGGGTCATCTGGCTGGCCTGGCGCAATGGCAGGGCAGCTGGTTTGCAAGCTGGTGCTGGCTAGGAGGAAGGCTCAAGCTGGTGCTGGCTAGGAGGAAGGCTCAGCAGGCTGCATGTTGCAGTGGGATGCCTCATAGCTATGTAGCCAGCCAGGGAGATGGAGCGTCTGAAGCTCCTGAAAGATCCCAACCTGCTGGGAAGAGTGCACTGGGACAATTTTGTCCACCCATCCTTTCTCCTGAGCAGCAAGCTCTGTGCAGTCCTTGCCCCTTTAGCAGCCCTCTCACTGTTAGTAAGTCTCTCAGACTGCCCATCTTTCTTTGGTCCCAGAGCGGCCAGTTGTGAATACATGTTTTCCACAAGCACCTGGAATCTCAGTCTCTCCAAGTATTCTGCCTGTCTTAGCTTTCCAACCCCACTAATCTCCAGAGCACCATGTAATGTAGGTTTGTGCTCCCAGGCAGATATCCAGAGCTGGGTGTTAAGCAGTCCTAGACCCCCACCCCCTCCCTACTCCATTTCTCTTCCTCCCTCTGGTGAGCTGTGTTGGCCGAAGGGCTTGGTTCTCTCTGGAATCATGGCTTTGGTACTTTACCCTTTTCCTTGAGGTATGCTGTTTTCCTCAGGTGTAGGCAGTCTCCCGCATCCTTCTTTCCTGTTGCTCTTTCAGGATGAGATGTATTTGCTATATTTTCATATTATATGTGGTTTTGGGAGGAGATTTCTATCTCACCTCTCATGCTGCCATCTTAAATCCTATCTCTCCATTGATTTTTTTTTCCATTGCTTTAGTCTTCTCTATTTTATTTATTTCTGTTCTGATTTTTATTACATCCCTTCTTCTACTAACTTTGGGTTTCATTTGTTCTTATTTTTCTAGTTTCTTTAGTTGTGAAAGTAGAATGTTTATTTGGGATTGTTCTTGAGGTAGGCCTTTGTTGCTATGTACTTCCCTCTTAGAACTGTTTTTGGGCATCTGTATATTTTGAATTATTGTGTGTCTGTTTATTTGTCTCCAGGTATTGATACCTTCTTTGATTTGCTTATTGATCCATTGATTATTTAGAAACATGTTCATGCATTCAGTCCATTTACATTTAAGCTAGCTATTGATAGGTTTGTACTTATTGCCATTTTATTAACCTTTTTAGTTTTTGTATTTCCTCTCTATCCCTTTCTTCCTCTTATAATATATAAATATTCTTGTTATTTGATGGTTTTCTTTAGTTTTGAAATTAGATTTCTTTTAAAAAGTTTTTTTGTTTTTGAGGTAGGCCTTTGTTGCTATGTACTTCCCTCTTAGAACTGTTTTTGGGGCATCTATATATTTTGAATTATTGTGTGTCTATTTGTCTCCATGTATTGATACCTTCTTTGATTTGCTTATTGATCCATTGATTATTTGGAAACATGTTTAACTTTCATGTGTTTGTGTTTTGTTTTGGTTTTCTTAATTTAATTGATATCTAGTTATATGCCATTGTGACCTGAAAAGATGCTTGATACAGTTTCAACCTTTTTGAATTTATTGAGGTTCTTTTTTGTGTCCTAATACATATGTGATCTGGAGAATGTTCCATGTGCACTTGAGAAAAATGTGTCTCCTGCTGCTTTTTGGTGGAGTGTTCTGTAGATATCTGTTAAGACCATCTGATCTAATGTTCAGTGCCTCTGTTTCCTTATTTATTTTCTATCTGGTTGATCTATTGATGTGTGTCATGTGTTAAAGCCTCCTAAAATTAATGAGTTGTAGTCTATTTCCCCCTTTGATTCTGTTAGTATTTGTTTTACATGTTTAAGGGCTCCTATGTTGGTACGTAGATATTTATAATGGTTATATCCTCTTGTTGGACTGACCCCTTTATCATTATTTAATGTCCTTCATTGTCTCCTGTCAATTTCTTTGTTTTGAAATCTATTTTGTCTGATATAGGTACTGTCACTCCTGCTTTTTTCTCCCTATTATTTGCAAGTAATATCTATTTCCATCCCTTTTCTTTTAGTCTGTGTATGTCTTTGGGTATGAAATGAGTCACTGGTAGGCAGTATATAGATGGATATTGTTTATCTATTTGCCACTCTAGACCTTTTGATTGGTGCATTCAGTCCATTTACAATTAAGCTGGTTATTGATAGGTTTGTACTTATTGCCATTTTATTAACCTTTTTAGTTGTTTTTGTATTTCCTCTCTATCCCTTTCTTCCTCTTATAATATATAAATATTCTTGTTATTTGATGGTTTTCTTTAGTTTTGAAATTAGATTTCTTTAAAAAAGTTTTTTTGTTTATCTATTACAAGCTTTAGGTTTGTGGTTACTACAAGGTTCATAGATAATTTCCTTAATGTTTAACAGTGTATATTAAGTTGATGGTTGCTCTATTTCAAACACAATCTAAAAGTATGTCTTTTTTATTCATCCTCTTCCTCCACATTTTATGTATTATATGTCATAATCAGCACTGTTTTGTATCCCTTGATTATTTTTGTGTAGTTGGTTTTACTACTATTTTTTTAAAGTTCATACTTGCTTAGTAAGTAATTGGTCTACTGCCTTTACTCTGGCTTCATTTTCACTGATGAAAAATATTTAGGCTTAAGAACATTTCCATCTGCAGAAGTCCCTTTAACTTATGCTGTAAGGCTGGTTAGTAGTGGTGAATTCTTTCAACTTTTGTTTATCTGGGAAACTTTAAATCTCTCCTTCAATTCTGAGTGACAACCTTGCTGAGTAGAGGATTCTTTGTGGTAGGTTCTTCCCTTTCATTATATTAAATATTTTATGCTATTCCCTTCTGGCCTGTAAAGTTTCTGCTGAGAAATCTGCTGATAGCCTTATGGAGTTTCCCTTATAGGTCTGTTTATCTTTGCTGCTTTTTAGATTTTCTCTTTCTCGTTAATCTTTGCTATTTTAATTACCATATGCATGGACAGCATTTTGATGTTTAGGGTTTGTAGCCTTGGGGTTTGTATTTGCATATGTGTGTATGTGTGTGTGTAAATGCATGTGTGGTGTTGGGAGAAGGGTTGTGCATATTATGGTTCTCCAGAGAAACAGATTCTTGCTCTGGAATTGGCTCCTTATAATTGTTTGTGGGAGGGATTGGATCATAATCATGGGAGCTGGAAAGTCCTAAATCCTTAGGGTAAGTTAACAGGCTGGAAATTCAAGTAAGTATTGATATTGTAGACTTAAGTCTTAAATCTACAGGGTAGGCCAATAAGCTGGAAGCTCAGGGAAGATTTCCATGTTCGGAGGGAAAATCTCTTCTTTGGGAAACCTCATTCTTTACCCTTAAAGCCTTCAACTAACTGAATGAAGCTCCCCAACCTGGGGCAATATGCCTTACTTAAAGTCAGCTGATTGTAAGGTTAATCACATGTAAGAAATACCCTCACAGTGGCATCTAGACTAGTGTGTTACTAAAGAACTGGGCACTGAAGCCTACCAAGTTGACACATAGAATTAACCATCACAGGTAGATAGCAATATTTAGTTTCTTTCTCCTCCTTTATTCTGCTTCTCAACACTGTTGAGTCTAAGATATGTCATAATATCGCAAGCACGCATTTTCCCTTTTTTCATGGAAAAATGACATCATATTATGGCCTGAAACTACATATTTCTAATGTGGCTCTTTGAATAACATCTGTCTTCCCTACCAGAATATTAGCTGCTTAAGAGCAGATAATGTATTGGCTTTTACTTGCTGTTATATTTCTAATGCCAAAAGTTATTATTTTTGGTGAATAAATGAGTAGTGGTTGCAGTTGTCCACCCAATTTCACTGGGATAGGAAAGCAGACAGGCAGAGACCTAGGAAAAAAAATAGGCATTGGTGTAAGATTTTCCAATCTTTAATTCTCTGATACCAAGCAACGCAGCCAGCTGTTAGATGGTGCAAAGTTTTGCAGGGTGAGAGGACCCTTAACAAACTGTTCTAGGACATTTTTTTCTTTGCCTGGTCACTGTTTGTTTTCTTTCCCACATTTTTTGAAAAGAAGTTGATATACAATATTATATTGGTTTCAGATGTACAACATAGTGAGTCGATAATTATATATTAGATGCTTGCCATGGTAAATGTAGTTCCCTCTCTTACCATACCAAGATTTTACAGTATTATTGGTTATGTTCTATATGTTGTACTTCCATTCCTATGACTAATTTTATAATTTTCAGTTTATACATCTTTATTCCCTTCCCCTATTTTACCCATCCCCCACCCCTCCCTGTGGTAACCAACAGTTACCATATTTGTCTATATTTATGGGTGGGTATCTTTCTTTTTTTCTTTATTTTTAGATTCCACATACAAGTGAAATCATATGCAGTTGTCTTTCTCCACTTGGCTTATTTCACTTAGCATAATACTCTTTAGGTCCATCCATGTTGTCATCAATGGCAAGATATCCTTCCTTTTTATTGCTGAGTAATATTCCATTATGTATATGTACCACATTTCTTTATCCATCTGACTATCAACAGGCATTGGGTAGCTTCCAGATCTTAGCTATTGTAGATAATATTACAGTGAACATAGGTGTATGTACATCTTTTTGAATTAGTGATTTTGTTTTCTCTAGGTAAATTCCCAGAAATGGAATTCCTAGGATATATGGTATTTCTGTTTTTAGTTTTTGAGGAACCTCCCTATTGTTTTCCACAGTGGCTGGATTAATTTACATTACCACCAACAATGTAAGAGGGTTCCCTTTTCTCTCCATCCTTGCTAATACTTGTTATTTCTTGTTTTTTTTTTTATACTAGCCATTCTGACTGGTATGAGGTGGTATCTTATTGGAGTTTGATTGCATTTCCCTAATGATTCATGATGTTGAGCATCTTTTCATATGCCCATTGCCATCCGTATGTCTTTGGAAAATGTCTATTCAGGTCGTCTGCCCATTTTTTAATTGGATTGTTTGTTGTTTTTTTTTTTTGGTGTTGTATGAATTCTTTATATCTTTTGGATATTAACCCCTTATCAGATATATCATTTTCAAATATATTCTTCCATATGGAAGGTTGCCTTTTTATTTTGTTGGTTTGTCATTATATAGTAAAAGAAACAGAAATTATGATGGAAAAACAAGGGGCTGTACTCCTATAACTTATAAACAGGAGAAAAGTTCACTTGTTAAAACCTCAACTGAAAAAAGTTTCAGTGGGCTTTTGAAGCTAATTTGTTTTGAAACTGACAAGTCAAGGAATCATGAAACATGGAGAAAGCATTGTGTATTTGGCCTTAAGGGTCTGATGAGCTGATTTGAAAGCTGTTAGCTATTATGTACATTGCATAAGAGGAAATCATGAAATTGTAGAAAACAAATCATAGACTCTTTTGCCCTTTCTGTTTGCTTACATGAATTTCTTGAGTCTTATGCCAGTATTCTTCCTTTAAACACTCTCTTACTGGCACCTAATATAGAAACAATAATAATTAGTGCAGGACAGAAGAAAAGTGACAGAACAGATTGGCTTGGGTTTCCTGGAGTCAGTATTTTAGGGCCTCAGGTTTAGCAGTGGCTCACTATCATCTCCTCCTTCCCACAGCAGCCTTCCCAGGCAGGCTGTGTACACGGAGAGTGAGCACAGTGTGGTTACTGTAGAGTTCATTGTTGAGTTCAAAGAAAGGTGGTAGGAGGGGAGATTACATTTACTCATTGCCCGCTGAGTGAAATATGAGAGTGGGTACTCTATTGTGAAAACATCTTACTTAACCAAGGGAAATTGGGTATTATTTAATTAAGAAAACTAAAGTTCAGAAAGGTTCAGTGATGTCAAGACTCTTAGTTAGAAAGTGGTGGATTTAGCATTGAAAACTATTTGATCTGACTTAAAAACCCAGGTATTTCTTGCCCCTGCTCACTGTTTTTTGTCCATGACATAAGACAATATAAATTTCTTCTTAAATAAAGAATGCTGTATCTCATCCCAAAGGAAAAATACCCGGAATCATGTTGCCATACCATATTTCCTGGAAAAGGCAGTTGATTCTGTGTTATAACAAAGAGTATCAGTGCCCAAAATAGTATCTTTATCCTTTTCTCTATTGCTAGAACATGCAATTACACTTACACATGACACTCTTGCCATATCATTTACTGAATGTGCTAAGCACTTTACACATTTTGCATACATTATCACCCATCATCCTGCTAGCAATCCTGTAAGCTAGGTAGTATCATTTCTACTTTGAAGAAGAAATTGAAACAGATTATTTGTCCAAGGTCACACAAGAAGTAGTGGAGCTGGGATAGACAGACACACATCTAGGACTTCAAAGCTAAGTGCTCTTAACTACTATTTTGTCACTCATTCATTCAACAAATATTTACCAGGTGCCTTCTTCTGTGCCTTTATTATGCTAGGTAATGTGGATGCAACAATGAAAATCACCTAGCTTCTACCATAAAGGATTTCAATCATCTGGGGGGAACAGATACATAAGTTGGCAGTAATAACATTTAGTAAGGTAGTGATGGATGTACATTGAGAGACATCATATGTAGGTATGTATGGGACCAGTACATATGTCTATCGGGGTATGTAGCTCAGTGGAAAGATGTCCAAGTTGCCCTTTTTTTTAAAAGGGGGTGAGTGTAGAGGATTATGTCAGGGAGGGAGGCTTCTGGGAGGGAAACTCTTTTTTAATTTTTTAAATTAAGGTATCATTGATATACACTCTTATGAAGGTTTCACATGAAAAACATTGTGATTACTACATTCACCCATATTATCAAGTTCCCCCCATACCCCACTGAAGTCATTGTCCGTCAGTGTAGTAAGGTGCTACAGAGTCACTACTTGTCTTCTCTGTGCTACATTGTCTTCCCCATGACCCCCCCACACCATGGGTACTAATCATAATACCCCTCAATCCCCCTCTCCCTCTCTCCCTCCCCCAGCCTCCCCTTTGGTAACCACTAGTCCCTTCTTGGAGTTTGTGAGTCTGCTGCTGTTTTGTTCCTTCAGTTTTGCTTCATTGTTATACTCCACAAATGAGGGAAATTGTTTGGTACTTGTCTTTCTCTGCCTGGCGTATTTCACTGAGCATAATACCCTCTAACTCCATCCATGTTGTTGCAAATGGTAGGATTTGTTTCTTTCTTATGGCTGAATAGAATTCCACTGTGTATATGTACCACATCTTCTTTATCCATTCATCTACTGATGGACACTTAGGTTACTTCCATATCTTGGCTATTATAAATAGTGCTGTGATAAACATAGGGGTGCATATGTGTTTTTCAAATTGGGCTGCTGCATTCTTAGGGTAAATTCCTAGGAGTGGAATTCCTGGGTCAAATGGTATTTCTATTTTTAGTTTTTTGAGGAACTTCCATATTTCTTTCCACAGTGGTTGAACTAGTTTATATTCCCACCAGCAGTGTAGGTGGGTTCTGGGAGGGGAACTCTTTACATGCATCTTAATCAGTGACAAAAAGAGTTTACCAGCTAGAGATAACTGAAAGGAAGAGAGCACCACACATAGAATTATATGATCAGAAACACAAAAGAGAGACCAAATGTGATGCTTGGGGAAAAATGGAGTAGTTGGTTGACTTCTTCAAAAGAATAATTTTCTGTGTATCCATTTAGGTTCTTTAGTCATCTCTGATTTTCCGCCACCTGTTCTGTAAGCCATTGAGTCGTGAATCAATATCTGAGAGCAGAGGAAAGAAGAAGACAGAGGAAAGTTACCACTATTTGTTTGGTGCCCAGTAGTACCAGGTACTGGCCAAATATTATATCACTGAATCCTTAGAGTATATCTTCAATGTGTAACTATCCTTATTTTTAAAGAAAAGGAAACTGAAGTAAAGCTAATAGACCTTGTTCAACTTCATCCAGCAAGTTGAAGGAAAAGCCAGGATGTGAATTCAGAATAATATTTTACTGAAACTCCATGTCAATTAGTCAGTCACTCTGCAATGAGAAGAATACAATTTGTTTATATCACATTTTCTTCTACTTTTACTTACCTAATGAAGGTGCTTATCAGAGAAAACCTCAGAATTGCTATCACTAAATGGCTGTGTAGGAAAACTGTTCTGTGTTTTAATCGTCTGTGCTTTGCATTTGGAGTTGTATTTACTGTATGAGTTTTATGTAAGTTCATAAAAGTCAATAAACTCAGTATTCCAGAAATCACTTGCAACTTAACATCTAGATAATTAGGGTAACAAAAGGAAGTTAATTCATTGTGGGTTTATGATGGTAATTAACTTAGTCCTGTTTTTTTCCCTGAAGAGAGGAAGTTCAGAAATAATGTGAATTTGCTGCATCCAAGAAGATAGATGCAAGAACAAAAGACTTGTTATGAACCCTTAAAATCACCGTACCCTTTTAGTTAATTATGTATCTTAATTAAAGTTATTTTAAGTACTAGTTAATTATGCTTAATTAAGGTAATTATGGAATTAGCCAGAGGAATTTGAATGAACCATACTGCAGACATGTTTGGCCTCTGAGGATCAAGTATACTGGTTTTCATAGATCCAAAACATTTCTGTGTATGTATAGGAGAAAGTATGAAATAAAGCCAAATTCTTGTTTTGATTACACAAAATTGCTACTAACAATGAATACAGTTATATACATGATGTTGCAGAGTATACTAGTATATTTTCAAAAATTATAACGTGAGATTTTATTGGATTTGATTTATTTTAAGGTAGGATTAATTTTGGGAGGCAAATGAGGATTAAAGGTCTAACAGCCAATGCCGTTTATGTCTTGAAAGTCTGAATAATCCTTCTCTATCCGTGCATTATTCAGATTTACCAGATGCTTTAGGGACTTGGGCTGATTTTAGGAAAGATCTAGCAGTTTTTACTGGGAGTTAACTGAGATTGAAAAATCTAGGTCTGGCATGATTATCATCCTGTTATTGGTTCAGTAAGGTCATGGGATATATAAGCAAGTGAATAATCTTCTCTGTATTGGTAGTGTTTGTTAAAAACCTATTGCCATTTCAGCTTTGCTCTTTTTTGGGAGAATTCCCAGTGAATTATTAATATTAAGTCCGTAGTTCTTAAAGTACAGTATCCTGGAATCTCACAAGTGGTTTGCCTGTAGTCTAATTTTAGTCTGCTCAGGTTAAGTAATATTTTCCCCTAGATGAACCTCTCTACTAAATGATGGTCTCAAGGACATTTGTGCCAATCAAAGCTTCTACCTGGATTTCAGGCTCTCCAATTTTCTTTTTGGTTTTCTGCTGGATAATTGTTACTCTTTCCCTTTAACAATGAGCATTACAGAAAATTAGTGATGTCTGCCCATAATGGTATATTAACTGGATAGTGAAACCTTAATTTTCTTTTTCTTGAGTGTAAATCACACTGGGATGGAGGAGAGGGATGGAAGCCTCAGAGAGTCAAGCAATGAAGACCTCATAAAGGTGCTCCAATCTCAGGTTCAGTTCTGTTACATTCACTGTCACCTCTCAGGAATGCATTTCTCAGAGGCTGGTTGCATTTGTAATTCCCAGTAGAAGATCACAGCAATAGGTACTTCTAATAGAGTATCTTGTCTTCTCAAAGACCATTGTACAATTATGAGAGTCTTTGAGACCCTCTAGATAAGAAGTACAAAACACTGATGAGCTTTTATAGTGAATATTTTTCTCATTTAAAATATAATATTAATTACCACTAATAAAAATGTGTTTGAAGAGTAATGCATGTTTATTGTAAAAGATCAGGAAAACCCAAAGAAGCACAAAAATCAGCTAACAGAGTATATCATTCCATGGGCCATAGTGGTTGGTTCAGCAGTGGTCCTGGCAAGGGTTAAGTAACCAAATAGAGTAATGTGCTGAACTGATATGAGGATATCCATAAATGGAAATTCCTGTATTACAAGGGTGCTAGGTTGAAAAGGTGTGCATCTCAAGCTCTTGGTCAGTCATATTCTACCCTATATTCTACAGAGAGACTGTGCAGAATGAAATGAACACAAAGAGAAGCAGAGTTGAGAGAAGAAAAATTCCTGACAAATCTACTATTGGCCTTCACAGTTATGTGAATGTGAATAAATTCCCTATTTTGCTTAAGCTGGTTTGCACTGGTTTTTTGCAACTTGCAGTTGAAGAGTTCACACAATACATGCATGCCTTTGTCTCGTTGTGAAGCATTTGAGCCTTACATGAATCCACAGTGACCTGGGCAATGATTGTTTTGAGGTCATGGTTGAACCTAAATGTGAAATGCACCTGTAAGTACAGTTGAAACAGAGGGAAATTCTAATATTAGAAATAAAAAGGAAGATCCAAACTAAATATTTATTAAATACAAAGGGGAAAATGTAACTTTACAGTGGAGAAACCTGCCTTACCTTAATGATACCACCTTAACCTAGTGATCAAGTTTAATATCCCTAGTTAAGACATATTAACATCCTGTACTCCTCATTATGCAGCACTGAGAAGGGAATGCTATCTCTTTGGTAGCAATTCCAAAATGCATGACTGTAATCTAATTATGAGAAAGCGTGCCCCAAATTGAGGGGCATACTATGAAATAACTGACTAGTACTCTTTCAAAGTGTTAAGGTGATGAAGGTAAGGAAAGACTCAGGAACTGCTAGAGATTAGAGGAGACTTAGGGGGTGTTAACAACTAACTGTAATAGGAGTTGCAATAGCAGTTATCTAATTTTATCAATTTAATGCAATGTCAATTAGATTTGTAAGCAGAAAAAGGACATTAGTAGAAAACTGACAAAAGCTGAATAAAGTCTCTGATGTAGTTAGTGATACTATACCAATGCTAATTTCTTAGTTTTGATGTTTGTATTATGTAAGATATTAACTTGGGGAAGTTGGTTGAATTTATGGGAATTTTCTGTACTTTGTAACTCTTCTGTAGGTATAAAATTATTTGAAGATTAAAAAGTTATGAAAAACAGTGTACATGGCAAGAAAAAGAGTGGGCACCTACAAATGGCACTGTCCAGACTAGAAAGCCCCTGTGTAGGGATAGAATATTTCCCTGTTTTTGCAGAGAGGAAGAGCTATCCAGTGAGGGCTGCTGGATGGAATTGACCTCTTCCATTTCTCTAGGGTCCTACTTTCTTCCTCATGACTTTGTTGTGAATCTGGTTAATGTCTGACAGATCACTGTCAATACTCTTGAGTTTCCAGAACTATTGAAACTCTTCATTTCTCTTTGTCTGTTCATCAGTATTTACATGGAAAGTATGAAAAGGAAAGCCAGAGAACCATTATTTTCTCCTTTTCTTTCTTTGGTAGGAATATTTTCTTTTTTACTTAATTTTTAATTTTTTAAATTGAAGTATAGTTGACATATAGTATTATATTGGTTTCAAGTATACAACACAATGATTCAACAGTACTCACATTATTAAATCCTCACCCAACTAGTGTAGTTACTGTCTGTTAACATAGAAAGATGTTACAGAACCATAGACTATGTTCTCCATGCTGCACTTCAGTCCCCATGACCAACATATATCATGATTGAGATTTTGTGACTTCATCTGCTTCACCTATTTCACTCACCCATCCCAACCCCTTCTATGTGGTTACCACCAGTCACTTCTCAATGTCTTTCAGTCTACTGCTGTTTTGTTCATGTTGCTTTGCTTTGTTTTTAGATTCCACATATAAGTGAAATCATATGGCATTTGTCCTCTGCCTGGCTTATTTCTTATGCCTTAGCAAAATACCTTCTAGGTCTATACATGTTGCAAATGGCAGAGTTTACTTTTTCATGACTGAATAATATTCTGTTGTGTATATGTACCACCTCTTCTTTATCCATTCATCTATTGATGGACACTGGTTGCTTCTAAGTCTTAGCTATTGTAAAGTGGCCATAAACATAGTGGTGCATATATCTTCTTAAATCAGAGATTCTGTTTTCTTTGGGTAAATTCCTAGATGTGGAGTTAACTGGGTCATATGGTATTTCTATTTTAGTTTTTTGAAAACTAAAATTGCTTTCCACAGTGGCTATACCAATTTACATACATACCAACAATATAGGAGGGTTCCCTTTTCTCCACATCCTTACCAACACTTGATATTTCTTGTCTTTTGGACAGTGGTCATTCTGACTTGTCAGGTGGAATCTCATTGTGGTTTTGATTTGCATTTCCCTGATGATAAGCCATGTGGAGAATCTTTTCATGTGCTTGTTGGCCATCTGTATATCTTTGGAACAATGTCTGTACAGATCCTCAGCCCATTTTTTAATTGGGTTACTTGTTTTTTTGTGTTTAAATGTGTGAGTTCTTTATATATTTTGGATGTTAACCACTTATCAGATGAGTTTATGAATATATTCTCCCATATTGTAGATTGACTTTTTGTTTTGTTTATGTTCTCCTTTGCTGTACAGAAGCTTTTTAGTTTGATGTAGTCCCAGTTGTTCATTTTTGCATTTGTTTCTTACTCCTTTGCCTGGGGAGATGTTCCCAGAAAAATATTGCTCATGCTTATGTTCAAGAGTTTTTTGCCTGTTTTCTTCTAAGAGTTTTATGGTTTCATGTCTCATATATAGGTCTTTAATCCATTTTGTCTTTCCTTTTGTGCATGGAGTTAGATAGTAATCCAGTTTTATTCTCTTGCATGTAGCTGTCTAGTTTTTCCAATGTTGAGTTACCTAAGAGACTGTCTTTTCCCTGTTGTATATTTGTGGCTCCTTTATCATAACTGTTGTGTTTCTGTTCTCATTTGTCTCCATGTATTGTTTGATTTCTTCTTTGGTTTGCATGTTGACTAATTGATTATTTAGAAGCATGTTGTTTAGCCTCCATGTGTTTGTGTTTTGTTTTGGTTTTCTTCATGTAATTGATTTCTAGTTACATGCCATTGTGATCTGAAAAGATGCTTGATACAATTTCAACCTTTTTGAATTTATTGAGGCTTTTTTTGTGTCCTAATATGTGATCTATTCTGGAGAATGTTCCATGTGCACTTGAGAAAAAAAAATGTGTATCCTGCTGCTTTTGGGTGGAACATTCTGTATATATCTTTTAAGTCCATCTGGTCTAATGTGTCATTCAACCCCTCGGTTTCCTTGTTTATTTTCTGTCTGTATGATCTATTCATTGATATAAATGGGGTGTTAAAGACCCCTAATATGATTGTATTGCTGTCTATTTCCCCTTTTAGGTCTGTTAGTATTTTTAAAAATACATTTGTGTGCTCCTGTGTTGCATGCGTATTTATAATGTTTATATCCTCTTGTTGGACTGATCCCTTTATCACTGTGTAATATCCTCCTTTGTCTTTTGTTACTTTTTTTTGTTTGAAGTCTGTTTTTTTCTGATATAATTACTGTGCTCCTGCTTTTTTCTCCGTATTACTTGCATGAAATATGTTTTCCCATCCATTCACTTTAAGTCTGTGTATGTCTAGGTCTGAAATGAGTCTCTTGTAGGCAGCATATAGGTGGATCTTGTTTCTTTATGCATTCTGCCACCCTATGTCTTTTGATTGATGCATTCAGTCTATTTACATTTAAGGTAATTATTGATAAGGATGTCTTATTGCCATTTTATTAATTGTTTCTATAGTTCTCTGTTCCTTTCTTCCTCTCTTATATACTTCTCTTGTGATTTGATAGTTTTCTTTAGTGTTATGCTTGGAATTCTTTAAAAAATTTTTTGTGTATCTATTTTAGGCTTTAGGTTTGTGGTTACCATATGGTTCATAGTTTCCTAAATATTTAATAGCCTATATAAAGTTGATGGTCACTGGATATCGAGCACAATCTAAAAAGTACTACTTTTTTCTTCTTCTTCCTCCTCCACACTTCATGTATAAGATGACAATCTACATCTTTTATGTATCCCTTGACTCATTTTGTGCATAGCTGATTTTACTACTTTTTTTTAACTTGAAACTTGCTTCGTAAATAATTGGTCTACTACCTTTACTGTGGGTTTATTTTCACTGATGTAAAACATTTAGGCTTAAGAACATTTCCTTCTGCAGAAGTCCTTTAAACAGGTCCTCTAAGGCCAGTTTAGTAGTGGTGAATTCTTTTAACTTTTGTTTATCTGGAAAATTTACCCTCTCCTTTAATTCTGATAACCTTGCTGGGTAGAGGATTCTTCATTGTAGGTTCTTCCCTTTCAGTACATTAAATATTTCATGCCATTCACTTCTGGCCTCTAAAGTTTTTGCTGAGAAATCTGCTGATAGCCTTATGGAGTTTCCCTTACAGCTTCTGCTTCTCTTTACTGCTTTTAAGATTCTCTCTTTATCTTTAATCTTTGCCATTTTAATTATTATATGTCTTGGTGTTATCTTCCTGGGGTTCCTTTTTTGGGGGGCTCTCTGTGCTTCCATCACCTGGGTGTCTATTTCCTTCCCCAGATTGGGGGAATTTTCAGCTATTATTCCTTTAAATAAACTTTCTACTTCATTCTCTCTCTCTTCTCCTTCTGGGACTCCCTATTAAGCAAGAATTATTTTGTTTGGAGTTGTCACAGAGCTCTCTTAGCATTTTCTCATTTTTAGAAATTCTTTTTTCTCTGTTCCTCAGCTTGGTTATTTTTCTCTTCACTATTTTCCATCTGATTTTTTCCTTTACTTCCAGAAGTCTACTATTTATTCCCTTCATTGTATTTTTCATTTCATTTATTGTATTCTTTAGCTCTGAGTGGGTATTTTTCAAAAAGTTTCTGTCTCTTTGTTGAAGTTCTCACTGAGATCATCCATTCTTTCCCCCATGTCAATGAGCATCTTTGTGACTGTTACTTTGAAATCTTTATCGAGAAGATTGATAATCTCTGGTTTGTTTAGCTCTCTTTCTGGAGTCTTTTCTTGTTCTTGTGTTTGGAACATAACCGTCTACCTCTTTATTTTGTCTGAGTTTGTGTTTCTTCCTTTGTGCTACATAGATCAGCTATTCCTCCTATGTTCTATGTCTAGAATGTAATGGCTTTATGACATAGGAATCCTGTGGTGCCCAGAGGCTTAACACTCTTTGCTCACTAGTTCCTGGTTCTCTTTTGTGGTGGAGCCACAGTTGCTGTTGGTGGGGTTTGGGAGGGGCCACCTTTCCTTCTGTCTGCCAGCAGTGGCTGATCTCTGTCAGCAGAGGCTGCCAGCTCCCCTCTGGGTGCCCTTTATGTGAGGTGAAGTGCAGAATTCTGCTGGTACTCATTGTGGGCAGGGCTGTCTTTTGTCTGTTGGTGAGCATTGGTGGCTGTGCAGCAGAGCACCACCGCTGGATTGAACTGCCAGTGAGAAGCTGGATATTTTAGAGCTGGCTCCCACAAGTGCCCCATCAGCTGGGCTTAGGGAGAGCTGGGAAAGCCTGCCTTTGACTGCCAGGCTACAAAGTCTCCCTTTTCCTGCCAGGCAGCAGTGTCAGGCTGTGCTGGTCTCTGAGTGGTTGGGCAGGGTGATTGCACAGGTGCCCATGCCATGGGGCTTAGCCACCAGCAAGGGAGATGGGGCATTTGGAGCTGGCTCCTGCAAGTGCCTGATCAGTTGGACTGTGGGAAGGCTGGGGATGCATTGTCCACCTGCCCTTTTCCCTCAGAGAGACCTCCCCCTTACCCCTGCCCCTCTGGCACACTGCTCACTGCTGGTAGATCTTTCAAACGGCTGCCTCTGTGTTGGTCTCATGGGACAGACAGAATGTGCCTGTCCTCCACAAGCAACAGTAATCTCAGCCTCCCAGAGTGCTCCAACCCTCCTTGGGGTCCAGCCCCATTAATCACCAAAGCCCAGTGCAATGTGGACTTGTGTTCCCAGAGCAGATCTCCAGGGCCAGGTGTGCAGATTCCTGAGTGCTTATCCTATCTCTGCTCCATTCCTCTCCCTCCTGCTTGTGGGCTGGGATGGGGGAAGGCTTGGGGTTCCAGTCTGTCATGGCTCTGCCACTTTACCCTTCTCAAGTATAAACTAGTTTTCATAGTCCCCTTGAATTAAAATAGTACTTGGAACAAATTAGGTCCTCAATAAATGTCTGTAAATATCAGTAAAATATTTTTGTGATGTCAGCTACACATTTGAAGTCTTACTTAATATTAAAATCCCGCTAACTTTACAAATTGTATTTTTTTAAGCACATAATATGTGCCAGACATTATGCTAAGTGATTTTATATACATTCTCTTGTTTAGTCCTCACAACACTGGTGGGCATATGTTATTGTTATCATTGTAAAGATGAGGAAAATGGATCCCAAAGAGGTTAAATAACTTGGCTCAGTTCATGAAGTTACTAAGATGGCAGCCTAGGATTCTAACCCTTCTATGTCTTACTCCCATGTTCATGTTCAGAAGTATGACACTCTACTGATGCTCTGAAAAATATATGATGCATTCTCAACCAGTTGCAAGTTTTATGTATTAAAAAATGAACAATTGTATGATTTTTGCTTAAAAATATAGGAAACTATCAAATCCTAGTATTTAAATTAGAAACAGTACACCAACTTAGCATGCAAATGATTTGTTGCTCTTATATTTATTCAGGTACATTAGAAGAAAGTATATCCTTCATAAGATATCCAACATCTTCAGAAGAAAAAAACAAAGTATATAACTCCTGTTGAATCCTGGGTATGGTGTTAAGATTCTTAGCTCTACAGCACACATAGATACACATACCACTAAATATGGTATTTTCAGGTTTTATGTCATACATGCGTATGTTTAAGCCAGTTCTTGAATGCTTTTAAATACCATTGGAAAACATAGAGTCAAGGAAAGTTGCTACCAAACTCAAAAAGAAGGTTAAAATGTTTTAGGGCCTTGTTCTGGTAGTTTGTTTTCTGTATGCCTGCTTTTTTTTTTCTCTTAAAATAAGCATTTAAGGAACCAAGCAGGGCTCCTTTACCTTGCAGTATGTTGTTTCCCTCCTAATTGGTCAGTGCAGTACACACACACCATTAAATACACAGGAGCCTCACCGTAGCATAACATTTTGTGTAAAGCAGATCCTTCTGGAGCAGTGAGAGCAGTTTGTTCCTTTAAGCACCCAAAGGACTTGGCTATAGCTTTGCTTCACGCACTACAGAGCCCCTCCACAAGGGCAGCATTAGGGGACCACTTCAGGATGCCATTTGATGAAAATGATGATGAAGATTTCCTCAGCCTCTAGTCTTGTATTATTGCTGAACAATTAGATTTTCAGTTGTTGCAACAGGCTAGTATCCAATTAAGGGATTCTGTGGTCAGTTTGAAATGAGACGTGAATTGTATTATTTGTCTCTCCCCCTTGAGAAGTCAGGGTGATTTGGTGCCACTGGCATAACTGGAAGCTCTGGGCTCCTCTTGCGTGATATAAGGTTAGAGCCTCCTGAGCAGGGCTCAAAGGCATCTTATGCTGCTGGGACCAGTCCAGTGAATCCAAGTGGCAAACAGTAGGAAAACCTGCAATCAGAAAAGCTAGCGGTTGGCCCAACACCATGAGGCTCAGAGTTATTTTGTAGAAAGTGAATTCTGTCTTTTCAGTATATGACTTTGTGAATGGAACATGGTGACAGGGAGTAAAAAAAAAATGCTTATCTATCAGGATTTGGCTGAGTGAATTATGGGGTGTGTTAGTGTGCTTGGAAAACCTAGGATGAATGGATTGGAATAAAATATGATCACTGGTCTAAGCTAGTTCACAGCACAACAAAAACCATCTGTTAGGGCTCAGCTTAGCATGATTGTCAGTCTCCTGTGGGAAAAAAGTGAGTGCAGGAGTGCGAAATTGTAGGTTTTTTCTGCATGGGTTGGGTCAGAGAGAGCCCTGGGCTCCTTGTGGCCCAGTCCCACTGTCTGGAACATGGAGAGAGGACTCCCAAAGGCTAGTGTGTGTTTAGGGATGATATAGAATTAAGCTTTAAGCCTTTTTGTTTGTGCCTAAAATTCTCAGTAAAGGAATATTCTAGATTACCTCTTAGGATCTTTTTAAGTCTGAAAATGTTACAGGCCCTCTTTACCACCTCATTAATTTTTCTTTTATAGTGAAGGGTTGCCTGGTGTATTTCTGTAACTGTATACCCCACCACACCACTATAACCAGAGGAAACAATTCTTTATGCAGCATGAGGATCAATGTTTATTAGTAGAATGTGTGAAAGAAGAAAGTGAACACTGTGAACCTAGTGAGTAAAGGACAGGCACATTAGTAAGACCTAGAACTTGTACACTGTGTTCCTCCTACCCCTTCCACCATGGAATCCTCTGCAACATATTTTTAAATTCATTTTATTCTCTAATTCTCATTTTAAAAACTTTCTCAGAGAGTCTCTTGAGAGGATGTATTACGTTTTTTTAGGACTTAGTAGTTCTTTATGGGTGGTGTTGAACTCTACCATTAATGGTGCCTACACATGAGACAAAAAGTCTGGGAAAGCTGGAGATGAACATGGAGCTTGGTGCAGATGAGATGGACTGTGGCCATGTATAGAAACTGACAGTCTGGCTCACAGGTATCTCGAAACTGTTTATGGTAGCGTTTGATGCAGGGTGCAATGGAGGAGCAAGTCAGAATGTCAAAACAAGTTCTGTTAAAAATGGGGTGTGCTAAAGCATGCTTTCATGAACCAAGTTCAATAATTTGTAGCTATTTCAGTGCTCTATATCTCACGTCATGGTTGACTGTATTCAGCAATCTCATTCCGTGCATGGAAAACCTCTACTTATTTGACACATGTATAAAGAAGGGAATAAAGTATGGTTTATGGGAATGTGGCTTTGCATGCACCTTCTGAACCATGGTTTATCTGCCAGGCAGTTCAAATCATAGGGCTGAAGGAGTAGAATTAGGATTCATGGCTAAGATGAACAGTTGTCCTGTTTTCCTCAGGATTGAGGGGGTTTCCAGGATGTGGGGTTTTAGTATTAGAATTGAGTGACAGCTGGGCAGATTGTCTTGGTTTGTCCTAGAATGAAGAAACTGGGGTCAACTGATCAGAGTGGCACGGTCCCATCTTGTTAGGGGAGCATTGTGTATTTTCCTTGGTTCTTGTCTCCACCCCAACAAAGAATTGAAGGGCAGAGACACGGTAGTAAAGCAGAGTAAAAGTTTTATTTAAAGTGACTTAAAGAGAGAAAAAATACAGGCGACCTCAGGGAGGAGAGGTGCCCTGAAAGGTTGGAGAGAGAAAGTTTAAAGGTAAAAGGTTGGGAAAAAGTTAAAGTTTTGCACTTAAAAAGTGCAGGTGACCTTACAGAGAGGAGCCCACTGAAAGATTGGGGGTTCCTCCTTTTAAGGATTGTTCAGGAATGTGACAAAGGGCTAGGGGTGTGGACTTGTTAAGTGATCTCAAGATGTTTATCTTTGATTCAACATTAACTTTTGTATCGGTCCTCCAGATAGTTCTGAAAATTAACACAAGAAATTTACTGCTCTGGTCCCCTCCCAGGATAGCAGCTTCCTGGTTTGGAAATATATCAATCAAGACTGCCTGCCCTGCCTCCAAGATGGGCTGAGTTATTGTTTGTTTGCTAAAGAGTATGTTAAGAATCTTACTTCTTAACTTCTTGGTTTTTTTTTTTAAATGCAATTTTAGCTTTAAGATGGAATCTTCCTGTCTTTCTTATGCTGTTTATAGGTGGGCATTTTAGCAGGGTAGAGTAAATCTTACAAGGCATGATCTAATTGACACAGTGAAGACATAGGCTGTGCTCAGATACTTTTCTGGGAATATTCAAACATTCAAAGCCAAGCTGGCCTTGACCTTTTGAGCTTTAACTGATTAACTCTAACTCTGAGTCTTTTCTGGCTTTCTAGTTTTAACTGATTAACTGAGTTATTTCTAGTGGGCTTTACTGACCTTATTCTCTTTCCACCTCACTCATATCTATTTTCTTGCCTAACAATCTGACCAGGGATACGACACTGTATAGGCATTGTATAAGAGTTTCCCACTTTACTTTTATCCATCAAACATACCAGCCTTTCTCTAGCCCCTTGCACCTGAGGCTGTTCTTTGGGACTGAGTAGGGGGCTGTGGATAAAGTGAAGATTCCTATGGCCAGGATTCTCACCTGGCCCTGGTTGGCTAGCTCACTACACATGTGTGGGCAATATGTTGCTATTGACTCTATATAAAGAGCTCTGCCCAGTGCTTTCTGGGTGATACAGTGGCATTCCCGCATGGCTGCTCTGCTGCAGGAGGGCAGAGACTGAGATGATTGCTGGGGCAGAGAGGCCCAGAGGCAGAGACCTGCTTGCTGCATGCAGACTCGCTCTGAGTGGATGGGGTTCCAGTGATTGACCTGCCACCTTGGGAGTAAGCTTGGGTATAAACCCTTTCATCCCAAGAATGTTCCATTGTCATTCCTAGGTCTCATTGAATCCACAGTGAACTTGCCTGGGGCTGAAACATACTGGCAAGACAGGGGCTTATTCAGTTCTAAGACCGTGACAGAAGGAGCACGATCTATACTTGGCTTTACCACTTCATTTTATGCAGGGAAGTAATATTAATACATTAGGACACACATCTGGCTGGGTTTCATTTACCAGTACAAAATTACTTTTTGATTCATGGTACATTTTGATCTAAAACACACCCACTATCAAAATTTTGATCAGCGCTGTGGTCTCAGTCTGAATCTCTCAACAAAGGAAGAAAATAGACCTGTGGAGGAAAACTCCCCCGCATCGGCTTCATTGCTCATTCCAAATGTGGTTTAGAAAATCACCACTAGAACCTTAAGAAATGCCCTTGAGTTGCCATGCAGAGAGGGGTGAATTCAGACTCAGGAACAAGAATGCCAGGGCAGGAACAAAGGGGAGGGCGGCTGGAAAGTGGCAGTGAGAGCAAACCTGGGCGCCATGCTTCCTGCTGCATTCTGTTCCATCTGCTCCCTGAGGGCTCTAAGGCCCTTCAGGAGCCTGCTGCATGCAGAGTGCTTTTGAGAAGTACTGGATATTTTCTACAAGATAGAGTCTTGGTTACCTTGGAGTACATCTTGAAACTCTTCCATACACATTCTAAATTGCTGTTTCAGTAAAGATTTTTAAGTCATCAGTAGTAGCAGAGAGAATAATTGGAATGTGGATGTATTACAATTACAGTTTGAGGCTATTACCTAATTTCGGTCCTTAGAATGTATTTAATCATGCTAAGTTAATGATGAAGTCAGTCATTCTCCCTGAAAAATAATTTGAGAAATCTTCTTTAGTTCATCAACCTTTAAAATGACCTTCAGAATACTTGTGGTACAAAGGTATTCTGTACTTAAATATCATAATGTGGTCATGAGCGCGGGAGAGGATTTTTTGTGTGCTAACTGTTCAGTACTTTAGGACTTAAACTACTCAAAGGGTGGTTGGAGGGAGGCTGCATTGGCATCACCTGGGAGCTTGTTAGATTTGAAACTTCAGGCCTAGCTTTGGACCTATTAAACCAGAATTTACTTGTTAACATGATTCTCAGGTAATTAATAAGGACATTAAAATTTGCAAAGTAGTGCTGTAGAGAATTTGGAGGAAAAATAAAAGCATGGCTTTGGCCATAATAAATGAGTCCAAGAAATCTGTCCTAAAATCATAAGGCGCCTCCTCCTCAGAATGTCCACCCAAGACTTGATGTATTTGCAGTAGAACACAAATCCTGTTATACAAGAGAATTCCTCCAAGCACCCATGTCCCCTGTTTAATGAATGTTGGTGCCGCTTTTACATTCTTCCAAACACATTACTACATTTGAGAATTGACTTTTGGTCTACTCCAGCAACATGACAGCTGCAATTCATTTTCTAAACCTTCAGTTCTTTGGGTAAAGTGCTTGTTAGTAGAAGAGACATGTCATAAAGGAGTTGAGGTTCAAAGAGGGCTGGGCTGCAGTTTTTCAGGGGAGAGCTCAGTAAACCTCCAGGAAGAAAAAAACAATGATCAGGTAGGTGACTAGGACCTATAAACTCTTAGCAGCAAAAGATGCAATGCTTTACAATTATGCTGTTAGATATTCAATAGGGCAGTGGCAACTCTGCTATACTCTGAGATTACTGAGAGAAGATTGGAGATGAGAGGCCAGGTTTTTAATTTTCATTGAAAGCTTTTCTTTTGATCCAAAAGTAAACCATATGTGGCATTTTCAAGTATATGGTACAGTTCTATTAACTACAGTCACCATACTCTACATTACATCCCCAGGACTTGTTTATTTTATAACTGGAAGTTCATACCTTTGTTCACTCATTTCACCCACCCGCCAGGCCCCCAGTCTCTGGCAACTGCCAATCTGTTCTCTGTGTCTATGAGCTTGGGTTTTGTTTTGTTTGTTTTAGATTCCATGTATAGGCACATGTTTTTGTGTTTGTAAGTGTGTCTAGAAACAAAACTGAGATCTCTGTGATAGTCTGTTAGCTTCCCTCTTTGTGTCATACACCAGTTAGCTCTGACCTTGAACCAACACTGCAAATCATATGGTATTTGTCTTTGACTTACTTCACTTAGCATAATGCCTTCAAGGTCCATTCATATTGTCACAAATGGCAAGATTTCCTTTTCATGGTTGAATCATATTGCATTGTGTATATTTACCACCTCCTCTTGGTCCAGCCATCCATTGATGAACACCTAGGTTGCTTTCCTGTCTTGGTTATTGTGAATAATGCTGCAGTGAACATGAGGGTGCAGATGTCCTTTCAAGTTAATGTTTTCATTTCCTTCAGGAAAACCCTCAGACATGGGTTGGATCATGCGGTAGTTCTGTGTCTAACTTGAGGAACCTCTGTTTTCGACAGTGGCTGTACTACTTTACATTCCCAAGTGGTGGGTGTTTGATTACAAAGAGTAAAGACGTGTAGGCAATAGCAGATTTTTCTTTATTGCTATTGTGCACGCAGGGCCTTTGTGTACCTTCCAGAGCCACTGAGTCATGTAACTCCAGGGAGTCCCATCCACATTATAGCATATCCCTGGAATTGTGCAATGCCACAATTCTGTTTACATTTCCTGGTGTAGACAGTAGGTAAAAAGGATATAACCAGAGCTATTTCTTTCATTCAACATATGCTTAACATAATTATTCTCCATTAATGCTGCATATCAAAATCTCTCCTATAGTTTTAAGAAATGTAGCTTCTCAGGCTGTATTCCTATAGATATGAATTCCAAAGGTCTGGGGAAGTACCTGGAAATCTCTATTTTGGTAAAACTCCAGGTTTTTCTGATATGTTATCAACTCTGCATTTAGTGCTAAGGCAGATATTTAAAAAACACTGTAAATGCCTTCAAGGTGTCTGTAGTTTTGTGGGAGAGATATGAATGTAAATGAGATGTGATACTGTAATATTTAGAACTATAGTGGAGCAAGTACCAAGAGTCCTGGAATGATTGTGTTAGAGAATGGAGCTGAACTCTTAACTTGGGCACATGTTTTGTGTTTGTAAGTGTGTCTAGAAACAAAACTGAGATCTCTGTGATAGTCTGTTAGCTTCCCTCTTTGTGTCATACACCAGTTAGCTCTGACCTTGAACCAACACTGCAGATGTCCTGGGTCCTCTGGTCTACCTATTTAAACCTTGTTGTTAAGAAATGATCTACTTGTTCACACTGAGATATATATAATTGGTGATCTGTTTGTGCTGCTTTTCATGGAATATTTTCATTTTACTAGACAGACCAAGACCTTAATGGGACTTGGGAAGTGGTAGCTTGGATTGGGGAAATGGGTGTGATACGTGCATGCATACGTGTGTGTGTGTGTGTTTGCATGCATATGTGTGCATGTGTGTGCACACGCATGTGGGTGTTGTGTAAGTAGGAAGTGGGAGTCCCAAGTCTCCTTATAATCCCACCAGATGGCTACCTCTTTTACTGCATTAGATGCTGACTATACAAAATTAAGGAATTATGGTAGAAAATGAGGGGAGAGGAAGGAGTGTCAACTGCTGCTAATAGCTTACAGTGGCCATTAGTTTGAAATGAAGCGCTAATTCAGAGAAGTGCTGAGTAAGAGGAAGAAAGGAGAATTAAAGGAAATGAAACTCCAGTGAACAGTTGATCATGTCTTAATGAGCAGTGAAAATCAATGAGGTGAAAAATGCCAGCTCACTTAAAAAGATGTTTTCCTGGTTTTTAAAGTAATCTGTAGAGTACCAAATTCATCCTCCACTTTAGTAATGATTAATATATTTGTATTTTTAAATGTTTCTTCACCATCACAGTGGCTTCCAAATTACTATATTCCTGAATTCTTATTATGAAAATGACATTGCCTTATTATTTTTATGTTATATATGAATGAACTGACGAAAGATTATTGCTTCAAGGCAAGCCAGATGCTTGACCATCAAATTCAGTGAATGGTTTTCAGGGCAGCAAAAGCTAGAGCTTCCGTATCTTGGCCTCACAGCTATACAATATGGGCAAGCTGTGGTAGTGGAAAGGTTATTAATATCATTCTCAGGCAAGCTCCTCTGAAAGCAGAGACACAGCGGTGGGGAGCTTAGTGCTTTTGCTTGGGTTATAACGAGTTATAGAACCCAGGATCCTTGCACTTTTAGATTGACATTCATTTCAATAGATTATCGTTATACCTGCAGATTCAGAGTGAAGCCATAGAAACTTGGAACTTCTCATCTGAGGCCTCCCTCCACCAGAATTCTACTTGATGGCACTTAACGGGATGCTGAGGGTGTTCATAGCTGACCTTTTGCGTTGTCTTAGCCTTACCACACCTGAAACAGCCACAGGTTTCCAGGCTTTGAGTTTGCTGATAACACTGGGCATTCCAAAATACTTCAAAATGTAGTAATCTGTGGTATAAATGAACAGGTTGCCTGTCTTGAGACCTCCTGCTACAATTTTAATTGTTTCCTGGGGATACCGCTGCAGCAGATGAAAATACAACATAATTTCATGAGCAATAATCATACATGCTCTGAATTGTCTGTTTGAATTCTTCCAGATTTGAAATCCTGGAACCTACATGAGGACATTGGTAGGTCCACTACGGTGTGTTGTTTTAGCTATCAGGGAGGTCAGCCACAGGTTAAATATGAGCCTGACTGACACTGCTGTTTAAAAGCTTTGGGGAAATCACTGTATGACCTTCTGATTTGTTTGTCAAACTTGTCTGAGATGACGTGTATCTCTGCTTTTATGTGAGAGAACACAACACAGCTGGAATTCAAAACACTAAGAAAAGTACTCAGATGAAGTATTTGTCAATAGATTTTTTTTCTTTTGTACTTTGAAATGAACAAAGCCATCACTTCACAGTACTGTCAGGATTTAAAAATCCGCAAAATATAAGATAGAAATGGTAGCATGGAATGCCTGTGTACTAAATGAATCATCTATTCAGCAATAGCTAATTCATCTGTAGACCACTTTATAGGAAATAGAATAGGCATGGATCTCTTTCACCCTCGTACTCTCTGTCTTTCAGAATCAGGGCATGTCTTCGAAGCAAAACTTTAATTCCATGGCAACATTTAGAATTATACAAATCTAGGCTTCATGAAGATAAGACAAGGATAGTGGAAAAATAAAACAAACCAATCACCTAACAATATAAAACAAATACAAAATGTTTGAAATCTATCACTGAAAATAAGTATACATCAGTGCTAATCTCAGGAGATTAGAGTATTGGTAATCTATAGTATGTGCAATGGAATTTGCTAAGAGTACTTAAATTACCTCTTCACTATTTCCCAATGACCCACTGTATAATTAAGTAAATGACATATTCTTTGTTCGTGTGCTGGCCTGGAACACTGAATCCATAGTCCATTAGTATGCACTGTTAGAAGTTTCAGTTCCCAGCCATGCTGGTGGCTGGAACAGCCAGCCTCAGGAAGGGCAGGTATATGATGAAACTATAGATTTTGGAGTGTGTTTTAATTAAAAGTATCAAGGAATCTATAATGTGCCTTGATTTGATTAAGCCCTTGCTAGTAAAATTTCTAGAGTAACAGGAAGATGCTTCAGTATATTTCATTGTAAAGACTTGGTACTAATTCCAGCCATCTGATTGCCTAACAATCAGGGGCACTTTAATTTCACCTAAGGTTTGGTATGGGGAAAAATACTCATTCTAGAACAGGGTGAAATTGGCAGTTAGTTGTCAATTTCTATTTCATAGAAAGATTAAACATGATCATTGTAGTGGGATGTTTGTTTTAGTCCTTTCTTTTGACCACTTCTGGATCTCTTTGACGGAGGAAGGCAAAACTCAGGAATCAGAAAAAGGGAGTAAGAATTGAACAAAACTGAAATAGTTGTGGAAGGAAAGGACTTAAAGCTCTAGTCTGGATTGACTGTTCACTGATGCCATTTTAATTTTGTAAAAGGCTGGTAGTGTCCATCCATGATTTCTCTCTAGACACAGGAAGCTATATTTCTATTCTGTTTCAGTAACAATGTAAGTATAGTTTATATAGTATCTTCTGTGTGCCAGACACTATGCTCAATGCTTAATTCACATTGTTCTGTGATCTAGAAATCAGATTTATGAGGTATATATTGTAATTATAATTTTACTAAGGAGAAAAGTGAATAATTGAATAGTTTGTCCAATGAGTGGTAGAACACTTTTAAAGCCATGACAGCCTGACCCCAGAACCCATGCAGTTCCAACATTCACCCATTCCTCCCTACCTGCCAAACTGTCTAAGTTTAGGAACTAGCAAAATGAGCAGGCGTGTCCTTTCTGAAGGCTTCTTAGTGCACAGGAGTGTGTTTTTTGTGTGTGTGTGTGATAGAAAATGCCTTCCATTTGAAATTCAGTGTCTTGCATTATTCTTAGAATAGATGACACTTATTTTACTACTTTAAAACAGCCAGGGATGTAAATGGCAGGAGAAATGGTTGCTGCTCATGTAGTTATTCTTCTTAATTTGTGCAAGGATATTTTACTACACTGGTTGTATTTATGCATACAAGAAAAAGTACAAGACTAGATATGATCAGTGTGAAATATGCTAATTATTTATTCTGTGAATATGCATCCCCACTATACATAGCAACATTAAAGGAAACTTCACCACTCAGTCCATCAATATGTAGCTGTCAATCTGTCAGTTAAGTATAATTACTGCACTTGGCAGGGGTATCTCCAGTGCATATTAATGACAGTTTGCATCCTCCATTCATGGCACTGGAGCCATCATAGAGTGTGAGATGAATGCACATTAAAAATAATACATCCTTTTCAACTAAATAATTTTGGCACAGTGATGACATTTTTCTCCCTCTTTTTCTAAAGTGCTATCATTTCTTTTCTCACTCATCAAGTAAAGCAAGGCAAAAAAGAAACAACTTCCAAAAGAACTAAGAAACTACTGGCTTCATTTCCATGTGCTACGTTGAATAGTGTCCTCAAAGTAGCCTGAGATGATGCAGTCAGAGCAAAGCTTTTATTTTTGCCTATATGTTGACATTCTTGTAAGGAAGAGAATTTTGGCAGAATTTTAAGATAAATGATTAAGGAGAAATGTTTTATATTGACAAATGTTTGCTTGTACAAAATTTTTTCCCTTTTAGTAATTGTATTCACTTAGTATGTGGAGATATTTTGTATAAATATGTGCCATCCTGAATGTATGACATATCTGCTGCTGGTGCAGATGTAGGCAATGGCATTGTGAGGGCCTGTATTTGAGAAGTCCCAGAAACTCCCACGTTTGGTGTCAGAGCCATCTTTTACTTCTTTGAGGCCAAAACCCTTCACAAGATTCTTTTGGTCCTTTGTAAAATGAACTGAGCCAAGTTTTGTAGTGTCCCAGGTGTCTTCAGTGCCTCAGAACCGGACAGCTGCTCCATCCTCATGTAACCTTTGCTTGTGACTTTCCAATACCTCAGCTGCTTGAGTGGCTCCAGAGACCCTTGCCAGGTGCTATCCAAACCACACAGTTCTTTCTACCTTCTCCCCCATTTTTTCGGTTTGTTTCTGATTTAGACTTACTAAAGGGTTGTTTCTCAGAAGAAGGTTAAGAGAGGAAGGATTACTCTAATCCATTTACACTTACACCTACCTATTCTGTGCGTATCTAATATCCTCATCTAGGTTCCCTGATCACGCTTAGGGCATCAGCAGCTGATTGTCAGTCAGCTCAAGGGCCTTACACTGAATGCTGCTGCTGTGTAGAAATGTAGCTCAAGATCCCTGGCAGCCTGCAGCCCCTAGATCTTGTGCTACCAGAAGCCATTGGTAGGAGGTGTACATCATGCCATTGAGCTGTCACTGCCTTCTTCTCAGAAGCATGGCAGGGCTACTCTAAGTATATGGTCTAATTCTATCCTTGCATACAGGACATAATACACCATGACAATAATGTCCTTTATAGAAAAGGCTCGACTTGCCAAAGCCCTTGGTTTCAATTTGCCTGCTCGTCTCTCTCTTCACTCATTATATTTTCAGTAATAGGTTGAGCATGCAAAAAAAAAATAGTATAAATGTAAGGCTAATGATTAAAGTACTTAAAACTCACTCATGAAAAAAAGAAAATTGCATATTCGATCTGTCTCTTAGTCCAATGATTAAATCTCCTTTTGAATTATTTTAACAATGTACTCCTAAGAATTGTTTCCTTTTTTCCAAGTCAAGAGCACTTTATAATTAAACCCGTTGCATTCTGCCAACATTTTTGTTTTAAGGGATCTAACTTACTCTTCTGTCCTACTCTAGTATGTTTCAATAACCTGTCCTAGTCATGGTATGTTTCAATAACCTTCCTAAGAATAAATTATTTTGTTTCCATGTTGTTAAATGTTTTTGAAAAGACATGTGCATGACAAAAATTATTGTTATTCCCAATTATTAAGAGTGAAAATGCGATTGGAGGAAACATCTTTTTGTACAGTGATTAAGTTTGAGGGAAAAGGTTGGATTTCTTAAGCAGAGAAAATCCTAAAAATGACGTTGAGACTCTTCTAAAATATCCTTCTAGGAAATTTTTATTTATACTACTTTCAGCCATGAGCCATGAAAATTGTTCTTTTCATTAACAATAATTTGTTATTTGTGTGAATGTAAAGAACAGTATTTTGAAACATAGGTCCTAGGAAGTGACCTCTGTGGATAACTCAAAGCATGTCAGATTTACTTCAGTTGTGGTTTAGCTATGTCTGGCAATAGGAGGAGGGTATGTTTTGCGTTGCATAGCATGAATTATGGTGATTCACTGGGCCATATTACAATACAGGAAGAGCATAATTACTTACCACCCAGGGATACACACTTCCTTAATTTCTGCTTTAATCATCTATTTTCACCTTTGACATTTTTTAGTGAGTTTGAAATCAAAACTTGCAGCTTTAGGACTTAATATTTTGATCTAGAACTATTTAGAAAATTTCAAACTGTTTGATGACTGTCCTCAAAGACCTCATGAACGTCCCCCACTTCAGTAGGAGTAGGAGTGAGAAAACCAGTTCAGTCATGGCAATTTGGCATCTTTCAAATAGGTGAGAAAAAGAAAGCTAGCTGCTTTGATGCTGATGGTCTAGGTCAAGTCTGTATTTTTCCCCATCTGTTTTTTTTCTGTAATGATCAATTGGAGTGAAAAAAATTCTTATAGTTTGGAGGATGCTTATTTTAAACTCAGTGTATACCTACTCGCCCAGCAACAGGCACTATAGCATAAGGCTGGGGAGCCCTGATGTCATTTCATAAAGCTTCCAGTGCCTTTGAGAGTTTGAAGAGGGCCCAGATCCAGTGTTTCTTGAAGCAGATGGTTTTTCTTTAAGGCATTTATAGCAAATGTTTCTTTGTTCATTTCATTAGAGTGCTTTGCAAACTATAAATCTGACTGGGAGGTGAGCAAGGTGGGGGTTCCATGATCACCATTAAAAGTCCTTCAAGAAAATTTCATCAGTTTGGAAGATGAATTATGTGTTGATATTTTTCCTTTCATTTGAGTGAAATGCTTTTGGAATGAAAGGAGGAGAGAGAAAGATAAGTTTTATCCTCATCAGCTTGAAAAATAGAATAAAAGGATGGCTAATTTATTAACTCTGGACTTTTTATGGTTGATAATGATCACCACTGATGTATCCACCCCATAGCCCAGGCTGATTATTAATTCCACTGAGATGGGCAGATGAATTGTACTATGGGTTCATCTTGTACAGGTAGACACGGGCAAAGTCCATTGGCCTTCTTGGAATAATGCAAATGAAAATTAAGAGTGGCATGAAAATCTGCATACATGAAAAGTCATTTTCACTTTAGTGCTTTAATTGACATCACTGATTTGTAAGGTGTTACTTTCTTTTCAATAGGCCTTTAGTTTTTTTGTTCATCTTTTGTTGCTAACGTCTTTCTATAGGAATCACAGCTACACTGCATTAAGTTTCAATATTTGCTTAGAACACTTCTCTCACCTCCAGTCTCCTGTAGGGTAGTCCTGAGAAGCTTACAATCCTCTTCATCACTGTAGGCCACCAGAGAATTAAACATGACATTTGCCCTTGGGAAAGTGACTATTACTTGGTATTATTATATTAAAAAACCACAGAAGACAGTGCCATTATTTGTAGGCATATGCAAGGACAGGCAGCCACCAAGTGTGTGTAACATCTGATTGAATTATAAATCAGCAAAGCATGACAGGCCAATTCCTATTATCACGAACCTCATGGGGCATCACACTTTCATTGCAGTGGAATTTTGTTACTTTCAGAATCTTGTTAAAACTGTCCAGTTTTCAAGACTACAAATGACACATGTGGTATCAAGTTTCTCCAGAAATAGAGAGGCAATAGAGAAGACCTCCCATTTTAGAAGTAATAAAAGAGTACAACAAAGATTCAAGATGGTGGTGTGAGAGGTGAGACCGAGAACTCCTCCCAAACCACAGAGTGTGAAAATATAGTTAATACAACTAACCCCAAAACAGCAACAGGGAAGAAGGCTGCACTAGACTGCATACAGACCTCATGAACAGAGCAGACCTCACGAAACAGGGTAACGTACCAAAGCCTTGATCCGGTGGGACCCAGGCCCTTCCCCCACCCCAGCTCACCAGCGGGAGGAAGAGAATTGGAGTGGGGAGGGCGTGGAAGCCAGGGACTGCTGAACACCGGGCCCTGGAGATCTGCTTTGCAAGCAGAAACCTACATTGTGTGGTGCTCTGGAGGATGGGGAGCTTGGACAGGCGGCATGCTTCAGAGACAGATTCCAGCTGTTTGTGGAGGACAGGATCCACACCCGGATACTTTGGGACAAGGGAAAGGCAGGCGGTCCGAGAGGCTTCCTAGCAGCGAGCTGGCTACTGAAGTGGTGGGGTTTGCATGAAGCTTGCTGCGCGGGAGAAGGGATAGGGGACAAGGTTGTCTGGGCACGTTCTGCCCAGCAGGTTGGGAACTTTGAGGAGCTTCAGGCGCTCCATCCCCCATGCTGTCCACTCAGCTCTGAGGTCCCCCACTGTGATATGCAGCCAGCCGAGCTTACCTCCTGGCCTGATGGCACAGGCTCGCAAACTGGCAGTCACTGCGCTGGCATCAGGCCAGTCAGAGGGAGGCCCCACCTGCAACAGCTAGAGATGCAAAGCACAGAGACTTACAACTATGTGCTTGGCCCACTGGCTCTGATACAGGAGACAGGAACGGCAGAGAGCTATCAGGAAACAGATCTTTCCTCCCCCAAAGCACCAGCTTCACTCCGTCACTATAGGGCCTGAGCAGCTCCAGAGACTGGAGCTTCCAGGCACTAGAGGGCACCACACAGAAATATGAAATGTCAAAAGAGTATGGTTCACACCAAAATCTTAAAAATCCCAGAAGAAGGGCCAAATGAAACTGAACTCACCAATCTTCATGAAAGAGAGTTCAAAATAAAAATTATAAACATGCTTATGAAGGTACAGAAAAATATTCAGGAACTCAGGAACAAATTTAAGATGGAGATTCAATCATTAAGAAATTCCATATCTGAAATGAAACATACAGTGGAGGGATTTAAAAGCAGATTAGATGTAGTAGAAGAGACAGTAAATGGAACAGAAATTAGAGAAGAGGAATACAAAGAAGCTGAGGCACACAGAGAAAAAAGAATCTCTAAGAATGAAAGAATATTGGGAGAACTGTGTGACCAATCCAAACGGAACAATATTCGCATTATATGGGTACCAGAAGAAGAGAGAGGAAAAGGGATAGAAAGTGTCATTGAGGAGGTAATTGCTGAACACTTACCCAATCTGGGGAAGGAGATAGTCTTTCAGGCCATGGAGTTGCACAGATCTACCAACACAAGGGAGGAAAGGAAGACAACATCAAGACATATAATTAAAATGGCAAAGATCAAGGATAAAGACAGACTTTTAAAAGCAGCTGGAGAGAGAAAAAGATCACATACAAAGGAAAACCCATCAGGCTATCATCAGACTTCTCAACAGAAACCTTACAGGCCAGAAGGAAGTGGCATGATATATTTAATGTAATGAAGCAGAAGGGCCTTGAACCAAGAATACTCTACCTGGCAAGATTATCATTGAAATTTGAAGGAGGGATTAAACAATTTTCAGAGAAGCAAAGACTGAGAAAATTTACCTCCCACAAACCACCTCTACAGTGCATTTTGGAGGGACTCCTATAGTGGAAGTATTCCTAAGGCTAAATAGATGTCACCCAAGGGATAGACAAAGAGTACAGAATATGATTCATAAAATACAAAGAATGGAGAAGGAAGAAAAAGGAGGAAAAAAAAATCTTTAGGTTGTGTTTGTAATATCATACGAAGTGAGTTAAATTAGACTGTTAGATAGTAAGGCAATTACCATTGAATCTTTGGTAACTACGAATCTAAAGCCTGCAATGGCAATAAGTACATACCTATCGATAATCACCCTAAATGTAAATGGTCTGATTGCACCAATCAAAAGATGTAGAGTCACTGAATGGATTAAAAAACAAGACCCATCTATACACTGCCTACAAGAGACTCACTTCCAACTCAAAGACATACACAGACTGAAAGTAAAGGGGTGGAAAAAGATATTTCATGAAACTAATAGTGAGAAAAAAGCAGGAGTTGCAGTACCTGTATCAGACAAAATAGACTTCAAAACAAAGAAAGTAACAAGAGACAAAGAAGGACATTACATAATGACAAAGAGGTCAGTCCAACAAGAGGATATAACTATTATAAATATCTATGCACCAAACACAGGATCACCTACATATGTGAAACAAATACAGAATTAAAAGGGTAAATAGAATGCAAGCCATTCATTCTCAGAAACTTCAACACACCACTCACTCCAAAGGACAGATCAACCAGACAGAAAATAAATAGAGGCACTGAACAATGTATTAGAATGGATGGACCTAATGGACATCTACTGAACACTCCATCCAAAAGCAACAGGATACACATTTTTCTCAAGTGCACATGGAACATTGTCAAGAATAGAGCATATACTAGGCCACAAAAAGAACCTCAGTAAATTCAAAAAGATTGAAATTGTACCAACCAGCTTCTCAGATCACAAAGGTATGAAACTAGATATAAATTACTCAAAGAAAATGAAAAATCCCACAAACACATGGAGGCTTAATAACATGCTCCTAAATAATCAATGGATCAATAACCAAATAAAAACAGAGATCAAGCAATATATGGAGACAAATGACAACAATAATTCAACACCACAAAATCTGTGGGATGCAGCGAAGGCTGTGCTAAAAGGGAAATATATTGCAATACAGGCATACCTCTGGAAAGAAGAACAATCCCAAATGAATAGTCTAAACTCACAATTAGTGGAACTAGAACAGGAAGAACAAATGAGGCCCAAAGTCAGTAGAAGGAGGGACATAATAAAGATTAGAGCAGAAATAAATAAATTTGAGAAGACTAAAACAATAGAAAGAATCAATGAAAGCTGGAGCTGTTTCTTCGAGAAAATAAACAAAATAGATAACCCCCTAGCCAGACATATCAAGAAAAAAAGAGTCTACACACATAAACAGAATCAGAAATGAGAAAGGAAAAATCACTATGGACACCACAGAAATACAAAGAATTATGAGAGGATACTATGAATAATGATATGCCAACAAACTGGATAACCTAGGAAAAATAGACAACTTTCTAGAAAAATACAACTTTCCAAGGCTGACCCAGGATGAAACAGAAAATCTGAATAGACCAATTAGCGGCAAAGAAATTGAACTGATAATCAAAGAACTACCTAAGAACAAATCCCTGGATAAGATGGTTTCACTGCTGAATTTTATTAAACATTTAGCAAAGACCTCATGCCCATTCTCAAGTTTTATAAAAAGTAGAAGAGGAGGGAATACTCCCAAACTCATTCTACCAGGCCAACATCACTCTAATACCAAAACAAGGCAAAGACACCACAAAAAAAGAAAATTACAGACCAATATCCCTGATAAACATAGATAGAAAAATACTCAACAAAATATTAGCAAACTGAATTCAAAAATACATCAAAAAGGTAATCCATCATGATCAAGTCAGATTTATTCCAGGGATGCAAGGACAGTGCAACATTCGAAGATTGATCAATATTATCCACTACATCAACAAAAAGAATGACAAAAACCACATGATCATCTCCATAGATGCTGAAAAAGTATTCAACAATATTCAACATCCATTCATGATGAAAATCTCAACAAAATGGGTATAGAGAGTAAGTACCTCAATATAATAATGGCCATATATGACAAACCCAAGGCAAAAATTATACTTAACAGTGAGAAGCTGAAAGCTTTTCCTTTAAGATTGGAACAAAGACAAGGATGCTCACTCTCTCCGCTTTTATTCAGCATAGTTCTGGAGGTCCTAGCCACGGCAATCAGACAACACAAAGAAATAAAAGGCATAGATATTGGTAAGGAAGAAGTCAAACTGTCCCTGTTTGCAGATGACATGATATTGTGCATAAAAACCCTAAAGAATCTACTCCAAAACTACTAGATTTAATATCTGAATTAGGTAAATTTGGGGGTACAAAATTAATACACAGAAATCTGTTGTATTCCTACACTTTAATGATGAACTAGCAGAAAGAGAAATCAGGAAAACAATTCCATCAAAAAGAATAAAATACCTAGGAATAAACCTAATCAAGGAAGTAAAAGACTTATACTCTGAACACTACAAGACACTCATGAGAGAAATTAAAGAAGATACCAATAAATGGAAACACATCCTGTGCTCATGGATACGAAGAATTAATATTGTCAAAATGGTCATTCTGCCTAAAGCAATCTACAGATTCAATGCAATTCCTATCAAAATACCAGCAGCATTCTTCAATGAACTAGAGCAAATAGTTCTAAAATTCATATGGAACCACAAAAGACCCTGAATGGCCAAAGCAATCCTGAGAAGGAAGAATAAAGCAGGGGTATTATGCTCCCTGACTTCAAGCTCTAGTACAAAGCCACAGTAATCAAGACCATCTTGTACTGGCACAAGAACAGACCCTTAGACCAATGGAACAGACTACAGAGCCCAGATATAAACCCATGCATATATGGTCAATTAATATATGATAAAGGAGCCATGGACATACAATGGGGAAATGACAGCCTCTTAAACAGCTGGTGTTGGCAAAACTGCACAGCTACATGTAAGAGAATGAAACTGGATTATTGTTTAACCCCATACACAAAAGTAAACTCAAAATGGATCAAAGTCCTAAATGTGAATAATGAAACATAAAACTCTTAGGAAAAAAAATAGGCAAAAATCTCTTGGACATATACATGAGCAACTTCTTCATGAACATATCTCCCCAGGCAAGGGAAACAAAAGCAAAAATGAGCAAGTGGGACTATATCAAATTAAAAACTTCTGTACAGCAAAGGACACCATCAGTAGAACAAAGAGACATCCTACAGTATGGGAGCATATATTCATAAATGACATATCTGATAAGGGGTTGACATCCAAATTATATAAAGAGCTCAACAAACAAAAAGCAAATAAGCCAGTTAAAAAATGGGTAGAGGAGCTGAACATACACTTCTCCAAAGAAGAAATTCAGATGGCCAACAGGCACATGAAAAGATGCTCTACATCGCTAACCATCAGAGAAATGCATATTAAAACCACAATGAGATATCACCTCACACCAGTTAGGATGACCAACTTCCAAAAGACAAACCACAACAAATGTTTGTGAGGATGTGGAGAAAGGAGAAGCCTCCTATACTGCTTGTGGGAATGTAAGCTAGTTCCACCATTGTGGAAAGCAATATGGAGGTTCCTCAAAAAACCAAAAATAGAAATACTGTTTGACCCGGTAATCCCACTCTTTAGAATTTACGCAATGAATACAGCTTCTTATATTCAAAAAGACATATGTACCCCTATGTTTATCGCAGCACTTTTTACAATAGCCAAGATATGGAAGCAACCTAATTGTCCATCAGTAGATGAATCGATGAAGAAGATGTTGTCATATACACACTGGAATATTATTCAGCCATAAGAAGAAAACAAATCCTACCATTTGTAACAATATGGATGGAGCTAGAGGGTATTTTGCTCAGTGAAATAAACCAGGCAGGGAAAGACAAGTATCAAATGATTTCACTCATCTGTGGAGTATAAGAACAAAGAAAAAACTTAAGGAACAAAACAGCAGCAGACTCACAGAACCCAAGAATGGACTAACAGTTACCAAAGGGAAAGGAACTGGGGAGGATGGGTAGGAAGGGAGGTATAAGGGGGAAAAAGGGGCATTATGATTAGCCCACATAATGTAGCGGGGGGGAGGATATGGGGAAGGCAGTATAACACAGAGGAGACAAGTAGTGATTCTATAGCATCTTACTATGTTGACTGACAGTGACTGTAATGGGGTATGTGGTGGAGCTTGATAATAGGGGAGCCTAGTAACCATAATGTTGCTCATGTAATTGTACTTTAATAATACCAAATAAATTAATAAATAAAAGTGTACAAAAAGGTTGTTGGATGCAAGATCAGCATATCCAGATCAATTGATTCTGTATATCCTTGTGATATCCCATTACAAAGTGTAATAGAAAAAGGGATTCCATTCAAAAGTGCAGTGAAGCCTATGTAGTATCTGGAAATAAACCTATAAAAGAAAGCAAGTGCTTTAGGGAGGATTGTTCAATGAGAAAGCAAACTGTAAATTAATACATTCACCATGATGTATTTATATTCAAAATCACTCACAAAATATAATATTATATTTCAAAATATTTATGTTAAAGTATAAAAATGGAGCGGGAGGATATATACCACACTCATCATGTCTTGGAAATTGGGATTAACACTTGTATTGGTGCAATAGTCAAAGGAGACTTTAGTTTTATTTTTGTAGTTAAAAATAAGACTTTTAGTTTTGTGATCTTCATATTCCTTTCCAGAGAATTTATTCATACATTGTGTATTAAAAAAAGTTTATACATTGAGAAAGTATTAAGAATACTAGGAGTAAATAGGTCAAAACACCAATTTTGTATGCCAAGGATATGGATGATTGTTATTTTCTTTCTACTTTCTTTTTGTGTTTTCCGAATTTTATTTCCCATTATCTCCGAGAAAAAAAATTGTTATAGATTTAGACAGGATATTAATAGCTAAAAGCAGAATGCCACACAGAGAAAAGAGCTTCATGTACCGTGATGTGGTAGGAAAAACAAAACAAAACAGAAGTTGGACACATCAAATTCAGTGTCATCACCTTGGAAATTCAGGCAGAATTTTGGTTAGGTTTCCCAACCTATCAGCTGGAGATAATAATACCTAATATGCAAGTTTTGAAAGGATTAAGGATAATGAATTTAAAGAACCTCATATTGGACCTGTTCCATATGAGATTTTCAAAAATGGAAATCTGAGGATGAGAATATAAAAAGAGATGTGAAAAATTCACCAGTCTTAATCAAGTTATCAGCCAAGAGGAAGATGACTATGTAGGAGAAATATCTTCTTTAACAAAATTCAGGATGATTCAGATGAAGAATTAGCCAAAAGTGAATCATATTAAGACAGATAAAGTGATATTCGAGTTACTCCAGGAGGAGAGGCAGGACAAATTGGAATTCCAACCAGAGAGTGATGGCTAATTAATAAGGGCCTCAAACTCTCTGCTTCTGTCCACTAGGGAGAGCCTGTTATTTGCTTTTGACAGGTGAATAAAGTCAGCCTCTCATGATGGTGGTGATAGCCTTTTATATACATATAAATATATACATGATAGGCCACACTTACTGAACACCTATTATGTGTTAGATTCTGATCTAGGAGCTTTGTGTTCTTAGAGCTTTACATTTATTTCTCACAACAGTATTGTGATATTTGCAGCTGATAAGACAGGCCCAGAGAGGTACAGTGACCTTCTAAAGGTCACAGAGCTAATGTATGACATTTGCCCTGTTACTGAGATGATTTTGAGCTGCTTACTCTTCCCCCAATATGGAAAACTCTGTTCGATGGTTCACTCTTAGAGACTATTTCTACTCTGTTTCCTCAACATGGTTAGTGATGATTATAATGCCTCCTTTTCCTGCTGTTGTACTTTTTCTGGCAATTGTTAGGCTGAAAGGGTGTCCCCACTAAAAGTGTTGCTTCCAACCATTTAGTGTGTTACCTGACATCGTTTATATGTTTATGTTGCTTTTCTAAGTGAATAATTATGAGTAAACACCCTTAATTCCATTAATCCAAGTTTACCTTATACCTAGCTGGGCTGCTTTTTCAGGTGGAATACCATTTCTTTGTACCTGATGGGAAGCAGCATTATTATCCAGAGAATTTTGAGACCGTGAATGACCCTGCATGGGGGAGGCAAAAACAGAGGGATGGAGAAGGAAAAGAAGCATCGTAATTCACAGGAGAAATGACAGCAGGAAAACATAACTGTGCCTGGGCAACCTTGAAAAGCACTATATGTTAAAGGGAGTTAGCAGTGATACTTTTTTTTATTGGACAGCTTTATGTAGGCACTGAAGCGATTGGAATCTGGGGAAGGCAGAGATAAAGTCAAAATACCCAGGGTTGCAAAGCCTTTTATCAGTTTAGTCAAAATATTAATGGAGCTGTTCATGGCTCTGTGGCAAAAGTGAGTTTCATTTCTCTGAAGCACTGTGTCCCCTGGGGCTGTCCCGCCACCTTCCTTCCCTTTGGCTCAGCATCCCTCTTTCAAGTGCTCAGCACAAGTAACTGAGTCTTCAGCTTTTCCTTTGCTCTGGTTTCTGTCTCTACAGTCAGAGCCCTGGAAACTTATTTTGAATGTCGTACAAGTTGCAATTTCCAGCTAGTTTTAACTGTTCAACCTAGAGTGGAGGCTGAATGTATTTAAAGAGAGATGTCAGGGTGTTCAGCTATTTCACAATCAATCAAAAGCTTTTTAGAGACCACATTGTAGATAACTTCAGTTAGAAGGAAACAATAGCTATGACAAGGGTTATAGAGATTCCTGCATCCCTCATCTTCTCCTGTCTGGTGCATTTTAAATGCGAGACAGATAAATCCTTTATATGAAGTCCAGACAAAAAAAAATATCAATAATCAGTTTACTTTTACCTGTGCTGATCAAATCATAAAGCAGAATTTCAGCTTTCTTCATAAGAGTTTTTCTTTACCCCTAATATAAACTTTCTCCTATGCTTTTCTTTAATGCCATGGCAAAAAGTGAGCTGCAAATAGATCCTAATATGTTGTTGATTTACGCTGATCTCATTTTAACAAGTGGGACTGGTTTGAGGAGCCGTGGTGTAGCAGCTGGCCTAGAGCTAGGAGCTAGGGCCTGCAGTGGCTCCGGTGAATGGAAGCAGATTGCAGGGGATGGAAAAGATTGTCAGTGTTGAGGGTGAGCATTCCGAACTGTGAATCCAGGGGGCTTGTATTTATCAGTATTTATGAACCCCATATTTATGGACTAGGTTTTTGTGCTTGTCGAAAATAAAGGTTATTTCATTGAAGAACATTGCTTTAAAAATTCCATACAGAATATACCTTTCATAATAGCAATGAGAAGTAGAAGTTGTCTGGAAAATAAAATCAGCATATGCAGAAAAAAGGTTTAACTGAAAATTTAGCAGTGAATAAAATAATAAGCAGAAAGTATTTTATGAATTTCCCAATATTATGTAATGGTGATTTGATCTTAGTTTTTCTGAATTTGATAACTGGTTACCATGCCTGTAGTGTGTTGAGTAGAATCTCCTTTGTTGAGCATTATTGGGAAATGACATGTTTTACACGTTTGCATTCCCTAGGTAATTAAAGACTAACCTTGTAAGAACTCTAAAAAAACCTTTTCACTTTATAATCCTTTAAAATCGAGTCCATTTGAACTCTGTTTAGCGTTTTCTTGACATCTAAGATTTATCTTGAGTATTTCATTTGTTGGATCATGCTGAAATGCAGTCATTTTTTTCTGGGTGTGTTGTTTGTAGTGGTTTACATCCATACTAAATGATGCTAGATTGCTCTGTTTCATGTCTGCTGTTCCTTCCCCCACCCAGTTATTCTCTTTTGTCATTGCAGTGTTATATTTACTATTCTTAGTGTGTTCAACCTTCTGATTTGTTCATTATAATTTTGTGTGGAATGAGAAGCCAGATGACCAAGCATATTAGAAGCAGAAAATAACAGTAAAGGTAAATGGTTTTCCAAGGAACTGTAATGAGTGAAGTTCGTGAACTTTCATGGTGCATATGGTGTGCAACTTGTCTTCTACCTTTTAGGACTAATCACCAAGCTTCTAGTGAAATAACCTGCATTTTGTACCTCTTAGTTCCTCATACTCCTCGATGCCCTTATTTTTCTCCCCTTCAGAGACTGAGAGTGCTCTTGCTTTGGTTATCAATAACACTTTCTCTTTTGATTGTCCATTTTCAGTTCCCTCTGGTGCCTCTTCTTGCTCTCCCATCTTACATGTCATTTTACTCTCAGTTCTCTTCTCTCCCCACACTCTGGCGAGCCATCAAAGGTGATTGCTCAAGGTCCTTGGCGTAATATAGGAAAGGAGGATGACTAGGGGAAGCGTTAATGGGCTCGAGAAGGAGTCAGAACTCAAAAGGCCAGGCAGCAGAGCAAGCTGTGACTTTGGGGGAGGGAGTGGGTGGCATGGTCCTGTAATAACAGGACAATAGAGGAAAGCTATCTAAGCAGATGCAGACGTTAGAGCTGGACTCCATTCTCAGATTTAGGCACTGGATGTAATAATTCAGGGAGAGGGTGCTCAGCAGCTGGCATACTGGGGTCCTGGGCACACATTCACCACCCCTACGTGGGTCTTCAGAAGCTTATGATCTGAAGGTGGAGATAATAAACTCACATCCATGTTCAAGCCCAGAGCAGTGACTAGTACACAACTCTGCTAGCCCTCTGGGCTACCTTGTTTCACTTGCACTAATTTTTGAGATTGGATCAGTATAGCTTGTGTCTATATTGAAAACAGAAACTGAGGAAGGGAAAAGCAAGTATTAAATATTTTACTTATTGTGAGAAGTGTTATAAAATGCATGAGGTTCACTGCTACCTAGATGAGTTAGTTTCAGCCCAGAGAGCTCTATATAATACAAACAACTTGTGAATATCTTAGTGCCTGCAGCACAGTATGTCCAAAACTGACCACTTTCTCCTCCCTAAGTCATTGGTGGCACTCAGTTTGTATAGTCACACAAACCGAAAAGCTGGGAGTCATACTAGATAACTCCTTTTCTTTTTTTTCTCATATCCAAGTAGTCACTAAGCTCAGCAGCTCTGACTCATAAATACCTTTTATTTCCTTTATCCTAATCCAACTGCCACTAGTGTGTATGAGATTGCATAATTTGTCATTAGTACTATTACCTTAACTCATAAACTCATCTCTCTTTTAATGATGACCTTGAAATGTACCTTCTCTCACAATATCTGGTTAAAATATTTGTTAACAACATTTTAACATTGTTAAAATATTTGTTGACAAACCTAGAATGAATGAAGTTATAAGTTAAATGAAAACATATAATTAATCCTGAAGTTATTAAAAGTGGAGAATGCTCCTGTTAGCGGTCAAGGGTTAGATTTACTATGCAATCAATATATATATATGTGTGTGTGTGTGTGGTGGGTCAGTAAGTGTTGTCATATCAATAAAGGCTAATAGTATAAAGATATAAGGTTGAATAAAGGAGTATGCAAATTATAGAATTATGAGTACTAAAATAATAGATGTAATTGAAATCAGTGAAGAACTGATTGATATTAGGATTAATGTATTTTCTCCAATCAAGTGAATTAATAGATGACCTGATATAATACTCGTTAAATATTACAAATATTGGTCAGTCAGTTGTACAGCAGAAGTTATCGATGAAATAAAAGTCTGATACTTTCAATAATTGCTATAGTATAGGGATAAGTGGAATTGGTGGTAAAAAAGCATGCTAGCAAGACTATAGATTTTGGCAGAAGCCAGTAATTACTGTTCTTACTTATAACAGACCTGCTTTTTCTAATTTTATTGCAAGTTCCTTTGGCTCAGCCCATGATCAAGGTCCCATATTGATGGTCCTTCAATATTTATTGAGTGCCTGCTGTGGCCGGCACGGCTGAGTATATTATGGACATTATGTTAGTAAGTTGGTTTGGTCTCTGTTCTCTCACATAAACCTTTTAAAACAGCAACCTTCTAAAGAGCAGCGACAGCATGTTCATGCCTAGTACACTGTTCTTCATACTGTGAACTCTTTCCCCAAAAGGTGAGACCTGAAATCCAAATAGTCACTATACCTTTTCCACGTGATATTTAATCTTCTACTAGTTTAGTCACAATCCAATCTTGAAATATTTAATCTGAGGATTAATTTGTAAGTTAACCATCAACAACAAATTTATATAAAATGTTAGGGGAAAAAGAAGAAAGAGAGAAAGTGGTTAATAAATGTAATGCAAATATGATACATATTGATAACAAAGAAGAAAAATATATAGTTCCTGTAGTCTTTTTCTGCAACTGGTCATGAGGCTATGATTAGTATTTATATCTTTTTTACTACCTGTTTTGTGTTTCTATTTCTCCAAATCTCTCCAAAATTTGTTTTTTAAAAGAAATTGTTTTTAAACCTCAGTTAATTGGGATGACTCCTAACCTCAATCCTGAGGCATTGGAACCTTGGCAGTCCTGCTTGTAGTGGGTTGTTCTAGTTTTCCATGAACTTTTACCAGTTGGTGTGGCATTACCAAGGAAGAGATGCACTTCCCCACTTTTTTTGTGTAGCACAAAATATTACTTCTTGATAATCAAGAGCAGTTACTCCAAAAACAATAGTAACCTTTTTATCCCCCTACTTATTTCATGACTCAAACTGCTTAAATGCTTAAAAGGGCCATGAGACTACTTTAGTTTAGAGTTCAGTGAAACCAATAATTTGGTCCCCTATGGAAGCATTCTTCCCTTGGGTAGTAAGATAGCTAAACCATTAAAACCTGAAGTTGTGTGTTGTAAAGCAAAACTTTCGTTCTGCAATTAGTGTGGTAAGTGCTGCTTCCACCAGACACATGAATTCTGTCTCTAGAGAAAACTGCACCGTATGATGACGGCTGATTCAGAGCATATTCCATATCCAGTTCTCCAGTAGGAGAAGACCCCTACTAGGCAATGTGCTGCCTCCAAGCTGGTGCTATAACTGAGTCTTCAAGAAGCCATAGGTTCTGTGAAGTCACCTTCTTTTACATGATGACATGAAAATATTAGGAAGTATCATGGATATCAGCAGATTACATTACTTTTTTGGGGTCATAAAATGCAATCCTTGGTCTAAAGCAAAGCTGTTTGGAATAACAATACTAGAAAAACAATAATGGCATAACAATAAAGGCATTTCATAAGCCCATGAATGGTATTGCTGGCAGAGTGGTGGTCTTTATTGTAATGTAGATGAAATGTTGTCCATGATTGGAAGAGTTTAATATAATCATCTTAGCAGTAGATGCCTGGATAGTTGTTCTAGAAACCTCATTATTATTTCCTATGGTTAGCAGATAGGGTACTCAGCCAGGTAAAATGTGGTGATAAGAAAATCATGTTGATTCCATGTATTGCCTCCACCCATACCTCCAAGGCCACCTTTATGTGGTTCCACTGATATAATACTGGGGTAGCAGTGAAAAATGTGACTGACATCTACAGGATGGCTCGCCCTCTCCACTTGCTTTGTGGTTGACCTCTGATGGATTACTTATGCATACACAAATACAACATAAGTTTTTTCACACTTTTTGTTCATTCTGTGAGGTCCATTCACAGGCCACTTCCCCGGGCCTCTTGTCAGTTATCTTTTATTCTTGTAATTTCTAAGATCCTTGCAATGTAGCCGACTCCTGCCCATCAATCAGTGTGGGCCCACACTTCAGACTAGCTTTCCTTCCACATGGAATGCACAGTTGGTCATACCACTCAAAGTGTTCTTTTCCACTCTGATGGTTGAGCTTCATGCTGTCTTTTAGAGCCACCAACAGTGTGGGCTTTGGACCTACATAGCTTTTATTTTCATTGTCATTGTTTTTGAAGCTGTTAGTTTGATAACTATTATAATTTGATGTTTGTTTTAGGTTTAGGTATTTCTATTATTCTGGTGGTTGAATAGGAAGCAGATATTTTAAATTTGCTTATCTTCCTACAAATTGTCATGTGTACATGCAATATTAAGCAAATTTGTTTTGTACATGCCATGGTTAAAAGGAGAGTGAGATACATTTACTTCATTTCAGAATCCATTGTACTATACCTTACTTAAAAAAGAATTTGGGAAAATTAAGTTTTCATTTTTAAGATGTCACAAAATGGGATTCCATTTTAGAATAGCTCCCAAAAGTGTCAACAGAATGAACACAGCAAAGTGCTCCTCATTTCCTTCAAGGAAAAGTCAAATGTCAGGTAAAATGTCTGAGCATATGACAGTGTCTTACAGGAAGATTTTGACCTCCAGTGTGTGTATAGTATTGTGGTCATAGGGATATATTCTAGTTGGTCTGATTTTTCTTTGTTAGCTACATGATGGCTCCAAATTGTCTAACACATCAGTTAGATTCAGCTTTAATTAATTAATTAATTAATTTTAAATTATCAAATGTACATCACAGTGGTTCAACAGTCCCACTTCCCACACCCTGCACACTCCCCTCCGCCTCGGTACCACTAGTCCCTTCTCAGTGTCTGTGAGTTTACTGCTATTTTGTTCCTTATGTTTTGCTTTGTTTTTATACTCCACAAATGAGTGAAATCACTTGGTATTTGTCTTTCTCCACCTGGCTTATTTCACTTAGGATAATACCCTCTAGATCCATCCATGTTGTTGCAAATGTCAGGACTTCTTTTCTTTTTATGGTTGAATAATATTTCATTGTGTATATGTACTGCATCTTCTTTATCCATTCATCTATTGATGGGCACTTAGCTTGCTTCCATTTCTTGGCTACTGCAAACAGTGCAGTGATAAACATAAGGGTGCATATATCTTCAAATCAGGGATCTTGTTTCTTCGGGTAAATTCCTAGGAGTGGAATTACTGGGTCAAATGGTATTTCTATTTTTAGTTTTTTGAGGAACCTCCATAGTGCATTTCACAGCAGTTGCACAATTTGCAATCCTACCAACAGTGTAGGAGGGTTCCTATTTCTCTGCATCCTTGACAGCATTTGTTGTTTCTCATCTTTTGGACAGTGGCCATTCTAACTGGTGAGAGGTGGTAACTCATTGTAATTTTAATTTGCATTTCCCTGGTGATTAGAGATGTGGAACATCTTTTCATGTGCCTGTTGGCTATTTGTATTTCTTCTTTGGAGAAGTGTCCGCTCAGGTCCTTTGCCCATTTTTTTCAGTTGGCTTATTTGATTCTTGGGTGTTGAGGCATTTGAGTTCTTTATATATTTTGGATGTTAACCTCTTACCAGATGAGTTGCTTATGAACATACTCTCCTATACTGTAGGATGCTTTTTTGTTCTTCTGATGGTGTCCTTTGCTGTACAGAAGCTTTTTAGTTTGATGTATTCCCACTTGTTCATTTTTGATTGTTTACCTTGCCTGAGGAGATGTGTCCAGGAAAAAACTGCTCATGCTTGTATTCAAAGATTTTTGTCTATGTTTTCTTCTAAGAGTTTTATGGTTTCATGATTTACATTCAGGTCTTTGATGAATTTTGAGTTTACTTTTGTGTATGAAGTTAGACAATAATCTAGTTTCATTCTCTTACATGCACTTGTCCAGTTTTGCCTATACCAGTTGTTGAAGAGGCTGTCATTTCCCCATTGTATATTCATGGCTCCTTTATCACATATTAATTGACCATATATGCTTGGGTTTATATCTGGACTTTCTAGTCTGTTCCATTGGTCTATGGGTCTGTTCTTGTGTCAGTACTAAATTGTTTTGATTACTGTGGCTTTGTAGTAGAGCTTGAAGTCAGGGAGCATCATCCCCCCAGCTTTGTTCTTCTTCCTCAGGATTGCTTTGGCCATTCAGGGTATTTTGTGATTCTATATGAATTTTAGAACTAATTTGTTCTGGTTCATTGAAGAATGTTGTTGGTATTTTGATAGTAACTGCATTGAATGTATAAATTGCTTTGGCCAGTATGGCCATTTTCACAATATTAATTCTTCCTATCCATGAGCATAGGATAGATTTCTCACGAGCATATGATAGATTTCCATTTTTTTGGTGTCTTCTGTAATTTCTCTCATGAGTGTCTTGTAGTTTTCAGAGTACAGGTCTTTCACCTCTTTGGTTAGGTTTATGCCTAGGTTGTTTATTCCTTGTGATGCAGTTGTGAATAGAGTTCCTCCCACCCCGATTTCTGTCTGCTATTTCATTGTAAGTATATAGGAATGCAACAGATTTCTGTGTATTAATTTTGTGTCTTGCAACATTACTGAATTCAGTTATTAGTTCTAGTAGTTTTTTGGTGGATTCTTTAGGGTTTTCTATGTATAATATCATTCATCTGCAAATAGTGACAGTTGAACTTCTTCCTTACCAATTTGGATGCCTTTTGTCTCTTTGTGTTGTCTGATTGTCATGGCTAGGACCTCTAGTATTATTTTGAATAAAAATGGTGATAGTGGGCATCCTTGTCTTGTTCTTGATCTTAAAGGAAAAGCTTTCAGCTTCTCGCTGTTAAGTATAACTTTGGCTGTGGGTTTGTCATATATGGCCTTTATTATGTTGAGATACTTGCCCACTATACCCATTTTGTTGAGAGTTTTTATCACGAGTGGATGTTGAATTTTGTCAAATTCTTTTTCAGCATCTATTGAGATGATTATGTGGTTTTAATCCTTTTTGTTAATGTAGTTTATGTTATGATTGATTTACAAATATTGTATTATCCTTGCATCCCTGATATAAATCCCACTTGGTCATGATAGATAATCTTTTTGATGTTTTTTGGATTCACTTTGTTAATATTTTGTTGAGTATTTTTGCATCTATATTCATCAGGGATATTGGTCTGTAATTTTCTTTTCTTGTGGTGTTTTTCTGGCTTTGGTATTAGAGTGATGCTGCCTCAGAATGAGTTTGGAAGTATTTCCTCCTCTTCCACTTTTTGGAATGCCTTAGGGTAGATATTATCTGTTCATTAAATGTTTGGTAGAATTAGGCTGTGAAGCCATCTCGACATGGAATTTTGTTTTTTTTTGGAGTTTTTTGACGACCATTTTGATTTCATTGCTGGTAATTGGTCTGTTCAGATTTTCTGTTTCTTCCTGGGTCAGTCTTGAAAGGTTTTATTTTTCTAGGAAGTTGTCCAGTTTATTGGCATGTAATTTTTCATAGTATTCTCTATTAATTGTATTTCTGCAGTATCTGTTGTGATTATTCCTTCTTTGTTTCTGATTCTGTTTATGTGTGTATACTTTCTTTATTTCTAGATAAGTCTGGTTAGGGGTTTATCTATTTTGTTTTTTTTCTCAAAGAACCAGCTCCTGGTTTTGTTAAATTTTTTCTATTGTTTTATTCTTCTCTATTTTATCTGTTTATGTTTTGATCTTTATTATGGCCTCCTTCTGCTGAATTTGGGTTTCATTTGTTCTTCTTTTTCTAGTTTCTTTAATTGTGAGTTAAGACTGTTTATTTGGGAGTGTTCTTGTTTTTTGAGGTAGGCCTGTATTGCTATGTACTTTTCTTAGAACTGCATCCCACAGATTTTGAGTTGTTGTGTTTTGTTTTCATTTGTCTCCATGTATTGCTTGATTTCTGTTTTAATTTTTCCATTGATCCATTGATTATTTAGAAGATTGTTGTTTAGCCTCCATGTGTTTGTAAGTCGTTTTGTTTTCTTTGTGGAATTTATTTCTAGTTTTATACCACTGTGGTCTGCAATACATGTAATGTATTATTCAGTGCCTCTGTGTCCTTATTTATTTTCTGTCTGTTTGGTCTCTCTATTGATGTGAATGGTGTGTTGAATTCTCCTAAAATGAATGTTGTGTGATCTGTTTCCCCCTTAATTCTGTTAGTGTTTGTTTTACATATTTAAGTGCTCTATAGATATTTATAATGGTTATATCCTCTTGTTGGACTGATCCCTTTATAATTATGTAATGTCTTTCTTTTTCTCTTGTTACTTTCTGTTTTGAAATCTATTTTGTCTGAAATAAGCTACTCCTACTTTTTTTCTTCCTATTATTTGCACAAAATATCTTTTTTTCATGCCTGCACTTTAGTTGTTATATGTCTTTGGGTCTCAAATGAGTCTCTTGACTCATGTATAGATGGGTCATGTTTTTTTTTAATCCATTCTGCCTCTCTCTGTCTTGATTGGTGCATTCAGTCCATTTACATTTAAGGTGATTATTGATAGATATGTACTTATTGCCATTTTATTGTTTTATGGCTTTTTTAAATATATTCTCTCTGTTCCATTCTTCCTCTCTTATACTCTTCTCTTGTTATTGATGGTTTTCTTTAGTGTTGTAACTGAATTTCCCTATTTTCTTAATTAATTTATTTTTGTGTGTGTTTACTTATTGTAGCCTTTAGTTTTGTGGTTACCAAAGGTTCAAGGATAGCTTCTTTACTATATAATAGTCTTATCTTAAATTGCTGACTACTCTATTTCAAACACAATCTGAAATTACCTTTTTTCCTCCTTCTTCATCCTCCACATTTTTTGTTTTGGATGTCATAATCTGCATTTTTTGTGTATCCCTTGACTGTTTCTGTATAGTTGATTTTTCTTCTTTTTGTTTTAATTTCATACTTGTTTGGTAATTAATTGGTCTACTACCTTTACTGTGAGTTTATTTTCACTGGTGAAAACTAGTTTGCCTTAGGATCATTTCCATCTACAGCAAGCACTTTAACATATCATGTAAGACTTTCTTAGTGGTGGCAAATTCCTTCAACTTTTGTTTATCTGGAAAATTTCTAATACCTTCTTCAAATTTAAATGATAATATTGCCAGGTAGAGGATTCTTGTTTGGAGGTTCTTCTGTTTCAGTACATTAACTATACCATGGCACTCCCTTCTGGCCTATAGAGTTTCTGTTGAGAAGTCTGATGATAGCCTGTTGAGATTTCCTTTGTAAGTAAACTTTTTTCTTTCTTTGTCTGCTTTCAACACTCTCTCCTTATCCTTGATCTTTGCCATTTTATTTATTATATGTCTTGGTGTTGTGTCCCTGGGTTTCCTTTTGTTAAGGGATCTCTGCTCTTCCATGACCTGAGTGTTTGTTTTCTTTCCCAGATTTGGGAGGTTCTTGACAATTTTTTCCTTAAAGAGACTCTCTATCCTTTGTCTTTCTCCTCTCCTTTTGGTACCCCTGTTTTACGAATATTGTTTTGTTTGGATAGGTCAAATAGCTCTCTTACCATTTTTTGATTCCTAGAGATCCTTTTTCTCTCTGTTCCTCAGCTTGTTTTCTTTCCTGTTCTCGAATTTCTACTTCATTTACTGTCTCCTCTACATGATGTAATCTACCTTAAAATCCCTCCATTGTATATTTCATTTCAGATACTGTATTGTTCAGCTCTGGGTGGCTCTTTTTCAGGTTTTCTCTCTCTGTTAAAGTCCTCCCTGAGATCTTGAATACTTTTTTGTAAATCAGTGAGCATGTTTTTGACTTCTATTTTGAAATCTTTTCATTATCTCTGTTTCATTTAGCCTTCTTTCTGGGGTTCTGTCTTATAGTTTTGTTTGGATCAAATTCCTCTGCCTGCTCATTTGTCTGGTATTCTGTGTTTCTTCCTTTGTATTAGATGGTTTTGCTATGCTTTCTGTTCTAAAGAGTAATCACTTTATGAAGAAGGTGTGCTGTGATGTTCAGAAGCTCAGGATTCTTTACTCCTAGTGCCTGCCTCTGTTTGGCAGGGGCCCCAGTTGTTGGTGTGCCATGGGCAGGGTGCCTTTCTGCCTGGCTTCTGTAGTAGTCTAAAGCTGGGTGGGCAGTTTGCTTTAACTACTGCCTTTGTGATCAGCTCAGGAATCTTTGTTGAGCTCGATGTGGGTGGGGCTGCCCTCTGCCTAGCCTGCAGCAATGGTGGGGGGACTGATGTGCAGCTTTGCCCCAGCCCGAGGCACAGTACCAGGTTTGGACACCCACAGGGAAGAAGGAGCTCTTGGGGCTGGCTCCTCCAGGAACCTCTCTGGTTTGGCTGAAATGGAGCCAAGCAAGCTTGGAGAGTCTCCCTTTGCCTGCCAGGCAGCAAAGCCTGATGCTGCTGCTGGGCCAAGTGGGTTGGTTCCTGGCAGCATTTAGGGAGGTGCCTTGGGGCTTCATTGCCAGCAAGTAGATGGAATGTTTGGGGGTCCCGAGAGTTCTCTGTCTGTTGGGCAAGGAAGGGCTGGGAGGTATGGGCCACCTGCCCTTTTTCCTGAGGAGAGAGTTCTGTCTAACGCTCATCCCCTCTGGTACCCCTCCCACTACTGGAAAGTGTTTCAAACTACCACTTCTGCTTTGAGTCTCAGGACTGGTGGAGTGTGCCTGCCTTCCACACTGGCTGAAGTCTCAGCCTCCCAGATTGTTCAGCCTGCCCTTTAGTGTCCAGCCCTAATAATCACCAGAACCCAGTGTAATGTGGGCTTGTGCTCCTGGAGCAGATATCGAGGGCCAGGTGTGCAGCACTCCTGGGTTCCTACCCCCTCCCCACTCCATTCCTCTTTCTCCTGCCTGGAGGCTGGAGAGGTCTTGGGTTGCACTCAATCTCAGCTTTGCTGCCCTACCCTTCTCTGTATGGTCCTCTCTTCTTCAGGTGCAGGGGATCTGTTCTGCAGTCTTCAGGTCATTTTCAGGTCTGATTGGATTTCTGTATTTTTCTTTTTTATGTGTTTTTGAGAGGAGGTTTCCATATTGCCTTCTATTCTGCCATCTTTTATCCTTCAATCTTCAATTTTTAATATATAATATTACTTTGAAGATGCTGGGCTCTTAAATTGCATTAAGAACAAAATAGTGAGTGTTTTATTCTATGATACAGATTATCTTACCCTAATGGTTTTTGTTTTATGTTTATTGACTTGAATATGCAGCTTTCAGAAAACAGCACAACTTTTAAAGGGGAAAAAATAACCCAGCTTAATGATGTCTTCTCTTTGATAAAAACTTTGTACTTGGCTCATTTATGAAACCTCTTGATAAGCAAGATGTTGGAGTGTACAATTCTTTGATTTTACGAATAGTAGGAAGTTAAAGAGATAGACTCAATAATGAAATAAAATTTTAGTGATGAGATAACCTTGATAATTCCATTCAACCAAGAAATATAGTAAGTGAATTGAACAGTATACAGTTTGTTCTGCTGAAATGCATGTTTCTTTAATGTGGATTAGCTCACATGCAATTGGTAAATAGGGGATGATGTAAGCATAATATGGAATATGTGCTGTGTTATGTCCAAGCATGTTAATATTTTATGGCTGGAGATGTAAACTTTTCACAATTGAGGAGAAGGTTTAAGCAATTGGAAAGACCTTAAGAAAACAGCTGAAAAAATTCTACAGAAGTGACTTCCTTTCCTGCAAGAAAGTGCCTTTCTGATTTAGTAGCTTGAAGAAATGGGGTGATTTTCACCATGTGAAGCTGTCTGGTGGAGCCGCAAATGCAGAAGCAGCAGCTGAGAATACATTTCTCCAGTGTTAAAAGAAAATCAATGAAAGAGAATATCCGTGGATCAAATTATTAATTTTTATGTAGTTAGCCTCTATTAAATCTGAATTCTGCAAGAATGTACATTTCAAAGTAGGAAGCACAAGTCCGAAGGTATAAAATTGCAAATGATGGACTTAGGATGATTTTAGGTGTGCCAATTGGGGTTTAACTCTGCTAATCAATTTATTGAGATTGTTATTGCTTTTTGTTTGTTTTCCAGTTTACAGAGTCTCACAGGTTTTGACTGGTTTGCCACCACCCTGTTTTTCCTGTAAGCACATGCGGTTTTTTAGGACGCATATTTGGCTATAGAGAAAAATGTCTATACTTGGACTAGGAAGACTGGGGTAAACCTCTCTTAGTGCAAGAGATGGGGATTTATAAAGTGGCAAAACACTGTGACCAGTTCATTTTATAGGCTGTTGTGCAGATGAAATGAAAATTATGTATGTGAAAATGCTTTCTAAATTTTAAGTAATTTTATTTCCTTGTTAGAAAATCTCTCAAGAATATGAGTCTTTCTAAACCTACTTTGCCAGTTTTTTATTCAACAAACCTCTAGAAAGCCACTCTGTGTGAAGCACTGTGCTAGATGCTACAGATAAAATGAGAAAAATTTTCCTGATTTTGTGGAGCTCACAGTCCAGTGGGGGAGATGGAGTTAAATAAGGTAATCACAGGAATGATTGTTTCGTTAAAAGCTATGAAGGAAATGAAAATGCAATATGAGAATGTTTAGTAAAACATCTTGATCTTGACTGGGACACTGAGAAAGACTCCTCTGAGGAAGAGCAAATCATGAATTGGATTAGCACAAATAAGAGGTATAGGTGAGAGAGAGTGTGTGTGTGTGTGTGTGTATGTGCATGCACACATGTGCAGGCTCGTTCCAAACAGGGGTCCAGGGTTATTTCTGACAGGGAAGTAACAGGTACAGAAGTGCTATGGTAGAGATACTTGAGGATTTGAGAGAAGGCCAGTTAGCCTGTGGTTCCTGGAAGGGAAGAGTATGACAGTAGGGCTCAGACCTGGCATAGTTTCTTGGTTCATGGTAGTGGTGTTGGGCTTACACCTAAGAACAGTGGAACTCACTGAAAAATTTTAAGTCATAAAATCAGATTTATATTCTGAAAAGTTATTTCTTGCTGCTGAGAAGAACAGAGCACCTGGTATCCCTGTCATTTTGGAATAGGATGGTAGCAGTTCAAAGATGTAGGAATTTAAGAGCTGACATCAACTGGACAAGGATATAAAAGATGAGGGGAAGACAATAAAGATTTCATCTAGGTTGCTGCCTTGAGAAACTGAATGACAGTGGTGCCATTCACTGAGTTGAGCACTGGATTTTGGGGGAAAAGATAGTGAAATTGGTCTTGGACATGTGTCTGAGGTATCTTGGAAATTTCCAAGTGAAGATGTTGAGTAGTGTGTCAGATATATAGGTCTAGAGTTTGGAGGAAATGCTTTGCCTGGATTGGTCTAATTTCTCATTTCTCATTGAATCCATGTGCACTGATGAGACTACTGATAGGGAGAGTACAGACTGAAAAAAAATAAGGCTGAGATTCAAGATACCACTAAAAACAAGACACAAGAAGATGAGCCAGCACAGGAGAATTTGAATAAATAGAGAGAGGAGGAATGTATGGCATGATTGGAACCTAACAAAGTGAGGGTTTGAAGAGTATTCTCCCTCTCTTTTCATGTTACTGGGAGTGAATGTTTCAAGTAAGAGGGACAGAGAAAAGAATTTATAGTGTAGGTTTCCTGTGTCTTAGACTCTGTGGACAGAAATTGGCAATCTTTAAAGTTGTATGAACTCAATAGACTTTTGGTTACTGACACATATAGGAAATCTATATTTTAACACTTCTGTGAGAATTCTGTTCAATAGGATAGCCTTCTGATAAATAGGATTGCTCTTTCAGGCGTTTTATATATAGAGGGCTACATTCTAGCTTTATGCCTCTCCAGACGATGGTTATTGTATTCCTAGGTTAGTTACAGTTCCCATTGGTGTTTTATAATTTAAAGATTGAATTATAAGGCTAAACATTATGAATACACATAACATTAGATGTGGAAAGGGGAAACACAGTTAATATATATATATATTCAGAAACAAAGGAAGAAAATATGTATAGATACTTCTACCCTGAGTCTAGAGCTGGTCATGTGGTTGTATTAGGTATTTATGACTGCTTTTTTTCAATGTCAATTCCATGTTTCCCTCTCCTATACTAGTACCTCAGCCAGGTAGATTTCTTTACCTGGTAGAGTGACTCAGAACCTTAATTCCTGAAGGATAGCTATTTGTAGTCCTTCCTGCACTGGGTTCCTGGAGTGTCCCATTAACTTTCAGTGACTGGACTTAAACTTTCTGGATTCCATATATACTTCCCCTCTCTCTATTGTAGAGAAGCAACACCATTTCCTTAATATCTAGATCAATTACCCTAGAAATACAGAAACTTCATTCTTTGTCAATCAAGTGGCATGAATCACTGTGACTGGGTAGCAGTCTCAGCCTTTAGTTAAAAGGAAATTTGCTTCCTGGTGTAAGTATTCCTTTCTTGGGAACCAAGACACCCAAAACAGCAGAGCACAAATATGTTGGGATATGGAAAGCAAACACTTTGCAAGTAAGTTACTGGGGATAATAGTGAAAGGAATCACTGCCTCTTCCACCGTCTAATTTCTTGAAACCATGTGTTGTTTGTTTGTTCACAGCACATATTGTATTTTTAAGACAGCACATGTTCCAGATATTATGATGCATTACCCTCCCACCCCCTGCTTGAAGAATAAAATACTTATTCCCCCAGCTGTTGGGAGTACTATTTGCAGAGAATCCTTAGCCTTCAGCCCCTTTTTGAATTGCCTCAGTTGAAAAGGGCTGCCTCTCCCAAAGTCACATCCCCTTCCCAGGGCTTGCTGTGTTAACAACTGGTTAACAATGGGGTTATAAAGGCCCAGTCCTCTTGCCCAAACTCTGGACAATCTCATCTTCATCACTCTACACAGGGTTAGCCAAGGATTCAGTTGGGCCTGTATTACAGCTCACCTTCTGCCTTTGTTCAATTCTGCTTCCTTCCATGTCTTCTATAGGCATTGTTTCCAAGAATTCCTGCATGCTAATCTCTTTGTCAGAATTAGCCTCCTAAGGATCCCAGCTTGCAAGAGACTGTGGTTCACAGGTATGTAGCTGGCCATGCAATGAATCTTCCTGCGCTAGTCTGTTGTTCCATTAGGCCAACTATTTGGATTGTCAAGGTAAGACCAATGAATCCTATGGACGTGAGCTTACTTCCTTTCTCCTTTTGCTGAGGAACGTGTTGTCTTGTCAGAAGCAACTGTATTTGGAATAACATGAGGGAAATAAGACATTCCTAAGTCTGTATTTGGTGTATTGGCAGAAGCATCATGGGCAGGGAAAGTATAGTCATAAGGACATATAGTAAGGACAAATCACTGCCCCTTCCGTGATGGGAGACATCTACTGTAAACAGCCTGCTACCAAGGGGTAGTTGGTTTCCCTAGAGAAAAGAGCCACATTGGGAGCTCTGCATCTCAGGGGAAAGATATATAGTGCATTCCAATTAAACATACATTGTTCAAAATATGTCCAGAATGCCTATTTGAATTATCTTCAGAGCTCTTAGAGACATATATCCTTTCTTTAGTCTCAAATCATGTTACCTCTGGGTAATATGGATATACTATGTGTAGATAGTACCTGCACATATAGATGTTATATATAGTACTTTCTAGACCTCGGATGTACATGTTCCTCTAGGTTTTTGATTATTTTGTCACTCAGCTTCAGCAATCTTCAGTGATTACCAAACACTTCTGGACGTTCCCTAATTTTGATTGCTCTCCACGTGATCGGAGTGATATAAAAAAAACATTCACTGCTAAAAACAAGGAAATTTTATTTGAATATTAGGTTTGTGAGTTTTCCTTTCTTCTACTTTACTGAATTTTCAAAATTTCTATTATGTGTATCTCTTTTAAGTGGGAGAAAGATTGATTCCCTCCCAACACCAAACAAAAGAAAGCTGTTTTTGTTTTTTCTCTGTATAGGGGTATGTTATGTTCTAAAACATTTAAATGATACTTTAGAAAGATAGTTTTCCTTTTGCTTTTTTTCCAACCCATGCTCCTAGTGGCATTTTACCATCTGTGTGTGCAGGTGTGGTTGAGAACAGCATGGGAACAATGGTTCTTTCCACACTCTGTAGTAGGGACATTTGAATATTTTTGAAAGTTTTTATTGTGTTGCTGGCTATTCCTATCAGTAAATAGGAGGTAAAATGATTTCATTGTATTTATTAATTACCTAGGCAGTGATTTAAGAATATATTCATACCTTTTTCATTCTTTCCATAAAAAGATACATAATTATCATCTTGCCTGAGCAGAAGTCAATTATCTTGTTACTTTGTTACCTCATTTATTGAAACTAATATTCATTTCCTTTATAATTTAATAAATAATAAAAAGGACTATGTGCTGGATCTACTCTACTTACCCCTTCAGGGGTGTGTAATTTCAACATGACTTCTCTCCTTTTTCCCACAATTGTTTTGGATTAGTCATTAATGAATGCTTATCAGGATGCATTCCTAGGGAAGTGGCAGGTTGAATTTTTAGTAAATTTCACTCAAATGTGACTAATGCCTGAGTTAAATGAATTTGCTGCACTCTTAAGTTTGCAGCATGGGAGAAGTATCCATTGCTTGTGACTTAAGGCTGAATAGGCTAAAGCCCCCTGAAAAATATCACTGGATTCTGAATAATTCCACCAATAAATCAAGGCTGAAGATTGCTTGATCTTTTAGAGTGGTTTTAATAACATAGGTAGTTCATTAAGTACATCCTATCTTTTTTTTTTAAAAAAACCTAGTAGTTTAACATTTACTGACATCAAATAATTCAGGAGGTATGTGGAGATTTCTTCCAGCTTCCAAATGCCATGATTTAGGAAATTTTGATTGCCAACACAATCTTCCTACAGAATTAAAGATTACCTGTGGTTGCAGAAGATAGAATTCTTTTTTATCCTATTCACTGCAGGGTACTTGATCTCTTTGATTATTCTGTGTGGGATGTAGCTACCCACTGTATTTTTAAAAGATGCAATTGGCTAAACCCCTACAGTAGCAATTTTATTTTCCATTTGAAGATACTGAAGCTTTTGGAACTTGATAAGCTTTTGTAACTAAAAAATTAAATGATTCCTCCGGCCTGAGATTTCTCTTATAAAAAGTGGAATTTCATCAATTCCTCCTTGTTCTGTTGAGCTGAATTGGCACAAGACACCTGAATCCCATCATCCAGCTGAAGCAAGCATTTTTGTCCTTGCCTAGGGTAATGGGGTTGACAAACACTTGTTTTGTTTCCAGAAAGCAGGAGAACTGCTTTGGTGAACTGATGCATAGGAACATACAATGAAGTGCAATATTTCTTTAGATGGAAAGGATTGGTGCCCAGTTCTAAAAGAGATTCATATCTATTACTAATCTACATTCTTCATAAGGCCTTTAATCAAACTATATATACCAGGTCTACAGCAGAAATTCTAAGCAGTTTGCTTTTGAATGGATAAAAAAGCTTTTAAATGCTGGATCAAGTAAGAATTAGACTCAAGATAGGCTGTTCCAGATTTTTACCCAAATAGAGTTCCTGGCATCAGCTTCACTGACTTAAACTGGGCTTCTGTTGTTGAAAATGAAAAGCTAGTCATAAGACATGAAAATTTTGGATATATCAACTCTCTGTTGCCCTGCTGTAGCAACCTGGGAGTCTGAAGAAATCATGTTGAAGGAGAAAAAATGTAATTAGTTTCTGTGGCCTCATGAGCCCGTTAAGTTAGCAAAATTTTGCTTTTCTGAAATAATCCTTCCTATGAGGCAGGCTTTTAGAAATTCTCACTCTAGCAAATTCCAGCAGAATGCTATTCTTGTGAAAAATTATATCACTGCTTTCCTTTGTCCTCTTTTTAAAGGAAAGATTTTCTTCAGTTGGCTAGCAGACATAGGAATTTTAGTTAGCGTCTGTTTTCATGGTGTCTTTAAAATTTTTAAAGAATATCTTTTATCACAAGGTTATGAATGGTGGGAAGGCATTTAAACTGAGTGATTCACTGACAATGTGCTAATAAATGTTGGTATTCAAAAAATGTAAAATAATAAAGAGGCTTATTTTGGGACATTCCCATGTGAAAGGGTGTGTGTTGCATAGTGTGTGCTAATTATAGTCGTCAATCCAACCAGACAACCACAGAGTAGCAGACATTGTTTCTTAGTAGGAAATCACAGATTTTTGACTGTGACTATTTCTCCCAAATATGAGCCACTGCAGTGATGCAGGAGTGGGGGCTTGAGAGGTCTCCTTGAGGAGCATGCAAAGTCATAAAGAAACCCAAGAGCTATTAACCTTCAAAATGGCTTAAAAAATGCTATGTAATTCAACCTTGCTTCCTGTTGTTAGATGTTGTACAAAGAAAACCTTAACATTTGCATGAGTAAATGAAAAAAATTAGGAAAGATACAGAGGAAAAAAATGAGAAGTGTGTACAAAGGTTTTCAAATGAAATGTCAAAAAAAAAATGAATGAAGCAGCTGGCAGAAGAACCCATATCCACAGAAAAGCCTTGAGTTCACTTTTTCAGCACAGAAAATTTTTGTTCTTGCACTCTATAGGCTGACAAGTGGAAAGCCACCTAGAAAGGCATGAGGGCACCGTTGGCCACATCACCCTGACTGATTCACAACTGCAGAAATCTTAGCAGGTTTCACAAGGGCAGCCAAAAACCAATCTGAATATTATGCAAAGATTTCACAAGGCTGTACTGAGGAAATAAAAACAATTGAATAAATGGAATTGAAGATTACTTCCAAAGTCATTTACAATGTCACATATGCAAACAGAGTAAAGATACAAGAAAAGAAATATTACCTGGCAAATTAGATAATTTTTTATACATACACAAACACACATGCACACACACGTGTGTGTGTGTGTGTGTATTTTTTAAACCCATATTCCTTTTAATAATTTCATTATGGTTTCACTTCTAGTGATTATTGTATTAATTTAAATTTGGAAATAGAATTAGACAAACCTGGACCTGGGTAAGAATGAAGGTTAGTGAGGATCTTTGCTCTCTAGGGTCCTTTTCTAGTCACTTACCTGGTAACCACCTTGGCTCTTGGTCTTAAGCACCCAGGGCCCTCATAGTGTCCACGTCAGCTCCAGGTCTCACTTAACAGGGCTTATGTGTCTCTCCACCCTCCTTATTTTCAAGTCTGTCTGTTTCTCTTTCACTCACTCACTCATTCATTCAAATCTTTCATGCACAAAATGAATGTGTATCTCTATGTAGCCTGCCTTCTGTTTCCCTCAGGAGTAAATGTGCTGGCATTTCCCCCTCCTTTCTTGTTGCTTCATGGCAGTTGGATGATCTGATATACGAATTCACCAGAAGGCATTATTGCATGTTGATGGATTATATTTTGCACACTCCAGAGAATGCTTGAAAATATGGCCTTATTATCTAATGCCAGGGGGTTAATCCCTGCTTCAGTAAAGGAGGAGGGAGGTGGTTTTGAGCAGGGAAACACACAATAATTACCTTAAATCACCTGTGTGTGACAGGCAATCCTATTCAAATGTGGAAAAGTGTTAAGATTGAGCTAGAGAAGATTCTCATGGGAATATAGGTCTTAGAACTTTCTGATATTTTTTCTTTCTGTTTGATATGGAAAAGGTGTTTCCTAAGGTTCTGTTATAGTTATGGAATATGCCTGGGTCCTAGTCACTGTAAAACATGGCTACAGTTTTAACCATTTTTTTCAGCCCAAAAGTTTCAGAAAATTTGAGTAAAGATCTCTGAGGAAAAATTATATGGAAAAAACAGTCATGTAGGATATGATAAATAGGATAGCACAGTGAGTGGAATGTCAGACATTGAGAAATCGGAATGTGGCTCTGGCTCACATATCACAAATGTAGTCTATCCCTTAACCTTTTGGAGTAAGATTCCTCAGTTGTATAATGAGGTGGTTATAGATGCATCTCTGTTGGCTCTTTGATGACTTCTTATGCTTTTTCCAGCTACTGCCAACCTCATAGGTTTTGATGATGCTTTCCTATTAGCATTTCAGTACCGTAACTGCTGAGATTATTCTGGATCACAGGAACCCTTGTTTTCTGAGACACATCCTTTACTAGGAATCTTGTGGTTGATATCCTGCCAGAATTTCTGGAATTTAAAATCCTCCAAGGTATTTAATGAATATGTAGTATTTTGTTTCTTCTAGGAAAAAAACCCTCTTGCCTTGAATGTACATAAACAAGGGAACCTACATTGCTGTTTGCCTGAGGAGTGATTATTCTGTAGAAGGCGATATTGAGGCTTTCAGGAGTTATGGCCCTTCTTAGCTGAAAGCCTTGTCTCTTGCCTCTGAGACAGTCCTGGGTGGGCCAAGTGGGCATTTCTTTGGGGTTTCGCTTTATTTGGGCACAGCTTCTGATATCTCGGGTTTGTCATCTCCTCACATGGTCCCACTCTTTCAGGTCCTTCCTCCATTTCCTGTGAGTCTCTCCGCTCTTAAAACCCTCTGTCATTCCCTGTGACTTTCCCAGAGGGTAATTTGTAGCAGGCTCTCAGCCACATCGTCTAAGATAAGCCATTTTTTTCTCATAGTTCTTACGGTCTATGGATCTTCCAAGTAACTGCTCTTTTAAGGACATGGTTCAGAGTCCTCTAGATTAGCTTTGGGGAAGCACGTCTGTATAAATACTCACTGTTGTAATCTTAACTGCCCCCTCAGCCACTTTCTGTTTTTCTTTGAGGCAGAGAAATGGTCTGATAATTTCTCCTTTGGCTCAGAGTGTATTCTCAGATACCCAAAGGACTCCGGGAATCTATGATTATCTGTCTTTGTGGTGGATAATTCAGGAATCTAGGGAGCTTAGCAAAACTCTCCAGTTTATATTTACTTCCTTGGGCAAAGCAACATATAATGAACAAGTCTCAGAAACAGCTCTGGGCTTACCATAGTTCCCTGAGGTAATTATGCAAAGCAAACTCTAATAAAGATCATGGGCTATACACATAAAAGCAGCTTAAATTCATGCTTCATTTAAACTCATTGTGATGAGTGGGTATTTGGCTATTTGTTGCCTTTTCCCCATGGACTAAAAGATTAGTGTTCATTTCAGGGTAGCATAATTTGTTCTTCAAAGGGAAGACAGATCATGAAGAAAATCACATCATGAGGGATGACAGGTGACTCGGTCCTTGGACTTTTTGTGTGTATGTGTGTGTAGTTTTCATTGTCTAATCCTTCAATGTGAGATGGGAGGGATTCTAACTAGGAACACCTCTATGGAAGGGAGCATATATCCTAGGGATTGTTGTCTCCTTCATCTCTGGTTCATGGCTAGGAGCTTTCTGAGAATATCAGGCCATTACCTAAAAAGAAGAATAATTCAAACTTATAGCACTGATGAAAAGATTAGGACATTGTCTTAGTCCTTTGGGGTTGCAAAAGCAAAATACCATAGACTGGGTGGCTTATAACGACAGAACTTTATTTCTCACAGTTCTGGAGGCTAGGAAGCCCAAGAGCCAGACATGGGAACATTTTTTGTCTGGCGAGGACCCACTTCTGGATCATAGATGGAGGTCTTTCTGCTGCAACCACACATGGTGGAAGGGGCAAGGGATCTCTTTGGGGTCTTTTTTTATAAGGACCCTCATCCCGTTTATAAAGGCTCTGCTCTCATGACCTCATCACCTCCCAAAGGCCCCACCTCTAATAGCATCACCTTGCAGGTTAGGATTTCAACATACAGATTTTCAGAGACACACACATTCAGTTAATTGCAGGCATAATACAATTTGAAATAGTCTTGGTGATTTTGTGTGCAGATTCACTGCATTGTTAAAGGACTTCAAATTCTTGTCTTTGAAGGCCCTTTAATGTCAGGCATTATCTTCCCTAATTCCACCCATTTTCAGGCCCTAATGTCTGTGAGGTGCATAGAAGCTTTCTCTGCCAGCAGGTTAGAGTCTGGAACCCTGCCACATATGCGTGGGGGTGTGGAATAGATTCAGCTTCTGACATGCCACCGAACAGCCCTGAGTCATGACATCCGATTGGCACCCTCCACTTAACCTCTCCCAGGTGTCAGGCAATATCAGTTAAGACTTGGTTTCTTTATTGTGCTTCAGAGATTTGGAACTCATTTCATTTCTGATAGCCAGACTCATGGGTTAAAAAAAATTGTAATATTGATGAAGACTCAGCTTTATTTAGCACATTCACTTAGCACTATGTGGAATACGCTTTTTCCAAGCATTTTACGTAGGTCATCTCATTTCATTCTCAAAACAATCCTATGAAATACTTTCATCCTCGCTTTACAGTTCAGAAAATGGAAGGTTTGAAAGGTTAGTTAACTTGCCTGAGTTTACATAGTAACAGAGACAGTATTTGAAGCCAGACTTCCTGAATCTAGAACATGCATTTTAACCAGTCCTCATTGTCTCATTACATCACAGGCTTCTTTTTATGAGGATTCATGGGAGAAAACCTTAAAATCAATTAAATCTTATTCTAGCATTTGTTTTGTTTACATCAGATAGAAACACTACTAATCTTTGGCAAATTTTTTTGTAACATTAAATTTCAGCTTTATACATTTTCTTTGTCCCAATTTTCTCAATAATTGATTTTCATTGTGTTGTCTATATTTCAGTGTATTGATTAGAGGCTTTGCACAGTACAAGTTCATATTTTGCTCACATAATCATTTAGTGCTGGTGTTTTTGGCTGGTGGGCTGCCTTCCTCATGCTGAGTCAGAGACCAAGCTTCCTTCACTGTGTGGCTCAGCCCTCCCTTAGGCACAGTCCTCTGTGTTCAGTGGCACATGGATAATAAGAGGGTGGTTAAGCAACATGGCTGGAAGTGATATGCCTCAGTCTGCTTGGCAAGAACCATTCACATGGCACCAGTCAAGGCAAGAGGGCTAAGGAATATGTCCTTAGTCATCTGCTTCATGGCACCAGCTCTGTGAATGGGTGAACCAGAACCTTTGGTGGACAACCAGACATCCTTACCATGTTTGGTAACATGTAGGTGTCCCTTTGTAGAAAGGTTGGTTATGGGTAGATGGTAATGTAAAGGTTCTGAAAATACTGTAGCAGCTGCAATCCAAGAACCAGTATGGCTGGGTGAGTCCTGGAAAGCTTTGTTCCTGTTGTGCCAAAGTCTCTGGAGCATTTGTACAGTTTATGTGACTGGTCTTCTGTCTTGATAGGTGATAAGTTCAACCTTTCAGATCATGCCAGACAATCTAACTCACTTGATGTTCCGTATTTGAGGTACCAAACGATCATCTCTGTCCTTATATCTGCGGGCGGGTTCCCCCTCCAAAGCTGTTGGAGCACTGAGAACCATCAAGCTGACATCCACCTGTTTGAGCACAGCCATGCCTGGAGACTTGATGCTAGGAATCTCCTGTATTGATTCCTAGGATGGGGTTTCCTTTGTTAACCCCTACATTCCAATTAATTCTGACTAGTTGGTTTTCTAAGGCTCTGACCCCAGTCTGCAACGGTGGGTTGACCTCCCTATCTCAGACTAATTAGTAGGTTGCTGTTTGCATTCAGGTTAGCAGATGGTCACCAGTAAGGTATACAACTTTATTTCCTATACTCGTCTTCCTCTCCTCTGACTGTTGTGATCTTGCCCCAGTCTCAGTGAGTGTCCAGTCCCAAAGCGAATGTATATAAGCTTGACTTAGTCATTTTTGTTTCATGTGTTTCTTTCCCCTATTATTAATACCTTGTCAGATTCCCTGTACCCCCAGCTGATGATGAACCTGTCATCTCACTAACTCTGGGGTTACTACATTCCTTGAGAATGTTCATATTCACCAGCCTTTGGCTCCCATCTTACTCAGATCCAGGCAGATGGTGATAGATCAGAAGAGACACACACATCTGAAATCAGGTCACCTAATTCAGGGAGGTGGCTTAGGCTCATCTGAGGAATGTGGCTTAGATTTCACCTTCCTATAACAGTTCAGTGTTACCAACATAATCACAGAGAATAGATGACCCAAGTTAACTTAAACTTTTCTCATACCTAAACTCCCCCTGTTAGGTGGCATTTATCCCTGGCATGTTTGGCTGGACATGTGATTATATTTGTCCTGCCTTGCAAATAAGGAGACAAAAATGAATGAGAGAACCTAAATCATTTCATAAAAATTTCTTGGCGGCAGAATGTTTGAGCCAAAAAACACACACAAAATATCACACTTTAATTAAAGAACATAAAGGAAATATAAAGAAACATAAAGTAAGTCCACTAAAGAGGACTCTTCCCTTTGGATTCTCACCCTGCAGTGTAGGGCACAGCTTGGGAAAGATTTATGCCTCTGGGTAGGGGACAGATAGGTAGAGGCCACTCCTTTGTACTGATTATGCTTCATTTGTTACTTTTTTGTCCTTTCCACATGCAAAACCATGTCACAAAAGGCAATGGTCATGACTCAGGTAGGCGTTTATTCTAGGGTTCAGTGCATTATATACTTGGTCTGAGAACTAATTTCTTTATCATCTGGACTTGAGTTGGTTTAATAATTAAAAATAATGGTAACAATGAAGACACCAGTAGACTCGCATTGGGTCTTGCCACCTGTTTGGGAACCTTTAGTATCCTTCCACACTAAAGAAGAAGCCGCCTGGCTGAGAAATTCATAAAACCCTGAGCACCTCCTGTCAGTTTTAACTGGGTCACCAAGCAGACTGAATGCTGCCTTTCTGGTGATTTATTTACCCGATACAGTGGTTTTTAATGTTTGGAATTTGTGTGCTGCTAGCCAGGATCATGTTCTCCATTTCACCCCAGACTTCATCATTCCACAGGGCCCCCCCACACTTTCCTAGGACATGGGTGCATTATATTTTGTAATCTTTCATTAAAGAGGTTTGAGTAAAATGTTTCTTTGAACACTATGCTTTATAATGCCTTCAGATGTCATTTAAAGAGGGGAGGAGATAATGGAATTAATACATGTATTGGATAACTACTTTCTGCTAGGTACTTTATTTGTATGTTATTTTAGTTAATACCAACAAAAATTTTTGAGTAGGGCAGTTCCTTCCATTTTACAAAGGAGTAGACTAATATTTTATACATAGCCCCTGTCTACCTAGCAGGACAGTTTATAGAGCACAGGCTCTGAATCCGATTTCTACAACTTCACTTGCTTTGACCTTTGACCCCCAAGGCTTACATGAACTACAGGCAGTAGTATGCCTATGTCAGATGAAATCCAGCAATAAACACTAGTCATGGAAGAAATTAATTTTGCAACTAGGGCACATGACTGTGTGCCTTTCCTTCTTTCCTTGAACAAAACACCCATGGATATCAAGGACACTTGTATTGATAAAAAAAAAACTCGAGGTAATCTGCTAGTTCTTGATTACTAGCTATATATATATATATATATATATATTTATTATGATCATGTTTATGCTGTGCATAGGAATGTATGCTGTTTCACAGTTGAAAATAACTGACAGAAGCACTAGAAACATGGATATTTACCTGTTATATACTACCAATACTACTCTTTCCATCTTGCAGAAAAAAGGGGTGTACACACACACACACACACACACACACACACATACACACACATTTTATACCTGACATATATTCCATCTATCTCTTCTACTTTCTAAGATGCTATGGAAGTAGTAATACTACACAGTAGAACTGCTGTCACTGTAAGATGTATGAAAGCAGCAAGAAGAATTGGTCTTGTTATTGAGTGAAATAAAGTAGAATGACCCTGTGATCCAAATCTGATTGTCTTAATAACTTCATTGCATATGCACAGTGTCGTAGGGTCATCCTGAGATGATCATTTGCCTTAAGAATGTTGTTATTTTTTAAAGACATGACTCCAGTATTATCAGGATGTCAGAGCAGCAGCCCTGGCAACTGCATTTGACTGGCAGGGAACCCATCTGTAAGCCAGTGATATGGGGAACTGGCATCTGTGGAATGTGATTTTATTTTACTGAGAATAAAGAAGCTGTATCCTTGGAAATGATGAGTGCTGTGTTAGGGGATTGTGGCTGTTGTGCCTTTTCTCTTAATCAGTTTCTACCAGAACTAAGAAAGGACCTACCTATTCCCTATAATTCAAATGTAGAGAATTGGGGTAGGGCCTGACAAAAGCATTCAAAACAGGATTCTTAACCTTTTTGATACCATAGATTACTTTGCAGGCAGTTGAAGCTTGTGGATGTTTTCAGTACATTTTAAGTGCATAAAATGAAACATTTAGTTTATAAAGGAAACCAATTTTGTTGAAATAAGGTATAAGAATATATCAAAAATAAATAGGTCATGAAGAATTATATGTACTCCTTGATTAATGAAATTATATATGCTCCAGTGATTACTAAAATTATAAACAGTTTTTTCAGATTTGTAAGAACAACATATGGAAATATAAGTGATTTCTATTAGTGGCAAATTCATAGACGATGCTAATGTTACTGTGATTTGTTACCTAAGTTCGTGACTGAGGGGAATTATAAATTTCAGTTAGGTTATGAAAAATCTAATTATTTTTCTTACACATTCATAAACCCCTGCTTTGGATTTGTTTGGGGAATCCGTGGAATCCAGGTTAAGGAAATCTGCTTCAGAGTGGTTAATGGTTAAGGAGGTGGTAAAGGGATGGGACTGTTGCAGTTAAGTTCATCTGGAGGATTTTTGAAGGTTAAAAGAGCTGTGTACTTGTGTACATTGGCAGCATTTACAAAATATGGGCAGAGGCTTCACTGTTCTTCATGACCTTTAGAGGCATCTTTTAGGACCTAGTATTGATTGTTGCAGAAAAATATCTACTTTTAATTGAGCAATTCTGTTAGTTTCAATTCACTTCAGTCTCTCAAGAAGGCTGAACTCAAGAAAAAGAAATTTTGATAATTTTTATTAAATACCATATCTGACACTATTCTACTTAAAAGTGATTTTGCTATTTAAAGACCAATTTATATGCCCATTTATCTGCATACATACACAGAGAATTATCTAGAATAATGTTCGTCAATAGCTGGTAATGATTATTGCCAAGTGGAGATTTGGACATTTATTTTTGTTTCTAGAGCGAGTGAATTCTGTGCATTATTAAAACACTTGGTGTTGAAGAGACATTAGCTTTAGAATGAAAAGGAGGAATGAAAGTACATTCATGGACAGAAGAAAAGCAGTAATGGAGGGGAGAGGTATTAGAATTACAAGTAAAGAAAGGACAAGTGGTGGAATAAATGTTGACAGCACACACAGCAATGTTATCAAGAGAGAGCTGCTAGAGGAGGGAAAACAATGATTTCTTGAGATGAAATCTTAGGCAGTAGACTCAGGACACACAAAAGCCCCGGGCCCTGGGCCCCATGCTTGAGGGTCCTGTTTGGCTTTCTTCAGGCCACACCCCTTCCTACAGGGCCATGAGTTCACTAGGTCAATGGTACATCCCACCCAAGACTGGCTAGTGGACCATGCTCCATTTTCCCAGGACCTTGAAAGGCTCTGAGCTGAGCCATCATAAGGTGGGTCCCATCGCTGATATGTACATTCTTAGGCCTGAGAGATGGCCAAGGGATTTTGCTTTGGGGGTATGTGGATGAACATACAGGTTGGATGTTCAGAAGTGCACACCTAAAACTACCTGAAGTTCAGGATTGAGCTGGGAATGGAGAGCAGAACAGGGCAGCACGCCAAGACCTAAGGCTGGGAGCTTGGGGGCTCTGCGCTATTCTCCTGCTGCCAGATCCCATTTTAAAGCTTGGAGGAGTCCTTATCTTCTAAATTTCAACTTGGTCTGTCAAATCATCATGAATGTATAATTGTCAAGGTAGGTGGATAGAACATACTTATTTTAATAGTTTGTTAGATGGATTGGTACATTTTATTTTATTTTTTATAATGTAGTGATTCTATTGTGTCATTATGTCATTACTAAATGCTTACCACCATAAGTGTAGTTAACATCCATCACCACAATATTATTATATTACAATATTATTCACTATATTCCCCATGCAGTGATACTTTTGTAATACTTAAAAGGTGGAAAGTGCATCTCCAATCTAGGCCAAGTGTGGAAGACAAATCTCTGAAGAGAGAATGTGAAGAATTCATGTTGGATTATCTCAATGTGCTCAGTTCTAGAATCAAGCTCTTCTGGGGATGGTGAGTGGGGTGGGATGCAGGATTACAGAGAACAGGGGCTAAGAGGAATTCACTATGAAATAACAAGTAGTCAAGGATAGGAAGACCAGTCAGGGCAAAAATGTGAGACAATATGTACTTCCTTGTGACCTTCTCTGGCAATATTCAGGATCTCAGAAGAGGTGCAATGCAGTTCCTCTGAGTCATTCATTTACCTCTCCACCAGAATGTGTTTACAGAGAGCCTGCAGAATGACACACACTGTTCTGTACCCGGGGATAGATATCAAAACATATCATATGTACTCAGTAAATAATCATTCTATGTGAAAATTATCTTCTGCTAGCAGTGTCATAACTGATGAAATACTGTTCAACAGTACAGAGATAAAGTCACCATTTATTGTCTCCAAAAAAAAGCATTTTATTCATAAGCTATCTTTCAGCATCTTGTTTTCCACAGTTTTCCTTTCTTCTTATTCTGGATTGGCAGAGAAGCAAGTTAAAGAAAATACTCCTACACATTTTCCACTGTTGGCTGAATGACTAACATTCAACTCAAAAGCTGGCTAAGTGCTTGGGTGCACTGCACTACTTTTTTACTTATAAAAAGGTACATTATAACTGGTCTGTTTTCCCTTTTTCATTAGTTACTCACATTCCAAGTACAAGTACGAGAGAAGTCAGAGGCCACAGAACTCCCTGATGGAATTTCTGCTGCGCTCTGACTGGGGCGGCTTGTCTTCACTTGGGTCATTGTCATGATGATGATGGTGGTGTTGACTAGTGTTGATGTAGTTCACTGATGTCTTAGAAGGCTTTTTAAAAACAGAATGTGTTATCAAATCCAGTGAAACCAGAGTGACATGAAAGGTTTAAAATTTTTTTTTATTAATATTAAATTTTAACATGTTCTAGAAAGACACTGGGATTTGACACTAGTTATGTGATCTCAGTGTCTCAATTTCCTCATTTGTGAAATGAGGGTAAAAATATTTATGCCAGAGTGTTTATGAATGTTAAAATAATTGATGTATGTAAAAAAGCTAGTATGTTGCTCTGCTGATATTGCTTGATAAGTGATATTAAGATTACAATAGATTGTTACAATGAATACTGCTATTATTGAACCAACATATTTTATTGAACATTTTCTATGGACAGCTACTGTGGTATATCTGACACTGTAACAGTCGACAAAGGGACTCACCTCTTTGAGCCTAAGTGTTACAATTACACTTAACAATCCTATTGTTATTGTTTTAGCATGCTGCTGTGCTGTATTCTAGTTTTTCTGTTTTTTTAATTCTCTGCCCCTAATATAAACATAGAAAGATATATATCAGAATGCCTCTCATATAATAGATCTATAATTACTGTTTTTCAAATGAACAAATTGTAGCCATGGAATGTATGAATTTTAAAAACAGAGAGTATCATAGCTCCTTAAATTAGGGAGGACAGAAGTATTAATATAGGCCTCAGTGAATGCTTCAATGGCAATTGCTTGCAGAGTACTGACCTGAAGGCTGTAGTAGGAAATAATAGGGTGAGAAATGCTGGTTGGTGGAAAAGAAGCAGATCTCCTGGAGTTTTACTTATTTTTGAGCTTAAGGGTGGCAATTCTGGGCCATTAAATGAAGTTTTATTTTCCCAGCTTTATTGAGGTATAATTGACATATAGCATTGTATAAGTTTAAGGGCTACATTCTGTTGATTTGATACACTTAAATATTGCAAAATGATTACCACCATAGTGTTAGTTAATACCTCCAATACTTCACGTGATTATTGTTTTCTCTTTTGTAGTGCGATCATTTAAGATTTGCTCTCTTAACAACTTTCAAGCATATACTACTTTATTGCTGACTATAATTACAAAGTTGTGCATTAGATTTCCAGAACTTTCTTATCTTATAAATGAATGTTTATACCCTTTGACCAACATCTCATTTCCCCCACAATCCTGAGTCTCAGTAACCACCATTCTTTTCTCTGTTTCTATGAGTTTGGCTTCTTTAGATTCCACATGTAAGTGAGATCATACAGTATTTGTCTTTCTTTGTCTGACTCATTTTACTTAGCACAATGTCTTCAAGGTCCATTTATGTTGTCAGAAATGACAGGATTTCCTTCTTTCTCATGGCTGGATAATATTCCGCTGTGTGTGTGTGTGTGTGTGTGTGTGTGCATGTGTGTGTACATGTGTGTGTACATCACATCTTTATCCATTCATTTGTTGACAGACATTTAAGTTGTTTCCTTATCTTTGCTTCTGTGAATAATGCTGCAATGAATATGAGAGTTACTATTTTCATTTCCTTTGAATATATACCCAGAAGTGGGATTGCGAGACCATATGGTAGTCTATTTTTGATTTTTGAGGAAACTCAGTACTGTTTTCCATAGTGGTGAACCAGTTTAAATGCCTATCAACAGTGCATAAGGGATCCCTTTTAACCACATCCTTGCCAACATTTATTCTTTCTTTTCTTTTTGATGATAGCTGTTCTAACAGGTGTGAGATTATATCTCATAGTTTTGATTTGCATTCCCCTGATGATTAGCATCTTTCTGTGTACCTGTTGAACATTTGTCTTATCTTCTTTGGAAAAATGTCTATTCAGGTCCTCTGCTTTTCTTCACTGAACTATCTCTGTGTTGTTTTTAAAAAACCAGTGGCCCTTATATGTGTGGGACTATTTCTAGACTCTGTTAGTCTGTATGTCTATTTGTAGGTCTATACCATGTTATTATAATAAGTCTTCAAATCAGGACATATTAGCCCTCCAATTTTGTTCTGCTTTTTACAAAGTTATTTAGGGCATTTTAGGTCCTTTGCATTTTCATATGAATTTCAGAGTCAATTAAAAATTTATTAAAAATAAAAACAAAACCCTGTTGGTATCCCTATTTATTTAGGTCTTCTTTAATTTCTCTCATCAATGTTTTATAGTTTTCAGTGTGCCATTCTGGAATCTCTTTTGCTAGATTTATCCATAAATACTTCATAATTCCCATGCTATATTAAGAGGTTTTGTTTTGTTTTTTAAATTTCAATTTCTGAGTGTTCTTTGCTGGTGTATAATAATACAATTAATTTTTTATTGAAGTATCATTGAAATACAACATTGTATATTTGGTTGCAAGTATACAACATAGTGTTTCAACAGTTACCCACATTATTAAATCCTTACTCCAACTAGTGCAGTTAGGTTATTATCTGTCAACATAGAAAGATGTTACAGAATTATTGACTATATTCTCCATTTTGTACTACCATCCCTGTGACCAACTTATAATATGGTTGAGAGTTTTTGTGTCTCATTAGCCCCCTCAGCGTCCATACCCATCAATCCCAACCCCTCATGGATGGTAACTACAAGTCACTTCTCAGTGTCTATGAATCTACTGCTATTTTGTTCATTTGGTTTTGCTTTGTTTTTAGATTCCTTAAGTAAGTGAAATGATATGGTATTGGCCTTTCTCCACCTGGATTATTTCACTTAGCATAATACCCTCTATGTCTATCTATGTTGTCACAATGGGCAGGATTTCTCTCTTTTTTATGGCTGACTAATATTTCACTGTAGGTATAGACCACATCTTCTTATCTGTAAATCTATTGATGGACATTTTGGTTGCTTCCTTATCTTGGCTATTGTAAATAATGTGGCAATAAACATAGGGGTGCATATATTTTTTTCAAATCAATAATTTTGTTTTCCTTGGGTAAATTTCTAGAAGTGGAATTACTGGGTTGAATGGTATTTCTACTTTTTTGAAGACTTTCCATACCGTTTTCCACAGTGGCTACACAAATTGATATTCCCACCAACAGTGTAGGAGGGTTTCCCATTTCTCCACATCCTTGCCAATACTTGTTATTTTTTATCTTTTGGATATTGGCCATTTGAACTGGTAAGAGTTCATTTCTCATTGTGGTTTTGATTTGCATTTCCCTGATGATTATCAATGTGGATCATCCTTTCATGGGCTTGTTGGCCATTTGTATCTTCAGAGAAATGTCTATTCAGGTCCTCTGCCCATTTTTCTATTTCTTTTTTTCTATTTGAATAGATTTTTTAAATTAAGGTATCATTGATATACAATCTTATGAAGGTTTCACATAAAAAACATTGTGGTTACCAGATTCTCCCCATTCTCAATCCCCACCACATACCCCATTACAGTCACTGTCCATCAGTGTAGTAAGATGCTATAGAGTCCCTACTTGTCTTCTCTGTGCTACACTGCCTTCCCTCTGTCCCCCCCTACATTATGTGTGCTGATCATAGTACCCCCTAACCCCTTCTTTGTCCTTTCCCACCCACCCTCCCCAGTCCCTTTCCCTTTGATAACCGCTAGTCCATTCTTTGGTTCTGTGATCCTGCTGCTGTTTTGTTCCTTCAGTTTTTGCTTTGTTGTTATAGTCCACAGATGAGTGAAATCATTTGGTACTTGTCTTTCTCTGCCTGGCTTATTTCACTGAGTATTATATCTTCCAGCTCCATCCATGTTGTTGCAAATGGTAGAATATGTTTTCTTCTTATGGCTGAAAAATACTCCATTGTGTATATGTACAACATCTTCTTTATCCATTTATCTACTGATAGACACTTAGGTTGCTTCCATTTCTTGGCTGTTGTAAATAGTGCTGTGATAAACATAGGGGTGCATATGTCTTTTTGAATATGCCTCTGCTCCTTTTTCAATTGGGTTATTTTTTTTTGTTTTGGTGTTGAGGTGCATGAGTTCTTTATATATTTTAGATGTTAACCCCTTATTGGATAAATTGTTTACAAATATATTCTCCTATACTATAGATTGCCTTTTTGTTCTGCTGATAGTGTCTTTTGCTGTACAGAAGCTTTTTAGTTTGATGTAGTCCTGCTTGTTCATTTAAAATTTTGTTTCCCCTTGCCTGGGGAGATGGGTCCAGAAAAAAAGTGCTCATACTTATGTTCAAGATATTTTTGCCTATGTTTGCTTCTAAGATATTTGTAGTTTCATGTCTTATATTTAGAACTTTAATCCACTTGGGGTTTACTTTTGTGTATGGAATTAGACAGTAATCCAGTTTCATTCTCTTGCATGTAGCTTTCCAGTTTTCCTACCACCAGTTATTGAAGAGACTGTCTTTCCCTTATTGTATATTCATAGATAATTTCCTAAATATATAATAGTCTATAGTAAAATGTTGGTTGCTTTGTTTTGAACACAGCCTAAAAATGATTCTTTTTATTATTCTTCCTCCTCCACACTTTATGTATTAGATGTCATAATCTGTATTTTTTTGTGTCTCCCTTGGCTTATTTTGTGTATAGTTGATTTACTACTATTTTTTTTTAAATTCATACTTGCTTAGTAAGTAATTGGTCTACTACTTTTACTGTGGCTTATTTTCAACTGTTTAGGCTTAAGAACATTTCCCTCTGTAGAAGTCCCCTTAATATATCCCCTAATGCCAGTTTAGTGGTGGTGAATTCTTTTAACTTTCATTTATCTGGGAAACTTTCAATTTCTTCTTCAATTCTGAATGACAGCCTTGCTGATTAGAGCATTCTTGGTTGAAAGTTCTTCTTTTTCTGTACATTAAATATTTTATGCCACTTGCTTCTGGCCTCTAACGTTTCTGTTGAGAAATCTGCTGACAGTCTTCTGGGGCTTCCCTGTTAGGTAACTCACTGCCTGTCTCCTGCTGCTTCCAATACTCTTTATTCTTAATCTTTGCCATCTTAATTACTATATATCTTGATGTTGTCTTCCTGGAGTCCCTTTTGTTAGTTGTTTTCTGCACTTCCAAGACCTGGGTGTCTGTTTCCTTCCCCAGATTGGGAAGTTGTAGCAATTATTTCCTCTAAGAGACTTTTCACTCCTTTGTCTGTCTCTTCTACTTGTACATCTGTTATGCAAATATTGTTTTGTTTGCAATTGTCACACATCTCTCATAGCACCCTCTTGATTCTGTAAATCCTTTTTTCTCTGTTTCTCAGCTTGGTTGTCAAATTTCCATCTCACTGATTGTCCTCTCTACTTGTAGAAATCTACTACTCATTTCCTCTGCTGTATTTTTTAAATTTCTGTTACTGTATTCTTCATTTCTTATTGGTTCTTCTTCAAATTTTCTCTCTCTTTGTTGAAGTTCTCCCTGAGATAATCAATTCTTTTCTGCAGGTCACTGAGTATATTTATGACTTTTACTTTTAAATCTTTATCAAGAAGATTTATGATCTACATTTTATTTAGCCCTCTTTCTGGTGGCTTACCCTGTTCTTTTGTTTGGAACATATTCCTCTGCCTCCTCATTTTGTCTGGGTTTCTGTGTTTTTTTCCTTGGACTGGATAGATCCACTATGCATCCTGGTCTAGAGAGTAATGACTTTATGAAGAAGGCATCCTGTGATGCCCAGAAGCTCAAGACTCTCTGCTCGCCAGTGCCTGGCTCTCCTTTGTGGTGGAGCAATAGTTGCTTTTGGTTGGCTGTGGGTGGGGCTGCCTTTCTTCCTGTCTGCCAGCAGTGGCTGATCTCAGTCTGCTGCGGCTCACATTTTGCCTCAGTGGGCCCTTTGTGAGCTGAGTAGAGGTGCTTCTGTGAGGAATATGTGGGCAGGGCTGCCCTCTGTCTCCTGGGCAGTAATGGCAGGGCTGCTGAGTTGGGTGGTTTGTGGAGCTGGTGTGTAGGGGAGCATGAAGCAGGCTGGGCTGCCAGCAAGGGGGAAGGAGCATTTGGGGCTGTCTTTTGCTGGTGCCTCTATAGCCTGGGTGAGAGAGGTCTGGGAAAGCTGGGAAGGCCTCCACCTGGCAGGCAGCAAAGTCTGACCACAGCTGTGCTTAGCGGTTTGTCAAGAATGTGCACAGGGAAGTGCCTCAGGGCTGATTTGCCAGTGTGGGAAGTGGAGTCTTTGGGGCTGGCTCCTGCAAGCTCCTGGCCAGTTGGGGTGAGGGAGGGCTGGGGAAGAGTCATTAATCTGCACTTTCTCCTCCAGAGATAGCTCCCTCTGGCACACTTCCTGCTGCTGGTAAATCTTTCAAACTGCCACCTCTTGTTAGGTCTCATTGGGACTGTCATAACATGCCCATCCTACAGTAGTGACAGGAGTCTCACCTTCTGAGAGTGCTCCAACTCTTCCTGGTTTCCAGGTCCATTAATCACCAAAGCCCAATACAATGTGGACTCATGTTCCCACAGCAGATCTGCAGTACTAGTTGTGCAGGATTCCTGCATACTTATCCCCTCCCCACTCCATTCCTCTCCCTCATGCTTGTGTGCTGGGATGGCAAAGGGCTTGTGTTGCAATGGATTGCAGCTCTGCCTCTTTACCCTTCTCTGTGTGGTCTTCTCTTCATCACCAGGTGTAGGTGGTCTGTTCTGCAGTCTTCAGGTCATTTTCATGGTTAGTTGTATTTTCTATAGTTGCTTTCTTGGTGTGTATGTGGGAGGAGGTTTCTGCCTTGATTTCCTACTCTGCCATGTTTTCTCCTCCTACACTTACGTTTGTATGTTGATCTTGTATTCTGCACACTTTATAAACTCACTTAATAGTAATGATAACTTCTCTATGGATCACATAATAGTACCTACATTTTCTTCATATTAGTTTTTGAGAGCAGGTTATTGAAATCTCTGACTGTAGTTGTGGACTTGTCTCTTCTCATTGGAGTTATAGCATATATCTTGCAGCTATATTATTATGTACATAAGTGTTTAGAATTGTTATAGCCCTTAAAAATCTTTTGAAAGTGACCTTCTTTATCCCTGGCAATAGTTTTGCTTTGAAGTTTACTTTGATATTGATATAGTCACTCCAGTTTTTATTTTGTACTAGTGTTAGTATAGTGTAACCTTTTCTAGTCTTTACTGTTATGCCAGTTGTGGTTTTATAATAAAGTAATTTTCCTATAGAGAACACATAGTGGGGTATTGCTTTTTCATTCAGTCTGGAAACCTCTGCCTAGATCATTTAAATTTAATATAATCAATATGATTAGTTTATTAATTGCTATTTCTTTTCTGATACAATCTGTTCTTTGCTCCTTTTTCTTATTCTATGTTTGTTTTGATGAATACTTTGGAATGATTCTGTTTTATCTCCTTTGTTGACTTATTAGCTAAAAGTCATTGTGTTATTTTAGTGGTTGATTTAATTAAGATTTATAGAATACTGTTTAACCATATCATAGTCTACATTCAAGTAATATTATGCCACTTCTGATGTAGTGTAAGAACTTTATAGTATACTCCCCATTTCTCTCATCTTTGTCTTTATGCTCTAGTGTATTTTAAATATATGTTATAAAGTATAAATTAGATTATTTTGTTTAAACAGTCACTTGTCTTTTAAAGAGATTTAGATAATAATAAAAAGATCTTACATATTTACTCCTGTAATTACCATAGCTAGTTGTTTTCCTTTCTTTGTGTATACCAGTTGTTCTGTTTGAACAGGGGTTGATTTTCTCTATCAGCTGACACCTGGAGACATTTTTGATTGTCATACTTGAGGTGGTGGTGAAGCTACTGGGATCTAATGGGTTGGGGACATGGATACTGATAACATGTTGTAATAAACAGGACAGCTTTTCCTCGCCACTGCAATCCCAAACCAACAAAGAATCATCTTGTACAAGATCAATGGTGGTAATTAGTGAGAAATCCTAGTGTAGATCCATATTTCCATCTGGTGTTATGTTTCCTCAGGCTGAACATCCTTTTTTATAACATTTATTTCATTTCTGTTGGCAATGAATTATTTTAACTTTTGTATACCTTAAAAGTCTTTATTTTGCCTATATTTTTAAAAGATTGTTTTGTTGAGTATAGAATTCTAGTTTGATAGTTCTTTTCCTCTCACAGGTTTGAAGGTGTTGCTCCATTGTCTTCTTGCTTACATTGTTTCCAAAGTCAAATTTGCCATCATCCTTATTTCTTTATTTTCATATACAGAACTTGTTTCCCTCTTTCCCACAGCTCTTTTAAAGATTACTTGTTCTCTATCCCTATTCTTTGGCAGCTTGATTATGCAGATCTAGAATTCTCCCCGTGCAGGTCTCTCCTATCCACTACTTTGTCCTGCATACTCTTGCCACTTTGCTGGACCCCTAGCTCTGTCTCAGCAGTGATGTAACCTGGAAACTCTCTCAAGGCTGTAAGTTGGGGCAATCATAGGGCTCATTGGATTTAAATGTTATCTGTCAGAGACCACTCTCTTCATTGGCTGATGTCCAGTGTCTTGGAAACTGTTGTTTTAATGAGGATAAATCTACTTCTGTTATTCCATTTTGGCCAAAAGAGTAAGTATATCCATCTGTGACATTTTGTAGCCAGCTGGCAGATTTGAAAAGTTTCAGTTTTTTGGGGGGATGTTGTCTTCTCCTGAACAGAAGGACTTTGTTGAGGAGGGAAATTTCTGAAGTTCAGACATGAGTGATGTACTGAGTCCTGTTGAGGTCTGATAAATCTAGGAATTATAGAAAATCTTGGGACAAAAATTGGCATTTTTTTAAACTAAAAAAATGAATTATCAAGGATGAAAAGTAAATGGAAGTCCTTATTTGCATTTCATTGTATAACAAGTGTAGCTACAAATTATTCTGAAACATACGCCCTAGGATGTATATATCTATATTTCATTGTGTACTTCAAAATTGTCCTGCTAACTTATTCCAGCTATATTTCTCAAAGTATATTGGGAATTATTGTTTTGGATTTATTCTGTTTCAGAAAGGCAGGAAAATCTATCTCACTACTCTAAAGCTAATTGCTTCATTGGAAGTGAGTAGTTTCTTTAAAAATACTTAAAAATCTTGGTATTATAACCATATTTAGTTTTATTTATTTTTCCATAATTCTCTATATTATAGATCATACTTAAATATTCCATTTTAGTTACCTAATATCTGTAGAATACCTAGTTATTACAGGAGCTGAGGATTTTATATCTTTATAATGACAAATAACATAACCCCTGGCCCCTTTGTTTTTTGTTTTGCAAGTTAATTTGCACTATATATGCTGAGACCAACATCTGATTTTTCTAGAGTGATGAATTTTGCTTGTATCTCCAACATTATGGAAGCCTGCTTAAATTTATTTTTAACTTTAAAAATTTTTGCTGAAATTTGGGGGTGTAATAAATCTAGTGTATGTTTCCTTTCACTCATTAACAGACCTATACTAAACCCAGTTAATGAAAACATTGATTAAAGTTAGTTGTAATAACCAGTAACAACTTTACAAATTTGTAATACAATTATGCTTCCAGGAGCTATTGATATATGTAAGGTTGTTTGTCCCAATACTAAGTTGCTTAAGAGTTCTATGTTTTTATAGTTTTCTGCTTTTAAAAGCTTAGTCTTTTCTACTGGACAGCTTTCACTGTCAGTTTTTAACAAGCTTAACACATAATTATGGTACAAGTGTCTTTGAAAATACTTTAAAGAACACTTTTTGACATTGCTGAGTGTGCTGGAAGTTTTACTTTTGCAATTATGACTTTATTATATTTTGATTTTAACATATTAATAAAGATATTTACCCATATTTATTTAATTTTCCCTGAAAATTAAATATTATTTCAATTTTAACATTATTTCAAATGGTTGATATAAATACCATTTCTAGAGAAAAATAATCTTTTTCAATATTATGCATGAGAAAACTTAGTGTTTTCTATGCAAGCTTTTCTCTTTCAGTACTTCTTGCGGAGCCAGTGGAGGCAATTTCAGTAATTTTCTGTAATGCAGTTAAATTATATTGTTGCTTCAGTGTGACACTATATAGTAGAACACTAAAAAATCCAGCTATTTCTATTTCTTAGCCACTTTCTGTCCGGTTACAAATGAATTCTAAAGATTCACTGTTGGAAATTTTAAAGAATGATTAGTTGGTATTGCTAAAGGATATTTAGATGATTTCATTCTGTTTTTAAAAGAATCATCCTACTGTTGAATATTATCTTTAAGGAATGAAGTAAAAGTTGTTTTGCTGAAAATTTAGCTTAGCAGTAAATAACAATTTATTTTGAAGAAAAAATAAACTCTGTTTAAAGAGCCACCACTTGGCTTAAAAGAAAAAATGATGCTATCATTTCAGAACATTTTATGGAAAATCAGTATTCTTGGTGCTATTGTTGCAGAAACCACTGCTTTAGCAAATACCCACTGCTGAGATTGCTGACATCAGAGATGCTAATTGCAAGTCTGTTCATCATACTGAGGTGTTGTGTGTTAGAAGTCATTAAGCAGAAATAAACTTACTGACTTGAGCTCCGTTCAAACAAATAGGGAAGAAAAATAATACAATATTTTTGGAGAATAATAGATTTCCTAACTCTGTCATAAGCTTGAGTTTTGCCAAATCAAAATTAATATGCTTTGGAAATTGATCAAATTGATCAACCAGTGATCAAATCTTCAGGTGTCCTTGAGGCAAGCACAAAGATTACATGTCAGCTGTTGACCTTTTTCTTCCAGCTGCATTTTCTTTATCTATAAAATAGGGGGCTGATTTATACGGGATTTTATAGAAAGAAATGCTTGTTCAAACTTTAGCATCACACATCAAAGCTGTGTGAATTTGGATGAATTTTGTAAGCTCTCTGAATCTCCATTTCTTTGATGGCAAAGTAAGTATGAAAATACTTACCACTTAGTTTTGTTATATGGTTTAAGTGGCCTAAAATACTTTTGACAGAATATGGTAAGTCAGATTATTTTAATATAGACTTTAAATTTAGTATTTTCTTTCTGTCTTTGTAGCACTGAAAAGATTATTCTTGGCTGCAATCCTACACTGGATCTAATGGACTGTCAGGGTCTATAGTCAAAAAATTTGAAGGGCAATGGGTTTTTAAGATAAGCTACAGAAAAAGAGTGTCTGTGGAGAATGGGCAGATTTCCTTGAGACAAAAAAGGAGTCAGAGTCAGAGGAAGTAGAGAGTGAGGACAAATAAAGATTACTAGCCTTCATAAAAGTCTGGGAGTTGATGTTGGGAATGTAGTCTGAGTAGGTGGGTACTTATGATCTGTGAAGAGCAGAGTGGTACCCATCAGACTCCCAAGACTTGGCTTGGTTCCTGCCTGGTAAACTATTGGAAAAGCTCATGTGCTGCATCCCAGGGAAGGGGAGATGGGTCCTGGATCCCTGTACTTGGGAGGCTTGGTACATGGAGACAGAAAAGTCCTTTCTTCACTTTTTCTAGTCCCAAGAGGTTATGATCAATCTATGACCTAGCCAATTCATTTGCCTTGACATTTAATACTGTTTTTTACCACTGAATTTATTGTAGAGAATTTCCCATTGATTACCGAATTGTCTAAAATGATAAAATTGGCCATTTTAGAGGTATCAAGTCAGTAACTTACTAGATTTTCTGAGAAGAAAAAGTGTTCGGTAATATTAGACAAAAATAAGGAATGCTTTGTATCTTACTCTTCTGTTGAAATATCTACCATCATAATTATTAAAGGAATAAGTACAATACACTTTTTTTAAAAATTTAATATAATTTATTTTATTATCATTAATTTACAATTACATGTGCAATATTACGATTATTAAACTACCCCTTCATCAGGTCCCCCCCACCAACCCCATTACAGTCTCTGTCCATCAGCGTAGTGAGATGCTATAGAATCACTACTTGTCTTCTCTGAGTTGTACTGCCCTCCCCGTGCCCCCCCAACATTACATCTGCTAATCGTAATGCCCCTTTTTCCTCTTATCCCTCCCTTCCCGCCCATTTTCCCCAGTCCCTTTCCCTTTGGTAACTATTAGTCCGTTCTTGGGTTCTGTGAGTCTGCTACTGTTTTGTTCCTTCAGTATTTTTTCTTTGTTCTTATACTCCACAGATGAGTGAAATCATTTGATACTTGCCTTTTTCGGCTTGGCTTATTTCACTGAGGATAATACCCTCTAGCTCCATCCATGTTGTTGAAAATGGTAGAATTTGTTTTCTTCTTATGGCTGAATAATATTCCATTGTGTATATGTACCACCTCTTCTTTATCCATTCATCTACTGATGGACACTTAGGTTGCTTCCATTTCTTGGCTATTGTAAATAGTGCTGCAATAAACATAGGGGTGCATCTGTCTTTTCAAATTGGGCTGCTGCATTCTTAGGGTAAATTCCTAGGAGTGGGATTCCTGGGTCAAATGGTATTTCTATTTTGAGTTTTTTGAGGAACCTCCATAGTGCTTTCCACAATGGTTGAACTAATTTGCATTCCTACCAGCAGTGTAGGAGGTTCCTTTTCTCCACATCCTCTCCAACATTTGTTGTTGTTTGTGTTTTGGATGTTGGCCATCCTCACTGGTGTGAGATGATATCTCATTGTGGTTTTAATCTGCATTTCTCTGATGATTAGCGATGTGAAGCATCTTTTCATGTGCCTGTTGGCCATCTGAATTTCTTCTTTGGAGAAGTGTCTATTCATGTCCTCTGCCCATTTCTTAATTGGATTATTTGCTTTCTGTTTGTTAAGGTGCATGAGTTCTTTATATATTTTGGATGTCAACCCTTTATCAGATATGTTTTTATGAATATATTCTCCCATACTGTAGGATGTCTTTTTGTTCTACTGATGGTGTCCTTTGCTGTACAGAAGCTTTTCAGCTTGATATAGTCCCACTTGTTCATTTTTGCTTTTGTTTCCCTTGCCTGGGGAGATATGTTCATGAAGAAGTTGCTCATGTTTATGTCCCAGAGATTTTAGCCTATGTTTTTTTCTAAGAGTTTTATGGTTTGATGACTTACATTCAAGTCTTTGATCCACCTTGAGTTTACCTTTGTGTATGGGGTTAGACAGTAGTCCAGTTTCATTCTCTTACATGTAGCTGTCCAGTTTTGCCAGCACCAGCTGCTGAACAGGCTGTCATCTCCCCATTGTATATCCAAGGCACTTTTATCAAATATTAATTGACTGTATATATTTGGGTTAATGTTTGGATTTTCTATTCTGTTCCACTGGTCTGTGGGTCTGGTTTTGTGCCAATACCAAATTGTCTTGATTACTGTGGCTTTGTAGTAGAGCTTGAAGTCAGGGAGCGTAATTCCCCCTGTTTATTCCTCCTTCTCAGGATTGCTTTGGCTATTCGGGGTCTTTTGTGGTTCCATATGAATTTTAGAATTATTTGTTCCAGTTCATTGAAGAAAGCTGTTGGTAGTTTGATAGGGATTGCGTTGAATCTGTAGATTGCTTTAGGTAGTATAGCCATTTTGACAATATTTATTCTTCCTAGGCAAGAGCATGGGATGCATTTCCATTTGTTAGTGTCCTCTTTAATTTCTCTTAGGAGTGTCTTGTAGTTTTTCAGAGTACAGGTCTTTCACTTCCTTCGTTAGGTTTATTCCTAGTTATTTTATTCTTTTTGATGCAATTGTGAATGGAATTGTTTTTCTGATTTCTCTTTCTGTTAGTTCATCGTTAGTGTATAGGAAAGCAACAGATTTCTGTGTGTTAATTTTGTATCCTGCAACTTTGCTGAATTCAGATATTAGTTCTAGTAGTTTTGGAATGGAGTCTTTAGGGGTTTTTATGTACAGTATCATGTCATCTGCAAATAGTGACAATTTGACTTCTTCTTTACCAATCTGGATGCCTTGTATGTCTTTGTTTTGTCTGATTGCTGTGGCTAGGACCTCCAGTACTATGTTGAATAACAGTGGACAGAGTGGGCATCCCTGTCTTGTTCCCGATCTTAGATGAAAAGCTTTCAGCTTCTCGCTGCTAAGTATGATGTTAGCTGTGGGTTTGTCATATATGGCCTTTATGATGTTGAGGTACTTGCCCTCTATGCCCATTTTGTTGAGAGTTTTAATCATGAATGGATGCTGAATTTTATGAAATGCTTTTTCAGCATCTATGGAGATGATCATGTGGTTTTTGTTCTTCTTTTTGTTGATGTGGTGGATGATGTTGATGGATTTTCGAATGTTGTACCATCCTTGCATCCCTGGGATGAATTCCACTTGATCATGCTGTATGATCCTCTTGATGTATTTTTGAATTCGGTTTGCTAATATTTTGTTGAGTATTTTTGCATCTACGTTCATCAGGGATATTGGTCTGTAATTTTCTTTTTGGTGAGGTCTTTGCCCGGTTTTGGTATTAGAGTGATGCTGGCTTCATAGAATGAGTTTGGAAGTATTCCCTCCTCTTCTATTTTTGGGAAAACTTTAAGGAGAATCGGTGTTATTTCTTCTCTATATGTCTGGTAGAATTCAGAGGTGAATCCATCAGGCCCAGGGTTTTTGTTCTTGGGTAGTTTTTTGATTACCAGTTCGATTTCGTCACTGGTGATTGGTCTGTTTAGTTTTTCTGTTTCTTGTTTGGTCAGTCTTGGAAGGTTGTATTTTTCTAAGAAGTTGTCCATTTCTTCTATGTTTTCCAGTTTGTTAGCATATAGATTCTCATAATATTCTCTTATGATTCTTTGTATTTCTGTGTGGTTCGTTGTGATTTTTCCTTTCTCATTTCTGATTGTGTTTATGTGTGTAGATTCTCTTTTTCTCTTAATGGGTCTGGCTAGGGGTTTATCTATTTTGTTTATTTTTTCAAAGAACCAGCTCTTGGTTTTATTAATTTTTTCTATTGTTTTATTCTTCTTAATTTTATTTATTTCTTCGCTAATCTTTATTATGTCCCTCCTTCTGGTGACGTTGGGCCTCATTTGTTCTTCTTTTTCCAATTTCAGTAATTGTATCTTTAGACTATTCATTTGGGAATGTTCTTCTTTCTTTAAATAGGCCTGGATTGCAATATACTTTCCTCTTAGAACTGCCTTTGTGGCGTCCCACCGAAGTTGTGGCTTTGTGTTGTTGTTGTCATTAGTCTCCACATATTCTTTGATTTCTGTTTTGATTTTGTCATTAACCCATTGATTAATTAGGAGAGTGTTGTTAAGTCTCCATGTATTTGTGAGCCTTTTTGATTTCTTTCTAAAATTTGTTTCTAGTTTTATACCTTGGTGATCTGAGAAGTTGGTTGGTAGGATTTCAAAAATATTGAAATCCTACCAACCAACTTCTCAGATCACCAAGGTATAAAACTAGAAACAAATTTTAGAAAGAAATCAAAAAGGCTCACAAATACATGGAGACTTAACAACACTCTCCTAATTAATCAATGGGTTAATGACAAAATCAAAACAGAAATCAAAGAATATGTGGAGACTAATGACAACAACAACACAAAGCCACAACTTCGGTGGGACGCCACAAAGGCAGTTCTAAGAGGAAAGTATATTGCAATCCAGGCCTATTTAAAGAAAGAAGAACATTCCCAAATGAATAGTCTAGACACAATTACTGAAATAGGAAAAAGAAGAACAAATGAGGCCCAAAGTCACCAGAAGGAGGGACATAATAAAGATTAGAGAAGAAATAAATAAAATTGAGAAGAATAAAACAATAGAAAAAATCAATAAAACCAAGAGCTGGTTCTTTGAAAAAATAAACAAAATAGATAAACCCCTAGCCAGACTCATTAAGAGAAAAGAGAATCTACACACATAAACACAATCAGAAATGAGAAAGGAAAAATCACGAAGGACCCCACAGAAATACAAAGAATCATAAGAGAATATTATGAGAATCTATATGCTAACAAGCTGGAAAACATAGAAGAAATGGACAACTTCTTAGAAAAATACAACCTTCCAAGACTGACCAAGCAAGAAACAGATAAACTAAACAGACCAATCACCAGCGATGAAATCGAACTGGTAATCAAAAAACTAACCAAGAACAAAACCCCCGGGCCTGATGGATTCACCTCTGAATTCTACCAGACATATAGAGAAGAAATAACACACATTCTCCTTAAAG